>VZTU01032983.1:0-44135 GCA_013400835.1 Zapornia atra | reverse complement strand
CCGTAGGTACGCCGTGGAGGATGTGCCCTTCTCGGTGCCCGCGGCCTCCGAGACCACCGACCTCAGTCACCTCATCAACAAGCTGCTGGCGGCCGGCGACGGTAAGTGCCGTGGCCAGGACGGGCGGTGGCCGGCTCCCTCAGAGCCTCGCTGCTAAGGGGTGACAGATTTCGCGTCATCGCCGTGCTTTTGACATCAGGCCCCAGGCGGGGTGCGGGCTGCCGCCAGGTTCCCGCTTCTCCTGAACCAGACCCGTCGCCGCAAGTGGGGCCGCTCAGGGCCGGGCCGGGCGAAGCTGCGCGCTGCCGCCGCGGGAAGCGGCAGTCTGGGCCCGCAGTGAGGTCAGGTGTCAGCCGGGGCCCGCGGGATGGCTGTGCGAGCAGGGCACCGTGACCTGAAAGCCAGTAGCCGGCGGGTGAGAAACGGCCGGGAGGCTGGATCAGCGTGTGCCAAGCACCGCAGACTGAGCCCTCCCGGCAGACGGGAACGGAAGCGTTCCCCAAAACCGCACAGAGGAACGCAATGAGAGGTTTGGTTCATGGGCAGGAGCTCGGCCGTTCTGTCAGAGCAGCTGCGGGGCCTCACTGGCGGGACGGCCTGTTGCTGAAAAGTCCTGTTTTCCCTAAGAAACGAGACTTAATGGTACCAGAACCCGCTGAGGCTTCTGCAAGGCGCTTCAACCCCTGAAACTGCAAACAGGCTCACAGGGCAGCACAGTGCCCTTACCATGGGGCCATCACAGAGGGACAATTATGAACCCAACATTTTTAGGATCTTCCCGTTGCTGCCTCAGTGACAGGCCATAGCCAGCAGCAATGAGGATGCGGGGTGGCTGTGGCATGCTCCATACAGAACAGGCATGGAACCGCTGGGGTTTGGTTAGATGTGGCTGCAGAGAGAAAAGGATTTAGAAATTAATGTTAACAGTAAGAGGCAAACTTCAGTCTTTGAACACCAACAGCAAGTTTTCCTCCTCCTTAACTCCCATAATCCCATGGAATTCATGGACTGCCCACTCACAGCTGGGAGAGGGAACCAACTCTGCAGTTGAGGGCTTTTTCTTTGTTTTTTTAAAAATTTTTAACCTCTTCCTGTATCAATTCTCCCAAATCAGCCACAGAATGATGCTGCTCTTGATTGTATCAAGCAAATAGTGACATCTGTACCTGAGCTTTTCCTAATTTCTTTCAGTGGATCACAAATATGTGGAATTTGACTTCCTTATCAATGGCCAGTTCTTGCGTATGCCCCTGGTCACGCACATGGAAATGGAAAACATCTCCACGGTGAGTCACGCTCAGTTTCTCCTCACCTTGGACAGTAGATCAGAGCCAGTTTGATTCAACCTGACAGGGAGATACCCTTCCTCAGTTTTATTTCCCTTCTAACTTCCCCAGGAGAATTCCCGGTATGTTTAAGCCCATTCTGAACTGTAAAGCGATTAGGGAGTATGGGACTGAGCACCGTGAAAAACATCGCTATCCAGTCTGTTGCCTGTACGCAGTACAGAGGGGAAATCCTTGTCTTGCTCAGTTCACCACTCATTTAGTTTTGTCTCCTACTCTATTAGCTGCATCAGGGACGACGAGGAGGTTACTGGTACCTCTAGGAAATGTTATGAAGTATTTCAGATGCCAGTTTTGTATGCATAAATATAGAAGCATAGGAACCTGAAAAGAGTAAAATAATTTGCTTTTGTTTCCAGCCTGCTATTAATAGTAACTTGATAAAAATACGGAAAGACGCATTTTTAAAAGACTTGAATTCCACTAATGTGCCAGAGGACATAGATGCTGAGATACTTGCCCAATAAATGTATTTGCACCGTGCTACCATTAAATATTGCTGCTACCAACTAAAACAAAACCATGCTAAATAAGCATTTTGTCTGTGTGCTCAGGAAGAAGTGGTGGAAATTGAGTATGTGGAGAAATACATGGCGCCTCAGCCCGAGGAATGCATCTTCCATGACGACTGGATCAGTTCTGTTCAAGCCACTGAGGAATGGTACGGCGCCGAGGCAGCTCGGAGTTCGGCCTCGCTGGCTGCTGTTGTGTGCAGGGGGCTTGGTGGTATCGCAGGGAGCGATGTTTTGTCTTGTGAAGAATCTGGGGGTTGGGGCTGTGTGGGTTTTTTCCCCCTCTTTGTTCTGTTTTAGTTGTGGTTTTTTAACCTGTCAAGTCAGTGAGCTACTCGTGTTTGTAAGCAGTTCAGCTTTAATACATCTGCGCTGTGCTGGCAGTGACTGTAACACAAGCAGAAAGCGGCTGGAGTCTCTGCACACGAGAGACTGTCGATACCAATGGGCAGCGCAAATGGCATTCTCTCTCCTTCCTCATAAAGGACAGCAAGGTTTCTGTATCTTAGCTTAAACCCTTTGAAAATGCTTTGAGATTCTCTAGTAACATATAATTATCTTTTATTTTAAATGACATAAGCGATCTTAAGTCTCACCTACCAGAACATGCAGTGCTCCCACCGCTTTTCTTTCTAGCCTGTACTCCTAGAACACAGAACTGTAGGGGTTGGAAGGGACCTCAGGAGCTCATCAAGTCCAACCCCCCTGCCAAATCAGGTTCCCTAGAGCAGGTTGCACAGGTAGGTGCCTGGATGGGTCTTGAATGTCTCCAGAGAAGGAGACTCCACAACCCCCTGGGCATCCTGTTCCAGTGCTCTGTCACCCTCACTGTGAATAAGTTCTTCTGCATATTGGTGCGGAACTTCTGTGCTCCAATTTGGAAGCCATTGCCCCTTGTCCTGTCCCCACAGACCACTGAAAAGAGGCTGGCCATTTCCCCATGTTCCACACTTGAGATATTTATAAACATTGGTAAGATCCCCTCTCAGTCTTCTTTTCTCAAGGCTGAACAGCCCCAGTTCACTCAGTCTTTCCTCATAGGGGAGATGCTCCAGGCCTTTAATCTTCTTTGTAGCCTTGCAGTTGTGGGTTTTAATGAAGCTTTGCTCTGTAACACTTTTTTTTTTTTTTACTTTTCTAGATATTTTTAAACACACAAAGTAGCTATATTTTGAATTAATTTCAGATAACCAATTAATATGCTAGCACTTTTTCAGGTTGAGGCTATTTTTTTCCCCCCATAAAAACCTGTTGGTTTTAAAGACTGTAATCTTTCTAATTCTGTACCCTGCAGGATATTTACTGGCTGCTACGATCAAACTGCTCGAATCTGGTCTTTGGAAGGAAAATCCATCATGACAGTAGCTGGGCACACAGAAGTAGTGAAGGATGTGGCGTGGGTGAAGCAAGGTCAGTTCACGTATCTGGGGAGTAGGAATAGTTTGATCTACTTGGGGGAGAAATGTCGGCATTCTTCAACCATGAATATTTAATTACCTAAATACTACAGTTATTTCAGTGGTGTTAGAAATTAAGTCACTGTGTGGGTAAAACAGTTCTTTAACAGCAGTAGTTCAATATGTACGTTGTTTATCCACCTTGCAGTCTTTGTTAGCAAATACTAGTGTGTTGGTTTACATTATTTGTAACATGATGTAAATATATGTAGTAGGAGTACCTATCTGCTGTTTCTTCTTTGACTACAGTACAGGTAGACTTGTAAAGACTTTGGAAAGCTGAGGTGGGTGCAAGCGTGACTTTTTCTCTCCCTCAGATAGCTTATCGTGCCTGTTACTCAGCGCTTCTATGGACCAAACTGTCCTGCTGTGGGAGTGGAACGTGGAGAAAAACAAAGTGAAAGCCCTTCACTGCTGCAGGGGGCACGCTGGGAGCGTGGACTCCATAGCTGTTGATGGCACGAGAACTAAAGTGAGTGACTCCTGGAGAGAAACCTTTGGCTTTGGGATGTTGGCAGCCGGTACCTCAAAAATCATCTTTGTGTCCCTGCAGAGGTACATCATGTTGTATCTGACACACTGATAAGTTTCCAGTCTTCTTGAAAGTGGTGGTTGTTGAGGGTTAGGAGTGCTACACCAGCCCCGGCCATCTTCTCAATGTGATGCACTTAACCGCTAATACTACAGAAAGCTGGAGGTGACTTTAGATAGCACCAGCAATTATACTGCTGGTTTTGACTTCTGTGACTGAAGTAAAATACTTACTTCTAAGTAAATTTTTACTTTTAACACATGTGAATTTTATGTTATAATGAACTATTTTCAGATCTGATTTTGGTGGGTAAGAAATTTCCAGAGAGATACTTTGAGAAATCAGATGGTAGAAGGAGGTCCTTTCCTTTTATCCAGGAATTCAGCAGTGAAGAGCACTCACACCAAAGATGGCATCATCACTCCTAGTCTGACTTAGCATCAGAGTGGTTAAAATAAAACCAAAGAGACACATTGTAGGTATTTTTTCCTTGAAAAGGAAGGAAAAAGAATGATTTCTTTTTTTTGAGCCTAGCACTGTTATTCATGTGTTAAAACCAACTGGTTAGGTTTTCAAGCAGGAGGTGCATTTAGTATGGCCTAAAGGTCTGTCCAGATCAACTTCTAAGAAAATGTTTCTGTTCATACAGTTCTGCAGTGGATCCTGGGATAAGATGTTAAAGATCTGGTCTGCAGGTAAGATAAGCATAAGCTGGGATTCTCAGCTCTCCTAGAAAACCTGGTACTTTGTACAGCCTGAAAGATGGATATCTGAATACTTTTTTCCTTAAGAAAACTCAAACCACTAGGATTTAAAGCAAGCTAGAACTTTTGGGGGGAGGTTGTAGGCTTTGTAAGCCTGTACATCACTATAGTAAGTTACTGGTTTGGTTGGTAACACAATTTCAGATATGGTTATCAACTGTATGCTGATGTTTATTTTATTCAGAAGACAGATCTCTTATTTTTAATGGGCTTGTAGAAGTGTGGTTGGAGGGTTTTTTCCTGTTTCTATGGAGGACAGTAGGATGACCAGGGCTTGTCAATAAATTTAGACTAATCCTACACACTCCAAATGCTTGCTTTCACTGTTCCAAATGATATTCTTTCAGTTTGGGACTATATATATATATGTAGGTATTATATTGCATTTATCACACACCTGAACTACTGTTGGAATTCCCACAAGTAAGGATGGCCTTAAAAATTCATTGGGGCTTCATTTGAAAACTGTGTGACCTAGGGAATGTCACTGAATTTGTGTTCATTTTCCTCCTGATCAAAACAGATAATACCGCCCTGATCAGAGGTGTAAGGTTAAAATACTCATTCATTGTAGACAGGTTAGGTACTATAAATACAGGGGTTTGCTTAATTACTTATGGGGAAATGCAGGTTTAAAACCTCTAGATGGATTCTGACTGACTCTCTTCTGTCACAGTACCTACAGATGAAGAGGACGAAATGGAAGAAGCAGCTAACCGACCAAGGAAGAAACAGAAAACTGAGCAGTTGGGACTAACAAGGGTAAGATGAGCTCCAGGAATTTATTTTAGAGCTGTGGCTACAGAAAATAATTTCTCTTTGTTGAAAGTGATTTTAATGAAACTGTCTGGTGACGTGTGTCAGGCTGATCAGACACATGTTTTTATTTGTTGAAATAGTAAGGGTTTTGGGGCAGTACTCAGTCTTAACGTCCTTTCAACCTTTAAATAGACTCCCCTGGCAACCCTCTCTGGCCACACAGAAGCTGTCTCCTCTGTGCTGTGGTCAGATGCTGAAGAAATTTGCAGCGCGTCATGGGACCACACCATTAAACTTTGGGATGCTGAGACTGGAGATCTCAAATCGACTTTGGTGAGACCATTGTACTTTCTTCATATGAGCAGCTGAAGTCCAGCTCAAAGAAAAAAGTGCACAAAACAGTAGTTCCTCTCTTAGAGGTTCCATTTTCTCTCCTGACAGACAGGAAACAAAGTGTTTAATTCAGTCTCCTACTCACCGCTCTGCCGACGCCTCGCATCCGGGAGCACAGACAGGCATATCAGACTGTGGGACCCCCGCAGCAAAGGTAACCTAAAGCACACACCTTCTCAAAGTCGTGTTTGCAAAATCAGAACCTCTTCCTGTTGAGAGACATCACACAAAACTGTCTTCTGGTCCCTCTGCTTGAAATAAGCTATTTGGGGGCTTTCATTAAACAGATTACATCTGTTTTGTGGTGCAAGACTTTGATTTCTTACCTAATAATTTAGAAAACTAACTTTCTCCCCACCCTCTTTTTTTAAAAAAACTTATTAATGAATGTGCCTCTGTATAGTTGGAGGCCTGAGCTCTTTTTTTGTAAGGCTCACACGTAAGTTGGTCAGACCATCATTAAAGCAAAACAGCAGTCACTCTGTTACAATGCAGCGGTGCCACATCTGACAGGATTGCGGATGATGGCTCATGACTGAGCTTACCAGATGTATTTCATAGACATGTTTACTAGTTTGGCTTCTGTAAATCTAATCCAGCCTTCAACAGTACTGCCTTACTGGTTAACAATAAAAGCATTTCTGTTTGCTTTTTTCTGAAATGTTTGAAAATAGTTTAGTGACAAGAAAATATATTTTCGGTTTTGTTNCCCCCCCAAACCTGTGTGATTTATATTTTTGTTTGCTTTCTTGAAAGTTCACTTTCATTTTTGAATTTGGAATTACTAGTGGGAGAAGCACTTACCATGAACAGAAATACGTTGCTGACCACTTTTCTCACCAGATTTTGTATGCATCTTCACAGTGCCGGTTTCAGTCAGCATCTACTGATGTCTTTTTATTCTCCTCTTTCTGTTCAGATGGCTCCTTGGTTCTGCTGTCTCTGACATCTCACACAGGCTGGGTGACATCTGTGAAGTGGTCACCTACCCATGAGCATCAGCTGATCTCTGGTTCTCTGGACAACATTGTGAAGCTCTGGGACACAAGGAGGTAAAATAAACACGTGTTGTTTGCTGTTGAAAGGCATGTAAGCTTACAGGGCCAGTTAGCCTAATGAAATAGCAGAAGCAGTCTTAGATCTTATTTGGAAATGCCTGTGGCATTCATGAAAATCCTCTACTTTTTAAGAGACAAGCATATAAAGAAAAGGAGGAAAATACTGGCAGTCTATCAGAGTACCTGTGGCTTAACAGGTATGGTGTTCTAATGCAGGACTTACCTGGCACTAACATGTAGAAGGCAGCAACCATAATGTAATGATTCAGAAGAGCAGAAGGCCTGCTAACTGTTCCTGTGTTGTAAGGAACTGAACACATTCCCTTCCTAAGGAACAAGCCTAACAGTGTGAGGTTAGGCTTGATAATACTCTTTTCAGATCTTTGATTACAAATTTCCAAGCAATGAACTGGTTTGCATGCAGAACATGTAAACGGCTTTTCTGGAACACACACGTAGTTGAGCAGCATCTGCACATGGAAGGAGGAAACTGCATAATAAACTGTTCCTAATGAGCAGATTGATTAAATTTCAGTCTCGAGGTAGTTTCCAAGCAAGTGAAAAATGTTGCTGCTTTTCTCTTTGGGGATGCAGGGGAGGTTAATGCTGGTGTGATCAGCTCTGGAAAAGCACATGTGAGAGACACCTGTACTCCCAGAAACTGCTACACCACATGTGTTTGATAGCAGTGACAGGATTTCCTCCAGGGACCAATTCTGGGGTCTGTGATGGCTCATGTAACCTCAGACGAGTGACTGTAAATACCTGTGTTTTACCAGTTGCAAAGCTCCTCTCTACGACTTGGCTGCTCATGAAGACAAGGTTTTGTGTGTGGACTGGACAGAAGCAGGGGTAAGAATCTGAAGAACGAGTTCCTTGACTTACATGCAGGGTGGTGAGGAAGAGGGCTAAAAGCAGTCATGGACTATTTTCTTCCTTTATGGTTAAAGACAGAAGAGAACAGGAAGTTGTATTTGTACTGTGGTAGATACTGGGTTGATAACTGGGTGTAACTGTCACACACCCTGCAGCACTTCCCAGCGGTGCTGTGCAGAGGAGTAGGGTGGGAGTTTAAGCTCTGCAGCATTAAGTGGGCATTACACTGATAGTCCAGACAGGGACACGAGAACAGCACCGTACATGTTCCAAGGTACCACTTGCTGCCAGGGAGACTAAAGCAGCAGCGTGACCTGACAGCTGGGGCATGGCAGTGCAGTAGAAGGGGGACCTATAATCCTCTCTAGCAAGCGATTTTGCTGCTGCAGTGGTAACACACATGCACAAAATGGAGGAAAATGTAGTTGATATTCAAGATGCTCAGTGTGGCACCTGTTCTCAGGACAAGGCAGTAAAAAGCTTCAGAAATTTTCCTGCAGAAACGGCTTGTAATTTTAGGAGGAGGAGAAGGAACAAGGGTGGTTCTGCACTTCGATTCTCTGTTTTAGTTATGTACTAATAGTTCATTATTCACTACTTTTTTTCAGAGGAAAGAAAAATTGCAGTCTTCTACTTCATGCTTTGTTCTGATATTAATTACAGTTTTCTTTTCCTCTCATCAGTTGCTACTTAGTGGAGGTGCAGACAACAAGCTGTATTGCTACAGATACCCAGCTACAGCCTCTGATGTTGGAGCATGAAGGTCAACAGCGAGAAGACTTTAAAAAAATAAAAATTAAAAAAAAAAAAAGTTTAGCAACAGTCACTCTGTTAACACCCTTCACAGCCAACATCTGAAGGGGGTTTTTGTTGCTCAGAGCACTGCTGTTCCTGGTTTTTGTGTTGGTAACCTATATCCATATTTGTCACAGATAAAGGGCAACAAGCAGTTATGAATGTGATGAGGGTGAAAAAAGCAAAGGACGTTTCCTCCCTTGTTGATGGCTTTCAACTAACAACTCATAAATTACTATTTGTTTAGCCCTTTTAATAAGGAGCGAACTGTTCCTGATACAGAAAAATTACTGGACTAAATTATTTTGAGTTTATCTGCTTTCCCTTGGAAAAAAAAAATAAAGCTTTTATTTACAGTCCATTGGGTTTGGTGCTCTGCTTCAGATAAAAATCAGACTTCAGCTCTCCACACAGCATGGTTGTTAGCAGTTCCCATGATTAGGTCCTTAATTGATGAAGACTTCTCATTTTAGGATGAAGAGTAAGTATGTTGCAGGACGAATAGTAGGATAGGAAGGAAACTGGCAGATTTACCAGCAGATTAAATACTCCATGTTTCCATTGCTGTAAGTTACTTGATAAGAACATCTCTGCCTTGTGCCACAGTACAGCTTATGTTGCAGCAAAACTAATGTGGTATTTTACTTCTAAAAAGCAGCAGATGTATAGAAAGAAGTGTAAGATCATACAGGAGGCTGAAGAAAGAATGTTTTTGTTCCTAGAAAGAATGGATACAAAAGAGTTGAAAGCGCTTTTCCGTTGATGGAGGACAAATACTATCCAGATGTGTTCATTTTCTCTGCTGGTGGTCTTGCTTTTCAGTCAGCAGTTAAATGAAAAAGCTACTCCTGCACTTTGTTAGATGCCAGGTACATGATGGTCAATCAGCACATAGTTTAACAAAGTGGAGACTAACATCTCAGCCTTCAGTAAACATGAGACCAGTACAGGACAAGTCAAATGCCTAAATTGCAAGGGTGTTAGTTTGTCTTCGAAGAGTGAAAACTCTGACCTCCAGGTTTACAACATGGGAAGTTCTGAGAAAGCTCTTTAGGAAATACCAGAACAGCAAAACTAAGGAAAACAGAGTAAGTGAGCAGAGGAAGGATCTCTGATCCCTTGGCTCTGCAAGTGATGTTCTGCAAATTACAGACTAACCTTTATTTACTAATGCTGCTTACAAGGAATTAGTTAGTTTGCCATTGTCTTAATCCATGTGCAAGTTCTTGGTAAGTGCTTCATCTTTTCTAAAGCAGTAAACATTAGTCACACCTTAATAGAGCAACTAATATTCTTACATTTAAGAATATAAGAATATAGAGCAACCAATACTCTTAAATTCTCTTTTTTAAATAATATTCCTTTAACACATTGCCTTCTATTTACTCTACAAACTGTAACGTGTAAATATGGTGTGAATAACTTCTGTTTTGTAAACCTACCAAAATCCAAAGCATTTAGGATGTGCTGGAAGGTGAAGCACTCCTTCCTCCCTCCCCACTATTACAGATTGGTGTCATTTCACACACACATTTATAGATCTGCCAGTCTGTTCTAGTAATCTATGGCCTAATATTCATAAAAGTTCTAAAAATTAGTATTTTTGTATTAAGACAGAAAAGGGAGTAATACCCTCTTTAGAGAATCCCTACTCCAGTATACCTGAATTTTGTAGGTCTTGGCTAAACAAAGTTTAGAGATTATTTTAGTGGAAAACAAGACAGCAAAGGAAGTTTGGAAATCCATTTGCTTCATTTCTCATCGATCCTTCAGTGACCATTTAATCTACAGGCTTCAGCTATTTTGTGTACTGCAAGAAACATCTGTGTTACTCTCTTGGGTTTATGCTTTCAGAATTCCTGTGGTATTTTACCTGTCTGTTAGACAGCTGTGGTGCACCTCCAGCCAATTAAGCAGCTGATAGAATTAAGTGGGTTTTCTGATATGCATGTCTCATTGATGAGTCATGACTGCAAGGTAGGTAACCTTAAGTAGAGTTTTCTTGCCTTCCCCAAAATATCTAAACCACACTTTTTTAAAGAGGTCCCCTCACTGGGACTGTCACTTTAGCTTAGAAAGGTTAATATTATTTAAACTTAAGAAATCCCAGCTGGCATTGTTTCAGTTGCATCCACGGATCCACTGCATCCACTGATCTGCTACAGTTCTCCCCTGTAGTAAATATACAGGGGGTAACTAGTTCAGAAGCAGGATGGTTTTTACACCCTCTCTTTAGGTTCTCTTTATTTGGAGAAGTACTGTGTCAGAAAAAAGCAGCTAAGCAAACCATATTCCCATTATGAGGTAATACCAGCACGACAGTTTCAGAATGCATCTGTATTGCCACTGTCTATAAATTATCCTAGAACCTACAAAAATACTTTTTAGATTTGTCTGACAATTCTTTGGAGATTCTGTAATCCTAATTTAAAGGTTTTAATAAGAATACTTGTTTTTCCTCCAAATGCACTGTTCTTTCATTTAAAATAATGCTGAGAAATTGATGCGGCCAGCACAAGTCAATTTTAAAATTGCAACATAACTGACTCAAAACCAAATTCAGCATTCCAGAATCAAGGTGATTCTGGTGACAGTGATTCTACTCACAAAAACATTTTCCTCTCCAAGGAGAACCCCACCCAACTGTTTCTGCATATTCGTGGTGCCCTGGTAGCTTAATACAGAACAGCAAAGAACTTCTATGTACCACCAGCCAGTTTTCCTTAAACATCGAAGCGATACTACCAGTGGGGGGGATAAAGAGAATAATTAACTGCTTAAAGCTTTACTAGTTTCTTTGTATCAACGGGGATGGGTTTGGTTTTTGAAAGGTTGTGCAGTAAGTTTTTCTATTTTATCTTCTCGTTCGGCACTGACACCTGGTGTAAACTGTTAACTTCACTAGTGCACGTACACTGCCTCTAAGCACAGCTCAGACACCACTGTGCATTAAGACACATGTTAAACCTTCAGACGGGGGGTGACTGGCTTGGCCCTCGGTGTAGTGCCACACACCCATTTCTGTTCAGGTGTTTCCTTTTCCCTAGCTGGCCCGGTTGGCTTCTTGCTTTGAGGCTTTCATCTCTGCTTCTGGATGATTGCCACCACTTCCCTGCAGCCAGCCCTGGCAGAGCACTACTCCTTCTCTCTTGTAGGCATTTTGTTTATTTTTTTAATATTTAGTTTCTCAGCCTTCTCTCCAACAGGAGACTGGATTAAAAACAAAGGCGGGGGGAAGGAAACTCTAAGTGTTCCAGGGAAAGTGACACACAGCCGCAGTCAGCATGGGATGATGCTGCTCACTGTGGCACCACCCACAAGATCAGCACCTTCTCCACAACCCGTGCAGAACCCCACCAGGGAAGGGCACACCACCTTACCCACAGCACTGTGGATGGCAGCCTCCGCACACATACTGGTCGCAGCTTGGAGACCCCCCAACTCACCTCAGATACCTGCTCCCCGGGCAAACGCTTTGCTGCTGGACCCTCTTCTCCAGGTGGTAGCTGCTGAGGAGCACACACCTGCTCTGGAGGCACGGGTGAGGAGAGAGGACGGGCTGGCAGGAGGCCGTGGGTTTCTTCGGCTGCATTCTTTATGAGTTTGGTTGACCACTGAGTTTGGGGCAGGGACGCAGATCTCTAGCCGGTGCTGTTCTGCCTATTCCTTTCCATATACAGAGCAGTCTGGTGGTGAGGTTTCTCCTTAAAGAAAATACATTTATGTGAAATTAAAATGAGTTTTGTATAGGCTGATAAGTTTCCAGTATAAACTCAACATATTTCGCTATATTTCACACACATACATTAGATCTAACTACATATACCTAAAATTGCTTCTACTATTCAAATAAAACATTTCACAGAGCTTGGAAGAAAAAAAACCTCAAACAAAACAACTTGTGTAGAAAAGGGACTACACTTTTAACAAAAGCTCCTGAGATACAAAGTTTTCTACTACATTTTTGTGACATTTCTGCAACAGAAAGTGCTAGATACGCTTCTGCAGATACATAGCACAGGAAAATTACACTTTTCTTGCATTGCTAAGAGTATCTGAGACCTATTAGTGATCAACTTGTTACTTAAATACGGATATAAGTTTAATTTCAGAAGTTTTAATGTTTTTCTCAGCACAGTTAATCAATTCAGGCTACAAAGTCATTTCCAAGATTGTGTGAGTCTAAAGATGTTTCTTTAAAAATTTAAAAAAAGAAAAGAAGTGGTATATCAGATTTGGGCAGATCTATTCCATGACCTCGCTGAAATTTCCTGCTGTGGGAAAGAAGGGTTTTGTCAGATAAAATAGTTAGTGCAAACTCAGAGGTCACCACACTTGACTTGGATCTAATTTCTACCTTGTCAGAACGGGGCTGCTAAGCTAGCCCTCACATGCCCCAGCCAGGGGTGAATACAGCCTATGGATCATAACCCTTCGTCATGTGACACTACCATTTGTTCTGTTGCATTTTTGTTCAGTTAAAAAAGGAAAAAAAAAAAAAAAGTATTCACCTTTAGGAGGATTACTCAGTGTTTACCTGTAAGTTATTACTGGATATCCTTTGACAACACGTAATCGTGGCAGGTTGTCCTGTCACGTTACCCTCATTGTGCCTCCACTCGGTAGTTAAAGGCTGAGACAACCCAAAGCGTCTCAGTGGCCTCATGCAAACACCAGCTCCAGCTCCTGCTCTCCCACATCTGGCTCTGGCCAGCTTGGGTGAGAGAAACACACAGATACTCCATTAGAAGAGGGGTGGCAGCAGGGACAGGGAGGTGATTGTCCCTCTCTACTCTGCCCTCGTGAGGCCCCATCTGGAGTCCTGTGTCCAGATCTGGGGCCCCCAATACAAGAAAGATGTGGAACTGTTGCAGAGGGTTCAGAGGAGCCACGAGGATGATTAGAGGGCTGGAGCACCTGCCCTACAAAGAGAAGCTGAGGGAGCTGGGCTTGTTCAGCCTGGAGAAGAGAAGGCTGCAGGGGGACCTCATTGCAGCCTTCCAGTACCTGAATGGAGCTTATAAGCAGGAGGGGATTCAACTTTTTAAAAGAGCAGATAATGGCAGGACAAGGGGGAATGGATTAAAACTAAAGGAAGGAAGGTTTAGATTAGATATTAGGGGGAAGTTTTTTGCAGAAAGAGTGGTGAGGTGCTGGAACAGGCTGCCCAGAGAAGTAGTGGATGCCCCGTCCCTGGAGGTGTTCAAGGCCAGGTTGGATGGGGCCCTGGGCAACCTTGTGTAGATCCAGGCCTGGAGGTTGGTGGCCCTGCCTGTGGCAGGGGGGTTGGAGCATTATGATCCTTGGGTTCCCTTCCAACCCAGACCATTCTATGATTCTATGATACAGTGAGCTGCACAGATTATCTGCTCAGACAGCCACAAGTTACAGTGGCATATCTTACCAGTCAACATGCCCAAAGAGCCCCGGTGAGTTAGAACCACCACTTATGTTTTATTTAAGCACATTGCCACTGAAGTCAAACTAGGAGCGAAACCTGGGTTCAAATTAATTGTCAAGAAAACAAATTTAAATTATTCTGTAAACTGCATGAAATGAGTGGCTTTTCAGGGGCTGAATCCAGTGTAGAAGAGACAGCTGCTCAGTCTGGATGAGTCTACCAAGCCATCCAAATCAAGAGATTTACTGCCTGGAACGCTGAAAACGTAACTCACACCACAAAACCACAAATTTCTGTATCAGTTACAAAATTCACGTTCAAAGCTTTAAAATGTCAGTGTTACATATCTTTGCAGTTTGTTCCACTGGGCAACTAGTAGCCTGTGACCAACAGGGGATCAGTAGGAGTTTAAATGCCTGCAAAACTAAACAAATATTGAAATAAATACTCTGTGCTTACTACTGAGAGATTCAGCTTAAAATTTAAGCAAAGACATTTCTTTAAATGCTTGGAGCCCTCTTTGAATGCAAAGCAGAATTAACAAAGAACTGTCTGGAGCAATACTATCTGCCAAACTTCAATATAGCAAAACATCCCAATAATCTAGATTGCTTATGCAAAAGGATCCCACTCATCACACTCCCTGTCGTCTCTGGTTTATACATTCACATTAGGAAAGTTTCTGATCTCCAGTCATTAGACCAGAGCTGCTGTAAACTGCTTCTGAAAGTTGAGATCACTTGGAAGAGCATTCAGAAAAAGCTCACTAAATTAACTGCTCTCCTTTAACTCTGCCTGTATCCCAGCTGTTGAAAAACATTTGTGGTTGTTACACACACGGACATACAGAGCTATTTCAGGGATTTCTGCACACAAGACAGGTCAAAAGCCCAGCCAGCAGTCAACAAAACGTAGAAGAAATCCTGAAAACTGAAACAAGCTCAGCGAAGTACAAAGATGAGTATGTGGCAACATCTGATGCAGACCTGGATGCCAAATTAGAGATAAACTTAAGGATCATAAGCAGTGTCAGTGTGAACTTACATGTGGAATATGAATACAGGAAAATGGCATTATTCTTCCTGCCACTAACAAGCATTAATTTCTGTCAACAGGGCAGTCTCAGCCATTTGTATTGTTTGAGTCACCCAAAAAAAAGGGTATCTAGTGTTGGAATTGCACTATTGTTTTCTGAATTGATTTGACATCAAGGAGGAGGACTTTCTTAAATGATTCCCCAGTCTCGTTGGTGCCATTGCTGCATCCACACACACCCCTGCACACACTTAATGTCTGGGGGAATAGCTTGGCAGTTCCAAGTGTCTTGCATTAACTAGAGCCTTACTGCTGAGTCTGGCAGCCAGGACAGTTCTGTCACACAGGGCTTGTCTGGGGATGAGAAGACAACAACCAAGCAGCTACACACGCCTTTTTCAACATATTTGCCCCACTGATGGCTACTGGGTGATTAAGCCCCTCATTTGTGTGATTTTAAGCCTGGAGGCACACTGCTGGTCGGACAGCGGATGCAGACACCCAGAGGGATCTGCTGTAAACATGTACTTTGAACCAAGTCTGGCAGGCATGGCAGGGGTGTGCGTTTGCAGAAGAGTTGTTCATGCTACGATGTGCTTTGGATTCACAACAAACATCTGCTTCCTGATCTTCCCTGGTTAAGTAAATAGAATAATTTCCAATTTAAAAAGCACAAATTTCCATTTATTTCCCATCTTTTGCATCTCGAGTTTTGCATCAGCTTTAGTCTGAATCTTGGAAGGGTCATACACATTTGGGAGCTCTTTGTAATCTTTTAAAAGAAAAAATAAAATAATTCAGGAAGTCAAAGCCTGATGTCATTTCACAGAGTTCCATCAGAGACCAGATCTGTTTGTGTGCTTGTAAGATCACAGTGATCTTTGACTCCTCCACTCTCAATTTCAGATGAGGGATTTTATCTTTTGGCAGATCTTGGATTGTTCGTTCAATATTTTGGTGGACTTTGTGCATAGGATGAGGGTTTGGAATTTGCTGGCAGCAGGCTTCTAACACTTGGAACAGGGGTTGTGTATAGTTCTTGGTATTCCACAAAAGACCTTTCTTCCACTTTGCATCAATGTGCAAGTGGTCCTCTTATTGTATCCACAGCATTTAAAATAATAACAACAACAAGAACAATATGTTTTGGCCCTAGGTTTTAAAGCATACACAGACCCTCAGTCGATCGATTGTCTCTGTTGCTTCTCAGAAAACTGCACTATGGCCAGTAGTTGCCTTCTAACTTCTGCAGTTAAAATACTGAATAAAATGTTTCCTCGATCTAAACAGCACAGATTGAAGCAGATCCTGGTTTCAGTTACACTGCTGTAATTCCAGAGTATGTCAGTTAAGACAGCAAAGCCTATCAAAATCAATGGACTTAATACAGATTTATAGAGCTTAGATGCAGCCTATCTGAGTGCAATTTAACAGTAATTAGATCTTGTATCTTGGTGTAGCTGAAAATCAAGTCAGAACCAGTTTCCAAAGAAATCAAATACTGCATGTCAGCAAAGCCTTTTCCGGAAGAAAATCAGTGAGATTTGATTTCACAGTAACTAAGCTTTGGGGAAGAATGGTAAGGAGAAGGAGATGATGGTTCTTCTTCTCCCCTTCTAATCCAATCTATCTAAACAGAGGAATGAAAACAACAGATGTTTAGTATGAAAAATGCCGCCTGAGAGACTGGTGCCACAGAATCCAGTATGAACTCACCAAAGATGAGAAGGTGAAGAGATCAGTTACCCACTTCAGTTTTACCAGTCTGTTGTCAGCTGCAATTTCAACGTACAAGCCCTGAGTGTCACATTAAAAAGCCACCATAGCTTTTGCAAGGAGATCAGCTTACAACCTGTGCACCATGCCACCTGCACCTGTGAGTCTCTGCAGTATCTACAGCATTGCTTGCTAGATGTAAACATGGGATTAGGAGATGGAAAATTTTATCTGACCAGATCATTCTTGAGAAGAACAATATTAGACGATGTGCCAGAGAAGCCTGTTTAAATGAAAGAAATCTCCATTTCTAACCTCATCTAAACTTGCTGCAGTCTAGTGCAGTAACTGAAAAATATTCTCTGTTTTGGGATGTCTGGACTGTATCCCATATCCTGGCACACATTTGAGGTTAATCATTTCGCTTTGCTGGCTTGAGTACTGCTTTCACCACTGACTTTCTCTAATTAATTTTTCTAAATTATGACACAGCCATTTGTGGCACTGCTACTGTAAAAGGTTAGAGAGAAATATATGCTTTTCTATTCACTCTGCAGTAGTAGCTTCTTGCCATTTAGTCTCCTTTTTTACCACCCACTCCATGCTTTACAAGGAAAGCAACTCATTCCACATTCCTCACAAGAGTGTCAAGATCAAGGAGGTGCAAACACCTCCTTTTAAATATATCAGGTTTTGACCTTCAGGCTAATGTGTCCCAACGTAGCAGACACTCGGGTGCCACTGTCTTTCTCTTCCTACATACATTACTGACTACATTATGACACCAGGGCCATGACAGCAGACATGTTCATACATGTGTTCATCATCCACATTTATTCTGCAGATGTCTCTGCTACTAGTTTTTCCCTCACCTTTAGAAGAATTGTCAAGCTTCTCAAGAACAGGGTAAGCAGAAAGGAAGCACAGCTCATGCTCAAGTGATAAGCACCAGCTCTGGTCGCTAACATCTCTCCTACATCAGCAGCAGGGCTCTGTGAAGAACCAACACCCATGGTCTACAAGCAGGCAAAGATCTGAACCCTTGTAGCATGAGCCACCACCCATTCTGTAGTCCTAATTCCTTCCGATGAAAGGCACAAATAGCCTGAACCACCGCTCTTTGTGTGTGAGACCTCTCACAAACTGTCTACAAGTCTACACCCAGTGCTTGTCGGTAGTCAAGCCTGACTCTTGTTTCAAACAGGGATATCATCTGCTGCCAACTTGAAATCTGGTTCAGTCTTTGAACAGGATTCTGCCTACCCTGCACTGCTGGCAGTGAAACCCTGTACTGGAACAAGCCCTTCACATGAGACATACCCTGGTAATCTCTGAAAAAGCAGCTTGACTTGCAGTTTCTACTACTGAGGAGCGGAGCAGTAAGGAATGCTGACAGGGGCTTCGTGGCACCACATGCAGCGAAACGCTTGTTCTAGTTTGAGGCTCTTGCTCCTTTTGTCCTTCTTTTTAGCACTCTCATTATTTAAATGAATGCTGAATCTCTAAGTGTAGGGGAATATACCTATATACACATATGCTTATACATTTATGTAGTCTCTAACATTGGGATACATCACAACACTGATGGTTTCCTGAGGCAATCGCTGCTTCAGGTTGGTCACAGGTTTGAGATTTCATTGAGAAATACTTTAATGCTGTGTTTTCAGAAACAGAACACCACAAATGTCCTTCATTACATATTCAATCTAGCTAGACTTTGCAGGGCCTATTACTGGAGCTATAATTGTAACAAAGAATGAACTTTAATAATCTTTGAAAATTTTAATGGCATCTTATTAAAAAAAAGGATTAAGAAGGATTTTATGTCTTTCCAGTTACAAAATTAAATGCTGGCATAGTAGTATCTAATTGCTAGTGAGCTATTCATGACAAATCACACAGCACAATGGAACTACAAAGGTGGAAAGTTTATGGAAAAGTAGTTCCCCCTCCCTTGCACCTTCACCTCTCAATTCTTAAAAAAACCTCCAAAAAACAACAGCCACCAAACAAAAACCACCCCAGGATAGTAAAATCAGGACTTTACAGACAAGTTAGGGGCATTTATGGGAAATTATTTGGAAATTAGTATTTAGAATTAAATTATAACTGCATAGCCTTTCAAAATGCTGTCTGCTGTTCATAATGAACAATTCAAAAGTATTAAACATTCAGAATTAAAAATGTTCATGAATGTATACATAAAACTATATATATATATATGGCACATGCTCCCTCATATTTATTTACAGCTTTCTGCATATTTTTGTTATTTAGGAAACTATTAATCTATATAAACTTCCTTGACGTATCACAGATACCATTTCTTTCTAAGCTTCACTAAGTCTCAAGAAAAAGTAACACAAAATTGTCTTTAAGAATCCTGGAAACATTACGTTGCTAGGAATGTCTTAAGCCACAGAGTTCAGTTAAAGACATTTAAGTAGAAAACCAGCAAAGAATACCATATTTAATAATACAGTAAAATATTCACATTCATCTTCCTTTGTAGCATGTCTGTATATCCCTTAGCCATTTTTTCTTTCCAATGCCCACCATCTCACCATTGTTCCATGTGAAGTCTGACATGGACATTAATGACTGGTTCTGTAATTAATTCCTCCCCCCAACCCCACGTACACCACATCTAACTGCACATGTTGTCAAAACCTGAAGATCTTTGTATGGATCTTATCAGTTTGAACAATGTGCTTGTTCTGCCACCTCCAGAGTACTCATAAAAAAAAAAGTCAATAATTTGGAATTGTCACACATTTTATTTTTCAATTAGTTCTTTTAATAGCCGTGCCTGACGAACAAAATAAGCTCAGGCTCTTCTTAATGCTTCAGGAAGAGCAGTACGCAAATGAAATTGGAAAAGGACAGATGTCCAGGTAAGGATTCTCCTCTCTCCTGTCTAGCAAAGGTTTTCAACTTTTTTTTTTTTTTTAAATATTCCCATTCACTTAGTTCAATGCACTGCTGTTAATTCAGTTGAAGGTACAACTCTGAGTGTGCATGTATTTGGTACAAAGATATTTGGAGGGTTGTGTCAAAAGCAAAAGCCATTTTCAACCTGAAAAGAAAACCACTTTCCTAAACTCTACTGTAATTAAAGTATGAGCTAGGAGGGGTTGATGATCTGTTAACAGGGAGCTTTATGCACAACTCTCGACCTCCTCTCCCCCACCATTCCAGACAGCTCAAGATGTATGCCTGTTCTATTTCCTTCCCATGCATCCTTCTGTTTAGAAGGCCAAGTGTTAATACAAGCCCATCCAGAGGCAGACCAAATCCAAAATTTCAGCAAAGCCCTGTGCAGTGCTGTAGCAGGGGGAACTTAGTGCTAAAGCATCCAGGCAAAAATAAGCTATAGCTGTTGTTACATGCTCAAGCTATTACTGGATATTTTCAGTCAACAGACTGAAGGTGAGTTCAATGCTGTGCTGGGTAGACATACACACACCTTGCTATCAAAGCCAGATCCTTCACCCACTTGTCTGAGAGCTGACGAGAGCATGAGATTTATTATTACCATATGACATTTTAATTCTATTTATATTCAGAATGCTGGGAATTCCACTGAATACTGCACGTACTTACCCCTCACAATCCTTGACACAGAAGTGAGAGAGAAAATGGGCATCATCCAAGCTGAGCATTTGCAGAGTTCAGATGCACTGTTGGCCATGAGCACGCAAAGAGGTTCCTTTACTGCTGTAAGTGCAGGATGGCATTTATTTCACAGGCATCTCTGGCACTTCTATACCCTGGGTTGTAGAACAACAGAAAATCAACTTCATGTATCACCTTTTAGCTCAGCATTTATTATTGTTCTTGCCATGTGGTAAAAAGGCAATGAGGGGCAGCCTGTGTGTGAATGCCGATAAGCATGAAGGCTGAAGTCTTAATTTTAACTAAGCTGCAGTTATAGTCAGTCCACTTCTCCTATACTTCCCCAAAACATTCTGTTTACTTGGGCTCTTGTGTATTTTACTATTTTTTTTCTTCTTTACCTTCAGATTGGCCCTTGACCTTGGGCAGGAACTGCCAACATCCAGCCTTAAAACTACAGTATCCGATACCCTGGAGCCAGCCTGCACAGAACAGGGAAGAGCATTGCTATGGATGAACAATGAACCCCCAGGAGGTCTATCCAGACAGCTGCAAGCAAAACAGGGAATTCCAAAAAATAAACGTTCACTCATCTATACAAGTAGTTCCTACACCAGATGAAGTACTAGCTGCTAACAAGTGCTTCAGCAGTTTTCTATAACTTAAGTGGCAGCAGAGACACGTCAACTCAGTACATTTTTTTAGCTACTGATACCTATTACATCTCGTGAGTGTGCTCAGCAAACAAAATAAAACCCAAAGAATCCCTTCCACACCTGGAGAACAAAACCCTGTTGTTCCCTGTATTTGTTACTAAAACAGAAGAATGTGTGTTATTGTCACAAACAAGTCACCACAAGCGGAACACTGCAACAACTTTCCCACCCATGTAAAATACTTGTCTTCCCAGTCTCTCCTCCTCTTGCCTCTCTAGCAATTGTTCTTTTAAAGTTCTTTTTTCCTGAGCAAACTAAAGGGTGAACAGAAACTTAATTCACTGTTCTGCCTAAAACACATTCCTCCAGGATGACATGGTAGTTACATGCAGTGTTCAAAGTTAAATTCATTTTCTTTTGTAGACTTTTAAGTCAAAATGACACATTTACTGCTAGGTTGCTGGACAAGATTACCTGCATATTCTCCATATGTTTTCACCTTTAGGAAGTGAAGAGGTTATAATTATTATTCAGTATTTTTACACTTCTCTCCAACAGAAGGCCAGTTTCTCTAGGATAGACACAATCACCTTATAAAATAAGCACATAAAAAAGCCTTATAACAACAGAATTTGTCCCAGTCCTGTAGATTTCTAAGTTGGCTTGAATTTATAGATTCTGTAATCAGACAATGTAGCAGTATTAATAGGAGTTAAAGACTGATCTCCTTGTGCTGTTGTATCTTCCCACTGTTGTGGGTTTTGATAAAGAGTCAAGTAAGGGTTACCAAGTCAGAGTTTGAGAAGCGGAAGGGGCATCAGTCAGCAGGTGAACCTCCTTTAAGGCAATCGATGTAACTTGTTGTGCCGTGCCATGCCTTGGCAGTCTATCAGGTACCTTATGTAGAACCAGATCACTCCTGCTCATCTACCTTCCCTAATCTCCCACAACTGAGGACAAAATTTACCATGGTAGGTACAGACCTGCTGCCTTTGCCTGCCTGCCTGCCTTCTGGAAAGGCCACTCCAGAACAGCAGCCTTATACAGCTCACTCGCCATTTTCAAGAGAGCAAATCACACTATTTAAGAAGTTCTTTTCAACTTGAAAATTGAAATCTGAAGAATTCTGCAAAGCTTTCCAGAATGTAGCATGTTGAAAGACTGAGCCCTATTCCTTGCCCTTCTGTAAGCAAGTAAAAGATTCCGTGCTGATTCACCCTTGAATCTTCCAATCATCCCTCCATCCAAAAGTCACGCACACCAGTGTCTGGTCACAAGAACTGCATGCTCAGGAGTGAGCTTTCCAGTTTTAAGAATATATGAAGCTTTATGAAGAAACAGCTGCAAGATTGGGTTGTGTTTTTGAAGCTTGAGATGTCAGGCATGTTTTTATTTTTAAAGTGACTTGAACAGGAAGTCAATTGTTTGGGATCCACATACTGTAAAATCAGATAGTTAAACAACAATGCAAGCAGCAGTCAGCTTAAAATTTGTTCAATGACTTCACCCCTCAGTAACCTTTCTGCACTTCAGCAGAACAGATCAGCTTCTGTCCAAAATCCTTGAGCAGCGTGTGGATTTCCATCCATACCATTCTGTTGCACAGGAGGTAAATGTCTTTAATGCTAAGACAATGACTTTCTTACAGATGCAAAGTTTCAGAACAGGAGAATGATTCCTTTAGTCTAGAATTAAACAGCTGAAATGCATTCAGCACATTCAAGGTCACTCCACATGTTCATTTGCCAATCTCTACTGAAGTATGAACCATGCATCATCCTACTCCCTTGCTTTTTTCCTTTTAAGTCTCTTTGGTCATATTGTATATTAAAATTCCATCTATAAAAGAGTATTTTTATAGAATTTAAAAAAGCCATCTGATTACATTAGTAAATGGCTACACAGCACTGTAACTTAGCAGTGGAATTTTCTTGTTAAGTGTGACCAAAATGTTGGCATATCACCATCTTCCTGAGGAAATATTAAGTCCCAGTGTTACAAAGTATAACCAGAATTTCCGTAGGAGTTTATAAACACATTACTGACACCAGTTTTACAAGCAGACACTTGAGAGAACATTATCATTGCACACCTTGGGCTGTACAAATCAATAAATTGAAGAGACAGAACAATAGGGCAATGTGTTCATTCTTTCTCAAGAAACTTTTTTTAGCCATTACAGAAGCCTCCCATAAACAACCCCACTGAAGAATGTGGAGAGAAGATGACATTTCCAGAAATATCAGTAAGTACAAAAAAAGTAACTGTAGCCCAGAAGAATCATAAACATTCTGTACATATTTTATTAGGAAGGAAATACCTGCTTCCAAGAACTTTTTTTTTTAAAAAGAAGCTAAAAAAGACTATGGGCTAATTTTCTATCATCTTCCTTCAACTTACAGTCTTACAGTTGTCTTCTTTTTCTAGTTTTATATATTTAATTTTTTTAGTTATAGTATGAGCGCCTTCTTTTTCATATTATGACTATTTTAAATTTCATCATTCCTGGTAGTATCATGTCATGTGTATAAATGATGATGCACTCATTAACAATATCTACCACATTTTTTAAAAAGCTACATACCTTCAGAACTGTAATCTGCTTTACCTGATCCCAGGTACAAAATCAGAGTAGTAGCTGGGGTTTGCTAAATCAGTGCAAGGGAGATGTAGGCTCTCCTTGTTGTACAGCAGATCATTAGGATTTCGACACAGCCTGAATCACAAGCACTCTCTGAACAATTTGTTCTTATTCTGTTCAGATTAATCTCAATAAAGAAACTTCTGTCAACTGAAACTGGAATACATAGGACACATGAATGTATAGCAATTTCATCTTTCAAGTAACTTGACAAAATACCTCAGCAAAGAACATAGTCACCTTGACAAAGGCATGCCAGAAGAACACAGAGCAGTGTCAATTCGTCCCTATAATGCATATCATTAGCAACTTGAACCCTCTTAGTTCCCCCCTGCCGGGACCCATTCAACTGCATGTGAGGGACCTTGCTTTCAGAGAGAATTTCACCCTCCTATAGTACAGATCAGCAAAGAAAGAAATGCTATCACATGTCATCAGCTGTATAACCACACACGTCAGAAATACAACTCTGATGCACGGCAAAGGCCTCCTCCATTGAGGAAGCTGTTTTCACACGTCTGAGACTGAGGGTAGAGAGCAGTGTCAGGGCCTCTCTACTACTAAAGTCCTTCAGGCTACTGCAGGCCAAGCTGCTGAAGCAGGCAGAGGACAGAGAAGCTACAGTCCAGTGAAATCTTTGCAGAAGGCATGCCCAGACTTGTACCTATTATAAAGCAGACCAAATGCATGGAAATACCCATATAAAAGCAAATAAGCAACAGCTTTATCATTGTGTATTTTTGATTATTTATTTTTTTTAGCCCACAAATTTTACAGCATGCTTAATCTTTTACATGGTTAACTTAATTACCAGGAAGAAGAAAGTTAAAAACTGATGTTATTCAATATGGCGACCAGCAGAGAGCAATACGCAATTTGATAGGAATTTTAGGTGAAGCCATTTTATTAGGAGAAATCCCACAGATTCTATACCTTTATGACTGCAAACGTGGCAAGCTAAAAAACTGCTAATTGGTTACACACACTGTTCACACCATATTGATTGGTTAGTGATTACAACGAGTTCTGATAAACCTATCTTATAGCAAAATATTATTAGTTTACCTTTAATACCTAAAGGCATCTGCACACCTGCTGGTTTTGGCCATCTTATTATGGTTGGTTCTTAACATGTTCTGTTACTCCCAAATACCTTCCCATAACTGCTTCTTGGTTTAGGGTAGCCTGTATCCCTATCAACAAGGCCGCTGTGTTTTGAGAATGTGATTATTAAGATCCTCTCTGCATGAGTAACTTTTTCTCTCTCATGGGAACAGAAGAATATTGTCAGGGCCTAAATCTTGGGAGAAGAGAGCTAGGCTGCCGGCAGGCCTGCTGTCTTCCCCGACAATTCAACACCCAAGACAGTTTTTCTATAGACCCAAATATGTCGAGATAAGGTCCAGAACCATAGTGATGTGGTCAAAAGTGATTGCTGTATGTCTTGGACCACATCACCAGAAATGCCAAGCAGTTCCTTCTATATGCAGATGCTCATTTCTTCAGGCCTTAGAACTACACAGCCCATGGCTTGTTGTTCCTCCTCTCTCAAAGCGCAGCTCTAGCTATCAGTCTTTGGCTGTCATCTTTCTTTGGTTGCCGTCTTAATAGGACAGCTGCACATCAGAGATGCCCACCCCATCCCCAGCGATGGAGCAGCAGGGTAGGGTTAACACAAGAGAAATTGGCTCTGTTTTCACCTGATCCACACTTGGAAAGAAGGCAAAGAAAACAGTTTTGTTTTTATTCCGATTTCAATGGCAGCTGTCGGAAAGCTGCTCAGCGGTTTGGAATGTCATAAGTAGTCCCTTTGGAGCTGGATTAGAAGGAGATGGAGACAGCCAAGAACACTTAAGCAGATAGCTGTGTAACCATTAAGTAAAACTTAGTGCATGTTCACAGATGCAAAGAACTGTATTCTGTCTCATATAGCTCACTCTCAAACCTTGCAAGCAAGCCCTAAACTAAACCTTTTCTGTAGGCTCATCTAATCTGCTTTCACTAAATAACTGTCTGAAGTATATATTGGTACAACATCTCTAAAAATAAGTCTGCCAGTCTTACTGGAGGGGAAGCTATATTGCCTGCAAGCCAACAAAAATAATGATTTTTCATTCTACTTGAAGTTTAGGAAAAATATCCATGTTTGCCAAAAGGAAAAAAAACCCCAAACCCACACAACAAAGCTGATGGGAACGGAAAATGTTTTCATGCTGAAAGAGGATATTACAAACAACAGAGACTCCAAGTCAAACCTCTCGTTATCCTTTTTAAAGGAACTTTCCGAATACAACACCCAATTTTTGTAAGAATGATGTAAACTTTAAACAATACTACTGCACATATTTTGTCATCTAACTTTTATATAATTACTTTTTGAAATAAATAAATGATGGGACTGACCCACCCCATGCATACACATTTGTTTGGGAATTTCTTCTGGCCCGCTGGCTTTAATTTTCAGCTCTTCTGGCAGTGGGTTTTTTTTTCTGCTCAGGCCTATTTTTATTTCTGGAGTTATTCCAGAAGTTCAGAAGACAGAAGTTCAAGGAAGAAACAGTGTGCAGATAAGCAAGCCAGATGATTCCCAGCTTTTAAGCCCGGAAAAAGGTAAGGAAATTCAAGAAACAAAAATTGCCTTTAAGACCTGTAGGCATATTTTTTGACATTTCTTATTACTGTTTTTCAGAAGAGAGGGTTGATGGAGCAGCTTTTCCACAAGATCTACATTAACAAATACCCTAACATTAATGTACACACCAACAAGAAGCATCTTATTAATCATTATTCCTCACCTGTAGCCCAGATGGCTTGAAAACCCCACTGTTGTGTACTGAAACATGTTAACAGCAGTAATATTTTCCACACAAAGCACTACAAGAGGAGGAGAAGGGAACTTGGACTTGCCAGACCACAAGTTGCAGAACCTGAGATTCTAGGGTATGCTTTCAAATGCTTCTCAGTCAGAGGCACAGGCACAATAATTTTCTGCAAAAAGAGAGGAACAGCTGGTGAATGGCTTACAGACACACACATGTTAGGATGAATCAAACCAACTATGGCTTAAAATGTCCCAAGACTGTTACAGAGAGCAAAAATCCTTGCTCTGTCCTCTGCAGTGGCCAACAAACCAGTTCTACCCCCCTTGCAGAATTAGATACTCCAAAGCATGAAAAAATTCCTAAAGACCCCATACTTTTAAATGCAAACATGCACTCAATTACAAATGCCATCTGAAATCTAGTAACAGCCAAATGAAAACTTCATTACTTAAGAGAAATTCATTTCTCTTACTGAAAGTAGGTTATATTACAGTTATCTGGATAAGTTTATACATAAAGACATTACATCCCACTGTCCTACTTCACACACATTGTTAACTGTTACAAGAGAGAAGGCAACTAGAGAACCAAATTTCTGTTACATATTAGCAAATAGAAAATTGAAAGAACAGGATTATCCTAGTAAGACTCCAGGAATCCGTATCCCTAGTAAATTCTGATTCTTTCAGTATTTGGGAGATAGTCCAGCAAAGTGAAAACACATTTTTAAGTCTTCAAGGTAGGCAGCCAAGTTAGGTGTCAATTACATGATCAGAGAGCACAGCCAGTTCCTTTGGCTTCCTATCCTCACAGTGCTGAAAGTGTCAGGATTAAGCATCTACCTAAAATATCATAGGTCCACAATTATTTTCTGTAGGAAAGACTGGGTCTTTCTCCCACTAAAAACAAGAGACACCCTCCATAGCAAAGTGACTTGGTCTAAAATTACTGTAGTGCTATCAGGGACAAACCTACAATATCAAGCAATGACCATGCAGCACTGCAATAGCTGCACCAGTCAGGCCAGAAGTGTATGCCAAGAGGAAGGTCTAAATATTTACAGGTAAATTCAGATGGGGAAGCTACTCAGTCACCATATGACCAGGCAGAGGCATGGACCTCTCTGCACCCTCAGCATCTTTGCTTCCACTACTGACTAATGCAAACAGGAAGTAACTGTTTGGACCACCCTCTCCTTCAGGAACATGAACTGTATCTTTTAAAACATTTTTCAAAGATTTGCTGGGTTCAGAATTTTTCAGTTTGAATGTACACTCTTCAAATATGCATTTAAAAAAAGGACAAGTATTTTAGAGACTTGTTGCAGAAGAAAGAGTCAGAAATAGGCTTGAAGAGATTAAACTGAATTCTTGTAGACTTTCCAGTAAATCCACTAAAAATTAATTACAAAAATTGGGTGAGATTGTCTTGTATACAACAAATACAGAGCTAGTGTTCCTTAAACCTTTATCAGCACTTCAGCCTAAAGCAAAAAGAACCATCTCTAGTTCTGACAACAATAGTAGGTCTTGTAGACCATGTTTTTAAATGTGAAACATCACTACACCAACATCAGAAAAAGACATACCTGATGTAGTTAATGCTACCTACTTGGGTATTATTTCCTTAAGCTGTTCAAAGGAAAGACAAAATAAAAACAACTGGAATAAATACCATAAATACTAATTTCTAACAACCAAGTCAAGACAGTGCAGCTTGTGTCTTGAACTGGATCTAATAGCTCAACTACAAGCTTAAGATGCTGTAAAATATAACCTCCAATTCACTGCTGCTCACAATTTCATTACTCCTCAAAAAGTTCATCAGCAAAAGTGTCAACATCTCTATTTCCCATGGAATAACAAACATATCTAGTCCTACAGTCCTTTTAAGCTCAAAATACAGTTGAGAGCTTATTACATACCCATTTTTCTCTCTTTCAGAGGTCAACTGCATTTTGCACTTCCAAGCAAAAGCTCTGATGCTACAATGTTAAACAGCAGCACTATACTCCAGGCACAGGGAAAGAAACAAGTTCCACCAGTGCCAGAAAATACGCATGAGAAGAGAAAAAAGTACCATGAACTCTCTCATCACCCTGTGTTTGTCACTTGCCGTACTCAAGTCTTCTTATGGAGCTCACACTGAGGGAGAGAGAAAAGGTTTAAGCAAATTATGTTCTATATTAGATAACAAAATGTGTTCTGGTAAGAAACACTAACAGGTTTTACTTCAGTAAGTCCTTAATTCTAGATGATCTGTAACATTAAGGTGCATTCAAATAGTGAAGCAACTTTATCTCACACTTCATTCCATGTACCAATCAACTTAGAGCACCATTCCTGGTTTGCTGAGAGACAAGAAAGTACTTCAGGGATTATTGGCTTGCCTACAGAAATATGTTAAAATGTTAATATTTAAAAAGGTCTTACCAGACTTAAAATCATTACCTTTTTTTCCTAGCTGTTCAGAACATGACTGAAGCAGTACCAACATGATTCAGCCTCTTTGAAGATCTGGGTCTCCTTTCGAATCCAGATACCAGTGGATAGTCAGCAGGTGAAAACGTTTAGAGTTATGCAAGGGGCAAATATTTACAGTATTTTGTTACAGTGCTCTTCAAAACAGACTAATTTCATTTTACCATTATAAAGAACATTTAAAACCTTCTGGCACTTTGGGTTTGGGAAAATTCTGAGCTGTTCAAAGGCCTATTAAGCTGGTCTGGTTCAGTGCAGACAAGATTTGTTTTCTAATGCATCAGAGAGGAAAAAAAAAAACAGGGGGAAGGTGTGTGTGTGGTGTGTGGAACTAGATTTAGCTAATTACTTTTTATCCCATGGCCTTCTAAAAATAAAATCCCTAGGGTTACCAGGCAAATACTATTTCCAGGGAAATACTCCAGGGCATACAATGGAGTCTTTTTAATTGTTTTATCTTCAAGGAAATCACATGCTTAGGATTCACACCTCTGAGATACCAAAATGTATTTGGGGCATAAAAGTGGATGTGATGATGGTATCATTTCCCAACCCTGAGGAAGCCGTGACTTTTAATGGCTAACTGAAAGCTTTCAAATTGTTCTGTTGGTTATCTGCAATATCAACAGGAGTTCTTCAGGCAACAAAAGTGAGACTGAGCACAGGTTCTGCACTTCTGACTATGCTTGAGGGCACTCAGCTATTTCATAGTTAAAATCTTGATTATTACCAAATACATTAAAAAAATATTCAATTAGTCCAGGAAGTAGCCCGTTTATGAATTTGTCTCATACAAAATGCAATTGGTCAAGCTCTGCCTTAACTTGCAATTAACTTCCTGCAGCACAAAAAATAGCATCAACCCTCTGCGGTGTCATGGTTTAACCCCAGCTAGCAGCTAAGAACCAATGCAGCCCCACACAAGGAAAGAGCATAGTTTTGTACATGCTGCAGGAACACACTGCTAGCAACCTCTTAACAGGGATTATATATCCACACCTCACAAAATATTGAGAATAGTCTAGTCGTCTTTTTTTTTTTTTAAACAAACCGCTCTAATTAAACAGAAAAGGGGAACAAAAAAAATCATCTCAAGAGAGAAGAAACTGGTAAAGATCTGACTGTTCAGCCTTGTTTGTAGTTTCCCAGCTGGTATTAACTGTATTCACCACAGCTTATTTTATCTGAAAACTGTAAATCAAATTCTGCTGTAGCTCTTCATCTACCCCACACAGCACCTGAATGTCTTGCAACTGAGTAGTACTTCTATTAATTCTATATACAGATTAATATTTTCATATATTTTATTAAAGTATTTTATTTGCAAAAGCCACACAAAGCATCTAGGCTAGGCCAGGATGGGGCCTTTTCATTAATGTGTCCAGTACAAGATGTTGTAGGTAAAGTTATACCCCAACTTGTAATTAACTTCAGAGTTTTGGAAAGATGAAGAATTGCAAAGAGAACAGATTCTCACCTCCTGTCTGCCTGACACACATAGCCAGACCAGTTTTGGCAATGCTTGCTGGTCACAAACTTGTAGTGCAACACCCACTGCTAGGAAACAGGAAAACATCCTTAATAGCTATTTCCATCAACAATGAATTAAGTGTTTATACCAGTCAGCTGCACATATAAAGTTAGAAGAGGCATCTACAACGCACCGAGTGACAGTTTCTTAATCAACAGCTTAATCAGACCAGATACATACCTATGCTCAGAAGTGTAGGAATTAATGAACAGTGTTCTACTTTTCTTGCAGTAATTAGTTTTTAATCTGCTATTGAATTTTTTCTTTCCTACAAGCAATGTCACCACAATGAGAAAGCGCTACTCGTTACAGATCCGTTCTTCTGTCGATACAAACGCAGCAGTCACAGGGCTGTGCCCAGGGACTCCCTCAAACACAAATGCATGCCCACAAATTACATGTACACCTCTCTACACTTAAAAATAACTCACCTGAAAGTCTGGGTGAAACGATCACCTTACACAGATTCCAAACGCTGGAGTAGAGAGCCAAGAGGCAGCAAGAGGACCACAAGGGGACAGGATACAACACATGCAGCCTTGGCTTGCAGCTTCCGCATCAATTTGCTATGCAGCCAGACCTAATTTAGCTGAGAAACATAACTGCTCACAATGAATACTGTTAATCAAGAATTGAAGGGCTGTCATGGCTCACCACACTGTTACTCTTATAGTTCTCTTTGTTTTCATAGGTTATCTTCATTGGGTCCTTAACATGTCTTGCAGTTTACCTAGCTGTAATACAAGGTGTGAAGAGAATTGAAACACCAGATGTGTTTACAGTAAAGTCATCCCTACATGCATGAAACCATAAATACTAGATTCATAATTAGTGAAGAAATAGGTTAATGGAGAATATGGTCACAACCTATTTAATAACGAATTAGGTCCTGATCACCTGGAGACAAGCAAACATAAAATGTGAGAAAGCATCAAATACAGAAAAGACCAGTGTATTTTGCTCCAAACTTCAACAGCTGTGAATTCCTCTTTGACACTGTAACCGGGTCATTTCCGGGCTCGGCACGCCTTTACCCATGGATTCCAGCTATGGAACTTGGTGCTGCTGTCACACGCATCGGCCTAACCCTTTCCACCACTGCAAAAGGACAAGCCAGCCCTGCTTTGAAGGGTGCACACTCCAAATCCTTCAATTCCTCAAGATTCTCCATAATCTTCTACCTTTCTCTTCATTCTGGAATGAACTATAGCTGACATTGGTTTTCCAGGAGGGGAACTGTTCCAAGTTTTTTAGACAAATTAGACTTCAATATCATACAAGAGCTAGCAAGAAACTCCAAAATACCTAAATGATATAGCTCACTATTTCTAGCATAAAGGACTCCTGGCTTCAAATTCTGCTCATGAAGAAGCTTCTTTTGGGTGAACAGAAAAAGTGTCAAATGAGAAACTAGTTCAACAAACAGCCCAAGTATTGTCCCAGGCCAGCTTCAGCAGTTGCATTCTATTGCATACCAGTATGAACCTACCAGCAGGAATCCAGATGTTTTCTCAGTCCTGTTCCCATACCTTCACTCCCAGGAGAACACATGCTGAATCCTTCTCTTACCAAAATCCAGGACTTGTGGAATCTTCCCCCAATGGTGGAATTGTAAAGTGCTCAGGAATGGACCAAACCTACTGCAGGTGAAGATAGAATAGTCCAGAGAATCTGCCTTTCCCTGAGGATACACTGGAGGAATAAGGTATAATCAGGGATTTACATCCTGATGAGTTTCCTCTAAAAGGGTTGAAAATGCATATTTTATTTGAATACCCACTACCCTTAGGGTAAAACCTAAGACAAACCTTCAGGCTACCAAAATAAATCCAGGATTAGCCCATAGCTTGAAGTGATGACACTTTTATTTTAGAAAAAAAAATTCCCCAAAACATTGCAGTTGTAAAATTTTCACTGTTTTCAGTAGAAACAGTTCACAAGTCAGAACTCAAGGTTCAAAATAACATTGTGCAAAATAGTACTGGCATAACTACACATAGCAAAGAGACTAGTGTAAATCAAGAATTCTATTGAAATTAGTTGAGCTGCTCCAGTTTTACACCAGTGTACATCACCTCAGAATAGGCCCTTTTTGCAGAGCATCCCTGGAATTCCTCTTGCTTACAAAAATAACCTTACATGCAACAAGTAACATATCAGTACAACATACGTAGTACACCTCCACAAGTTATCACAGTGTAACAGAGGAAAACGTATCAGCCAGTTTCATACAAAGGCAAATCTAATGGCAGTTTTGGACACCCCCTTGACTGCTACCCTCAAAAATTGCACATTTCAATAAATGAAATAAATTAGAATAAAGCCAGGCAATATTCTTCAACTATCAGTACACTGACATGAAGGTGGATGAGGTGTCCAGAAAGGTGTTTTTTTGTTTGTTATGGGTATTTTGTTGTGGCTTTTTTCTTCTCCTTACTAGATTTTTCCAAAGAGAGCTGCTTCAAAAATAATTTGTGTAAGAAATGTTAACTTGTAGTGTTATCAGGCCAAGTCCTCTGCAATTCCAACAGACCTGTCAACACTACAGAAGCGTCTCTGTAGTCCAATGCAAACCCCAATGAAGAACTATTAAACAAAGACCACACCATACATATTTACTGATGACATGCAATGAAATCAAGCAAGTAGTAACAGGACTCCATTTACAGTTGGAGCATTTAGAAAGAGACTGTTGCAGTTCAGCTGGGGTAACAGGACTGGAATTTCACAAAACACTTGTGAATAGTGAACATTCTCTCCACACTTTGCCATGCAAAGTTGACAGTTTCAAAACAATGCACCTAGGTCGTTCTCTGTATAAACAAGATGCTAAGAGTAGAACCCATTTTCAGAGTTGCTGAACACTTACAAATTCATGTCAAGAAAATATTCAGGTACATCTGGCAATAAGCAGTCATTCTGTTTTCCTGCACACTCAGGTTTAAAAGAAAAAAAAAAAATCCATACAAACTCCTCGATTGCAATGAAACAAATACTTCCACAGTGCTTTTCACCTCCCTAGGTTAGGAAAGGTGTAGTTTCTGTTACTTTTACTCAGAACAAATATGTTTAAGATATGCCAACATGGTTTGGGTCTAAGCTGTGATGACATTTTTAGGCTATAACATTTGATGCATACATTTAAACTATGGAACTATATGAAGAGAGCACAGCCCTAACACTCTCAAATGTTTGTAGACTTTTATGTCAAAGGTCTTTTTTTGCAGGTTATATTCATTTCACGAGAACAAGAATAGCACATAAGCTTTGCTTTGGAGATGCATGTAAGTGTGCAGTAGTTTTGGATGACAACAGATCTGCAAGTCTGTATGTAAGAAAAAAAGAAAAGATTCTTACAGATACCAGTCCTGCCTCAAACCATAAAGATAAAAGCAGCAGACCTACACAAGACTGTAGATGTGTGCGTGCACGGTAAGTCAAACGGAAATCAAGATACCCAAGAAGTCACCTGCAGCACTGATCTTTGTAACTGCCAGTCTCTGGTGACGGTCTATGCATAGCCCTTTCAGTTTCACTGAGAGGCTGTCAGGTACTCAGCAAGAAAACATGGAAATCACTGGCAGTGAGCTACTGTGGAGACATCAGTTAACATTTCAGAGATAGCAGGGAGAGAACAGATATTTCAGCAAGGAATTATTGCTGTATTCTATTAAATTTAATAAGCAACAAGTTAGGCCTGCGGCAGAAGTTATGGATATGACTTCTTTTTTCTTCTCAAAAGGCTCAGCTTCAGTGTTTTCCAGCCTTTTCAGATTCTAAATTCCAGGAAATTGTATTTTAGAACAAACCAAGAAATAGCCCTGAGACTAAATGTACTTTTTAAGAGCTGCTATTGCTTTACATACACCAAACGCAGCAATCATTTACTTCCACAATATGCAGTATTTAATTTCCACTCCCTTTTCCCCCTCACTTGGGATATGTACATGCAACCAAGAGTTTCTTTACAGGATATATGTATTATCTGTTACTTCTCCAAGTTCTTAAATTTGTTGCTACAGGATTATGGCACCAAGCAAGAAAAGAATAGCTGAACCAGGTCAAGCTTTAACCAAGAATCCTCTTCCCCTGTGCCTTGAATTTTTTTTAAAATATTCCAAGAGTCATAGCTGCCACCACAGACCTTCATTACAAAAACTACCTCCTTCCTTGTACCTTATGTAGAATTTACAGCTGGAGGCACACCATCTAGTAGATCTCAAAGTCAACTGTCAGTGTTACTGGACACTGCCATTGGCCTTTAAGTGTGGCTAAAAGTGTAAAACACCAAGAAAGCAAGAGTATCAAGTATGTCAAGTTGTGCATAAAAATAGACCTTTAATTTTTGTTAAGCTACAAAGTAGGCAGTTGAGGAACTGACTAGGTCTATGCATAGTTAGGATTTAAAGTATGCCAAAAGAACTTGAACTCGTAAAACTGTGCTTGAGTAATTCATGGGTCAATCCCCACCCCCAAAAATGGAATATCCCACTCTATACATAAAATAATTTTTAAGAAGCTCCATGCACTCTCAAAGCTGTTTTGAAATGGATTTAAATACTTTACCTAACAGCTCTACTATGGCACAACACAGCACATAAAAAGTTTAAGGCTAATTTTTGTAGACACACATGTAAAAGCTGGTCTTGGAACAAGAGCTGTCGTATTTTCTCAATTCTGAGTGTTTTGTGTGGATTCATAGAAAAAAAAAAAAAAAATCACACAATTTTTCTTTTTCATAGTAAAGTAGAGCTGCCACCACAATAGTAGAGTTGTTCTGTACATAAAAAAAAAGACTGAACGTTGTCCTGAATGCAGGTTTTTTCTTTTATAAAAAGCAAAAGCCTTACACATTTACATTTGGTTTTTATCAGAGCAGCTCACTAATTTGTACAGTACATTGTCCACTAACACACAATGTAAGCTACCAAAGAGATGCTCAAGTACTACAAGAACTGGTGCAAAAAAGTCCAAGGGTAAGAAAGACCACTGCTATTTCACAGAGTCACTCTGTGATGAAAACAAACATCAGAATGCAGAAGTTAGTTAAGTCTGAAGGCTGTAATAAAGGCTATTTTTTAACTTTAGCCCTTTGGTACCTAACCATTTGGTTAAGATCTCCTGATAAAGGACTAGGCAGTTCGGCATTGATGGAGCAGCTCCGTACATGCTACTGTTACAGAAATAGAAAACGGACTTACAAGCACTTCCTTCACCTGAATGATCTGATCCTCCACAAATCCAGTCATGTCAGGTTTACAGAAACCTATCTAAAGGACATTTTGGACTTCAAATTGCACTGTAACTGTTTCAGAAGAAACGAATACCCACAAAACCTAGAGAAGAATTATCAACTGGCCAAATTACACAAATGTGATGCACAAAGCCACTTGTTTTAGAATTCTGTCCCTCAACAACTTCTTCAGCATAAATCAGAGCTGTTACTTCAAAACAGAGCTCTTCAGTCCCGTCTCCACAATCCTACCTATTCTGATGGGATAAAAGATAGTAAACCAAATCCTGCTTGTTTACTAAATTAACAAATCTAATACTTTATTACTTCCTGGTATGTTATTAATTTGTTTTAGAAAAGGATTCATTATACTACAGAGGACTTTACTCAGCAAGTAAGCTTAAATCACACTAGCATGTGTAAAGTACATTGCTATTGTAGTTATGCAGGATTAAAGAGACAGTAAATGTGCATCCAAAATATGACTTATCTACACAAGTACGCAGGTTTGTGGGTTTTTTCTCCTCAGAAGTGAAATGTTTGCAACCAAATTTAGCACATTGCTAAAGCACTGAAACAAGCATTGAACAAAATTGTTGTATTTGCAGTATCATCTTTAAATAGATGTAGTTACGAGGGGACCTGAATACGCAACTGATCCATAGAAGCTATGTATACACAAGCCAGTGAGAACAGCTCATGTGTAACAGACCAATATCCAGACCCAGAGACTGTGAAGACACTTAGTTTGAAATTACTGAATCTAACTCTGTAAGAGAGGTACAAGGTCAACTTGTTTCAGAAGTTGACACAAGACTGGTAATTCAGGTCACTGCCATTTTTCACGTATCTATATTGTATTTACTAAGACCCAAGCAATACACTCCAGGAATATGAGAAGCCTCACTGAAGTTCCTGAAGAGTTTCTGTTTGCAACTGCCTTCCTCTCCCCATTTTCATCTTTGATTATAATGTCAAAGGAACCATAAACTGCTGCATATCAGGACAGACCATGTAACAAAATAATTCCTGTTTCACATGCCAGCTTAAGCTGCTAATCAAAAAGGGAGAATGTATCTGTTGCTGTATACTTCCATGTTACAGATACCATGCCTGACAAACCATCACTGTTAAAACAGACACACACAAAACACCACTATGACAAAAGGGAGGAAATCATGCACAGGTATTTCAGTATTATGTGGCCAGGGTCTATAATACAGTGATGAGTCACATCAGAGCAAATTTGTTCCAAGAGTGATTACTGGTTCAGGATGACTAACTCCCTAAATAGCCAAGCAAGCCTGCAAGAGGCAAGTGGCATGTTTTCTGGATGAAAGAATACGAAGTAAGAGGATAGTATTTTCCCCACCCCTGCACAAAAATCCTGTGGACAAATAGAACAATATCAAGGCAAGTGCTTTAAAATGTAATTTACCAGCCAATAAACCAACACTAATGGGAATTCTGTGAAGGAAGGAGTTTTAAAAGTGTGGCTTACCTAAAGCACAAACTTTCAACAGCATAAGAAAGTACACTATATATTAACACTGCTTTTTGGATATTATTCTGTTTTAAAAGTTTCAAATGTATTATTTCACCTTATTTTGTTTAGGGCTGAGGCTGTTCAGCAAGGTCACATAACTTAAGACTGCTGAAATACTTCAGCAATCCTTTGGTCCCAGCAGCTGTGAAACAGCCAAGTAAAAAAGAACTTTCTCTAAAAAAAAAAATATGGGGGGTAGAAGGGGAAGGATCGTCACCAGGGAATTGTCTTCTAAACACCATCTGCTATGCACCAGAAAAGGCAAATTTTTGTTACAAAATACACATTTTCATACAAAAGACATCTTGCAAAACCATCTGATTGCCCCTCCCTCTGCAGATTACNTGATTGCCCCTCCCTCTGCAGATTACAATGGTAAATAAGATCAGCTGGTTGGCCTTGAGATTTTTCTTTTAATGGGAAAAAAAGTCAAAGGACACACAGTATCACAACAACTGGTCCTTTAAACAGCAAAGGATTATGACAGTCTTTGTTTTCACCAGTGTTTAAAAAAGCAGGAGAGAAACAGAACCAGAGTCCTCATAAGCAGAAAGTTCAGAGTTTTAGCTGCTGCATCCTCCTGAACTTCTCAATGTGCTACCAAACTGTCAATTATATGAACAGGTCAATTATACAAACAGTTCAATTACGACAGTGCCATAAACTGTTAAAACAACGCAAATAGTGTGATCAGAAACAGGTCAGTCAACTGGGTCCAATTTTTTCCCAGTAGTTGCCCAGAAAAATGTCAAGACAATCTATATCTATCCTTCAGCTTCCTCAATATGTCCCGATTGCTGGAGTAGAGAGGTCTGTGGCATTATCATACTTGTTCCACGAGAGATCCTGTCTTGATCTGTGTTTGTAGACAAGGAGGCCATAGAAATGGGCTGTAATAAACTGGGTGCCATGCCAGAGGAGACAGTCAGGCTGTGTGTAGTGCCCTTAAGTGTGAGATCCTGTGTGGGAAGGAGTGGCTTGAGGATGCTAACAAGACAGAAAGCAGAGCCACTTTTAGGAATGAAATTCACTTTGTTCTTGTCAGGGCAGTAGAAGGCTGGAATTTCATGCAACTGCTTTGGCCTAGAAATAAAATATACATAATACTTTTTAAATTACATTGAACAATCAAATTCATCAACATCAGATATGTACTGCTGAACACATTTGTGATTTAAGCTTGAACTATTTCAGCTACTCAATAATGCCTTAATGACCCTCTCAACACATGGTAAATGGCAAGTATTTTTGATCACGTTCTCCAGAAACACTCAACCCAACAAGTCCTGCCACACACAGAGACACACTTTATACAGCACACCTTGTGAAAGAAACCTGGTATAACAATGTTCAGAAATGATGTATCTTAGATCTGTTCACGATCATAGGGGGATCCCCTTTTCTAGACTTTTGCCTCTTTTGCATCTTCACCTGAGTGTGGCCTATACCTGTAACCTGGGAAGGAAGTGTAGAACACACTGACTTGTGGTTTTTCCATGTCAGCATATAAGTCAGCCAACTCAGAGACATGCTTTACAAATGACAGAGCTGGAGGGGAAACTGTGGATAGCATCCTGTGTCTATCTCTAACCCTGCAATGTAAAATTACTCAGCTAGTCTAAGTCTACTTTCAGACAAAACTGCGGGAATCTGTTCCACAGTTTCTCTTCCCTGATGGAAAGTAACCATCAGAAATTTACATTCATTTTTTCTGGATGACAGCATTGTCCTTTAGCCCATAACCTCTTCCTCTCTTGATGTGTTTGTAAGACAGCCATATGCACTTCTATCTTCATTTTACTAGGCTGAGCAAGCCGATCTTTCAGTATACTCTTGCAGGAGATACTCTACTCTGAAAAGTAATTGTATTCATCAAATAGGGTACACTTTCATGTTAGCTGATTCTCCAAGTGCCTGGATATCTCAGCCGCATTTATATTTTTTTCCAAATGAAAATCCTGTAAACATCAAGCAGAAATAAAGCTGAACCTTGTTTAATGTTAAGTAGTTACACTCATGTATTCCATGTACCTGTGGTACATAAGTGCCACATGTGAGAAAGAGACACTGCAGTCACATGCAAAAATAAAAACTGGCATAGCTAGGTAAAAACTTCTGTAGAAGCTTGTTTCACTCTACAGCACTGCAGTCTTACAGCTATGCAGCAAGGACATCCAAAAGAAATGCAGATGCAAGTCTGCACACCAGAACATGTTCTTGGATCAAGTGAAGGCTGTTTAGTCTGTTAGCAATATAACTTACACCCTTTACAACAGCCAGTTAAGTTACTGTAACCCTTTCCACACTGCTACGGAGAGGCCAGAGACCTCTCAAAATCCATTTGTAGAGATCAGAGATTGAAAATACACAAAGGCAGCTATAATACTGTTAATTACTACTTATACTAGATGTCATTGCTGAGATAATATAGGCATAAGAGAATTATAATCAAATTCTACTCCGTATGGGATGAAATTACGTTTTTAACTATAGTTTAAGATTCTTGCATCCAAGTAACGTAAGGGTATAAAACTCCACTGAAAATAATAATAAAACCCCCAGAATATTCCCAAGTGACAGAAATTGGCTTTCTCAGAATAAACAAAGCATGAAACAGCGTCAAATTCACTCCTCTGTCACCAGAAGTTTCACAGCTACATAGATGTAGCTGAAAAGAATCTGGTCTTCAGAGTCTAGATTACTGGATATGCCTGTCAAGCTGTGACATAGGTTAGCTGATGCACCTGCATTACAGCTTCTTATTACACTTCTCTGTAGCTGATTATTTTAGATCCTCCCCCACTACCTGCAGGTGAGAGGCAGTCCTCTCAAGTTATTCTGGTTTTAAAGAGAAGCGTCTGAGGACTTTCATTTTAACATAAAATTCTAACAATAAAATACATATATACCAGTATGTGTATGATATGACACAAAATCAATGAACCAATAGGTAACTCTGAATGTTGAACGTTATTTCTTATGTAGTAAAGGTCAACTTACAAGCTTTCCTCAAAGACTTTCACCTTTTCACAGCCCTCTGGAGGTTCACGCTTGAACATGTAGCTGTTGTTTGGTTTTGGTGAGGTAGCATATTTTGGCAAGGGAGAATTATTCCCATTCTCTGCAGGAACAGAGTTTATCATTACTTAAATGTGCCACACTATAAAAAACACCCCATCTTTAAATGCCCCCCAAATTGAAATCCACTTCATTACCAATGGTACAAAATTATCAAAAAATTTTGATTCACCTACAAGTCTTCATTAGCTTTCTTATCTCAATACCGTTCCTCCTTTCTATTTCTCCTTATCTAACGTTCAAAGTCCTCTGCAGTCTCTGTTCATTCCTGGACACTTTTCAGTTTAACTGCAAACCTGAAGCTATGGTCCCATATGTCATCATCACCCAATCAAAAGAAATGGGCAGAAGCTATATATTCCTTAAAAACCAGAACAGGTTTGTGTTGATTATTAAATTCTCCTAGTATATCTCAGAAGAATTCTGGTGAAAAAAATAATAAAAAAGCCCCAAACAGTTAAACTTTTACAGATGCCTGTACAAAATGCCAGAAGGTTGCCCATTTTGTCAAAGATCATAAAAAAATACCTGACACAAGCAACAGGACTTAGCCTACTTTCCTATTTCACCTGTCGCTTCACACTCTTGCCTCTTCAGCTTGCTTAAAGCACTTGAAGAATGTAATATTTAAAAACAAAAACTTGTTTGGGAAGCATATTTCTCAATCAGTTCTATCCAGCTTAAATTACAAAACAGGAGATATTTGTGCACACACAGTATTTGGAGCAATTTGGGAAAAACACATCTCAGAAAAGGGTTCTATCATTTCTCTATGTCTGTGGGAAACAGCAACCCCCCCTTTTACCATCTGCTCATGCACCCAGCAATGAGTTAGTTGAGCATTGTTGAACTTTTAGAAGTTACACAGTACCTTTATCTCTAGAATCAGCTAGCAGATCATCTGTAGAACATGGGCCTTCTTCACCGCCTTCATTAGAGATGGTAAGAAATGAGGTTGGGGATACTGACTGGGAGCGGCTGCTGTTGTTACTACCCCTGTCTGCTCCACCAGGTGTTTGGGTGTCAATGCTGCGAGTACTACTACTACGCTGAACCAATGGAGGCGGTGCACGGTGCCCATCTGGAATATCTTGAGGCTGTTAAAAGTAAAAACCTTAGGAACTGGACTAATAAAATCAACAAACCAATGGGTAACTCTGACTGCTTTTGTCTGGTTAACAAGTATTTTAATTCCAGAAATACTGATGCTTTCTTTTGGGTGGGTGTTTCATGAAACTCTGAATTAGAAAATTTTGTTCATTATACAAGACTCAAAAAACATTTCAGAACCTGATTTATTTGCTAAGAACAACAATTTTCAAGACCTCACAGAATTGCTGAAATTGGAAAGAACCTCTTGAGATCATCTATCTGGTCCAATGCCACTGCTTAGGCAGGGTCAGCTAGAGCAGTCTGTCCAAGACTGTGTCTGGTCAAGTTCTGAGTATCTCCACAGACAATGATTCCACAGCCTCTCTGGAAAAACTGGGCCACTGTTTCATGACACTCACACATTAAAAAAAAGGGGGTGGGGGAGTGGAAAAAAGGTGTCTGTCTTGTGTTCAGATTGAATTTAATAGTTTTTAGTTTATCAGCATGGTGTCTTGTCCTATCATTGGACGCTACTGAGAAGAGTCTGGATTCCTCCTCTCCAGATATTTATACACATTAGTAAGACCCCCGCCAAGCTTTCTCTTCTCAAGGCTGAACAGTCCCAGCTCTCTTGACCTCTCCTCATATGAAAGATGTTCCAGTCCCTTAATCATCCTCATGGCCTGTATGTCTGATATTTTATTACTAAATTTACCTCTAAAAATAAAATGACAGTTAAAAATGCACAAGCTATGCTTCTGCTAGGATGGGAACAGTTTAGCATGTTTCTTCTATTTAGCAAATAAAAGAAAAAAATACTACAAAAACTCTCAGAACAGACCTTTTGTCTTTTCCCCTGTTTTACTTAGATGTCTTTTTATTTACTGCAAAACTAATTACATCACAGTAATCACAGAGGAAAAGGTTCCAATTCAAACTTTAACTCTTTTTTTCTTGCTTTCTAAGAGACTTTTCAACTACCTTTATTAAAAAAAGTAAAGTTAATTCCAAATTTAGTTTGACAAGTGTGAAAAATGAAGCGTATGACAAAAACCTCAAAGCAAAACCAAAATAATTATACAAAGCAATCGTAGTGGAAGATACATACAACAAGCTGTTCCTCCTTGTCTCCCGTTTCCTTAATTATTATCTCAATCTCCTGATTCAGTCCTTCTATGCTGTTTCGGAATCTCGATCCTGTTGATTTGGTAATGGGTATCACAGGAACAAGAGCACTCTTTGGGATGGGAGCCTGAAAAACCAGACACAGTGAAAAACCAATGTAGAACAAAACACAGCTAGCTGTTTCTACTCAAATGCAAACCTTGAAACAGAACACACCTACACCTCAGTATCAGGGATTTACATCAAACTATAGAGATTGAATTAAAACGTATGTCTTAAATGAAGACACATACATCCTGAATTTTGTTTCAAAAAATGAAAAGCTATCAACAAGCTAGTCTCAAAACTTCCCTTGATAAGGTCTGCCTCCAGCTCTGTGGTGCTTTGTAAGGGAAAATTTACACATTTAGATGAAAATAATTTTGAAGTCTTCAAAACATATTCACATTCCTTCTGAAGGAAGTTGTACCACAATTTCACTTCCTTCACTGTTGGTTTTAATAGTAATTTCATTACAATTGTATTTTAATGGAAGTCTGCTGTCACCTATTATATGTAATAAGACATATGCAGAAGGACAATTCTTCCACAAATGCACCATGCTAGAAATTAAGACTGACGTAGTAATTACATTAACTCAGAATAAAAGGCTGACAAACAATTTAAGATGACATTCACAGAAAGAATACAATCCAAACCCAAATGTTATTCAGAATGAAGATTAACATTTTAAAAATCCAGCATTTCAAAGTATGAATAACTCCATTCTCAGAAAACCTTACTTCAGTTTTTCAAACATTTTTGGTATACCACAACATTGAGATTTCTCAGTCTCTGCATTAGCATCCTCCTTCCAGTTAAAAAAAAAAGTCACATTTCCAGAACATTGGAAGATTCTAAACTTCAGCACAGACTCTTGGTGATTATGCAGGGCACTACAGAAAATAGAATGCTTCCTGCAAATGTTTAGATCAACTCAAAGAACAGCACAGAGTTACAGTAGAATTCCCGTGTAAAATTCCTAAACTCTACAGCCTAGTATGCTGCGACTGAGAACATGTCCTATACTGACTAAAGCATTCTCACCTGGTCTTCAGATTGGTTTGTGGTGCCTTTTAATTTTTCCTCTAAGTAACAAGCCTGTGCACAGACACCAAATCATTTTGACTCTACATGCGAATTCTCAAAACATATGGAAAATTTGTCTGGCAGAAAGAGATACCTTAGAAAAATTAATGTAAGCAAGAAAATTCCAAGTGCAGATCATAATGCAGACTTATTCTCACAACCACAAATCCCTAAAGTGGCAAAATGTACAAATTATATTGGTTTTGCCTTACTGAAACATTAGAATAGCTATAAAAAAAAAAGCTTGTACAAGGACTACAAAAGCTTCTTTTCAGGAAATGCTTGTCACTGTTTACATCAACAAAACCTAAACATTCTTATAATGGACAAACTTGGAAAGGCTTCCAAGTCTTGAGTGAAGATGAAAAGGAGAAAACAGAAACCACTGGAGAAGAGCACAGAAAAGTCTGAAAACCTTGGTAACACCAGTCCAAACAAAGCCACAAAGCCTTGGAGCAACAACCCGGTAAATTAATACAGGTCAATATTGAGTCATAATACAGCATAAGTTTAGGCAGTAATAAAGACTGTTTATGCATCCAGT
>VZTU01032979.1:1411-117626 GCA_013400835.1 Zapornia atra | reverse complement strand
GCGGCGGGAGCAGGACGCCGTGCAGCGGCAAGGCACCCGTTCACTCACTCCGTACCTACACTGTTTACAAAGCGCCTGTTTTAATGTAAATACTGAACTCGCATCTGCCCTGTAAGTCAGATGAGGTCCGCTCTGCAGTACCTGTTGTAACATGGATGTTCGCTGTAGTTTTCAGGTGACAGAGAGAGAGAAGTTGATTTGTCCGTTAACTTCTGATTAACACGGAGGTTGGGGGAGCTGACCGTTTCTTGGTTTGGTTTTTGTTTGTTTGTATGTTTGGGGTTTTTAATTTTGTAGCTATTTATTTCACAGCTTATAAACAAACAATAACAATAATAAAAATAAACCTGTTACCAAGCATACAACCCGGCACAGCTTAAGAAAAGCTGCTGAAGTCACTGATAAAACGTGGAGAAGTGGTACAACGGCAGGTACACACCGTGGATGTCATTCTGATTTCTGCTGGAGCCTTGCAGACAAGAGAGAGGGGGCTAGGGAAACTGTAAATGTTTGTGCATAGGAATGATTATAAAAATGTGTAAAATGCACTTTTGTTTGATATACTCCTTTCTAGTTTTAGGTAGTTTGCTGGAAACCGAACTGTTGTTCTGTTGTGAACTGCTTAAGTTAAGGGAAAAAAAGAAAAAGAACCTCCCCCCAGCAACATTAGCGTCTGTTGAAACTGTAAAGGCATTTCTTTTTAACTTTTTTTTTCTGTACAGAATAAGCATGGCATTTTAAATATTGATGTTCTTGTTCCCAGCATGTGTGTTTTAAGGTTAAAAAAGTGTCTACGTTAAATTATGAATCTAGTCGTCTAAATAATATTTTCTCATTAAAATATGTAAATGCAGTTTTACTTTCTTATTTGTCTTTTTAAATAGTTTACATGAGAAAACTAAAAGCATTAGTTCACGAAAAAGGAATGACGTTATTACAGTATTTGGATAATCGAAGCAGCCTTTCCAAGACAGGTTCCTATATTTATAGTTATTAACATACCATAACATGTTAGATAAAATTGTCAGTATCGCCAGTTTACCGAAGAGATAACATACATTAGCCTGTTCAGTTGGTTTGGGATTTTAAAAAATATATCTATATACATAACACAAGTATCTGCATTTGTGTCCTACACACTCATACGGAATATAGATACACACTACACTTCTGTCTTGGGGTATGTATATGTACCACCTACCCCTAGTTAAAGTTTGTCTGGAAAGTATAAAAATTAGTGAGCTTCTACAATAGAAAGCAAACACAGAAATCTTTAAGGAACTAGTTACTTTTTAAGACTGAGAACACTGAATTTTTGTGAGTCGGGCTTTTTCTTACAAGTGGTGTCTCCAAATCTTTCCCGAGTAAGTGAGCTATCGCGGGCTTTTACCTGGCGTTTTAGCTTCCTGGAGCATTGCTGTTACTCCCAGCACTGCCAGAATCTCGCCATCTCTATCGATCAAAACCCGGCAGACTGCAAACTGTAACACGTGAAATTGGACCCGTTTTTCTGGAAGCCAATGTACGGTCTCTTATAAAAAGTAAGGGCAAAGTAGTTACAATGAAAAGTGGATTCCGGGCAACTTCCCGCGGGGTTCTCCAGTTCTTTTAGGGATTTCACAAGGATTACGCAACTGTTGAACTGGATAGAAGCAACCTAGTGAAATCAGTCAATGCGTGTCTCAGAGATGAGGCTGTCCGCGCCAAGAGCTCAGTTAGGAGATAACCGAACACTTAAAAGCTTATTAGCACGAAAGCAACATTGTATCGTAGCGGACCGGCGGGTTCACTGCCTCCTGCCTCTACCGCAATGATGTTGCGGAGGTTTTGTCTCTGCCTGATCCATCTCTGAATTTCTGGACCATAAACAGCGCAAGTGACATCCCCATTTTCTTGGTACACACGGCAAGGTCCTTGCAAAAGTTTTAAGATTAATGTAGATGGTAATTAATCCAGTTCCTACTTTTTTTTTTTTTTGGTAAGAGAACGGATCCCACACACAGAAAAAAGGTGGAAAATACATGAATCATGGGCTGATTAAAATGCATGAAGCTGCTAAAGCTTGTCAGATGGGGGACAACTGAACTCATTCATCAAGTCCAACCCACGATTATATCAACACGATCAGCTAAAGAACGCATTCAAAACTTATCACCAGATCAATGGACACATAACTCGACAAACTTTTCCTAAACAAGCGATGACCTACATTTTTAGACGACGGGGACTCTTTTTCTCCTTCCTTTCTTTTTTCCTTTTAAGACCTAGCAGTTAGAACAAATCCTCAAAGATGAAATCCGAGCCCAGCTAAGAAGATGAAGCTGCATTACTTTTTTTAAGGGTACAGTAATCAGCGGAGATACCGATCTGAAAAGATTAGCCCCCAAAGCAAAATATTTTCAAAAGGTGCAACGGCTTCCTGGCTACATAATCCAACAGCAAGACTTGCACCCCAACTTTTAAAGCCCTGCGCAAGCCCAAGTACCCCCCTCACGGCGCGCGTCGGGCCGCCAGCGCGCAGCCCGCACCGCGGTCGTACGCGCATCTCTGCCCGCGCCCCGCTCCTGTAAACGTTGCGATGCTTATTTCAAACAAATACGCAGCTCAGCGCGTCGCTCGAATTTACTGCTTTGACTTGTTAAATCTCCCTAATGGCTCAAGTCCAATGTCAATAAACACAGATCTGAAATGGAACAGCGAGAGACAACAGCACGGAGGGAAGGGGCGAAGGGGGGCGAGTGAATCAGCCACGGCCGAGCTCTCCGTCACGTTTAGGCATTTCGTGGGGGTCGGGAGCCGGGGGGGATTTCTTCATTTTTTATTTTATTTGCCAGCGAGACATTAAGTTAAGCGTACTTGATTCAAAGAGATCGTTCATTCTAGGCAAAGGCTCTTTTCTGCGGGAGGATGAGCCCGGCTGTGCAAGGTAAGCCCGCGAACCCAGTCGTGCTTGGCGACTCGGGTTTCTCTCCGTGTCAGTGCACGGTATGCGAGTCCTTTCTCGTCGGGATATTTCTTTTTCTTTTTCTCTCTCTTTTCTTCCCCCCCCCACCCCTTCTTTTTCTTTCCCCTCGACGTGTGACAAGACACTACCCCACAAGTCTGAATCATCTATTGAAGAAAGGCAGCTCTTTCTCACCCTGAATATTTATTTTCTCTCGGACCGCGCCTTGCGGGGAAGGGCAGTCTGTGCCAGGTAGGGAGAAAAGAACTCCCCGGCGACCCCTGAGAAGGAGTTTTATGAGCCAGCCTTTCTTCAAAAGTGGTCCTTGGGAAAGGGAGAAAAAACTTAGCAGCTTCATCAACTTCAGTACCGAATTATCTCGGATTCTTAATATAAATGTCACTTTGTGGCTTGGGGTTTGTTTTGTTTTGTTTTGTTTTTATTAACAAAAAGAAACCGAGTCTGTGAAGCCTTGGAGGGGCTGTATTTGTTTCTTTTAAACTAACAACAAATTATCTAATTAATATGTTTCAATTACAGCATGAAAAAGAGAGGCTTTGGACCGCCTGCAGTGGGTTTACAATAGCCCCAGAGCCCACTATAAGAATTTACAATAACTTCACATCTGTTTCTTTATTTCCCACTTTTCGAGTCTAAAACTCCTCTCGAAATCACTTCAAACCGTGGCCCAAGTTATGAAATATGGTCTCTCTGCCAGGAAAAAAAAAGGTGGAAAGAAAAAAAGGACAAAACTTTGCAGATCGAGGCTTCATTTGCAAACTAGAAAGTGAAAGCCCCATTGAAGAGCATTAAACAAATATATTAGAATTCTGTCACTTTATGCAATTGAGTAGATCAAATAAAGGGTCCCAGGCCACTTCATTCACTCTCATTCACTTGAATAGAAAATGCAAAGAATAGCAAACCTAGACTGGGCCACCGATGTAGATTTAGCCCTTTTTTTCTAAGAGACAAAAAGGCTGAATTTTCACAAACACATTGCTGACTCGGGGACTAGGAAACCAGCACTGAAACCCCTTTGGAATTTAAATTCATTTTATCTTCCTCTCCCTTTCTGGGTCCGTTTGTGCTACAGGACGAGTTGCACTGGTACCCTTGCTTGGAAAAAAATACAGTACCACAAAACACCAAAATAATAATAATAAAAAAGCTCTCCGGATTTATCAAGCCGAGCCACCCCACAGTTTGGAAGGTAATGATTTTATATACAATGAGGAAATGAGAAATCATCCGCCCTTTGCCCAGGCTGCCCGGAGAATCGCAGCCCTTTCGCGGGACGCCTGGGCAAAGCTCCACCGCACTCCGCAGCCCGCCACCCTGCCGCGCTAAGGCGCTGCGCACATGCGGAGCTGCTGGGCTGCGCGGGGCCGGGGCTGCACCCGCGGGCGGAGGAGAACCGCCGCTTTACCCCACGTCCCTCGCCCTGCCGACGGCAGCGGGAGAGGCCGGGCCCCGCAGCCCCGCGCTGGTCCCGGGGCTCCTGCGGGCTCTTAGGGGAGACCCCGAAACAGCGAGCTCGGCCCCGGGGCGCTCAGAGCCAGCGAGGCCCGGGGACAGGCAGCGTCTCCCTCCAGTTCATCCGTGCCGCGCCTAGCCAGGAAGCGAGCACGGGAGACAGAAGAGAAAGGGCTGCTGGCTTCGAGGGCAGCCCAGCACTGACTGCAGTACACGACTGGTGACCCTGCCCTTCCTCTGGCAGCACCTTTATGTAAAGGCACCTTTTCTGCTACCCCTCCTCTGCTCTGGGCCCTGGCACCGAGGCAGCTGGAGAGGAGCAGAGCAGAGCACTGGGACACCCAGGGAGAGCCTTGTCCTTCTGCTCCCCATGTCCCCAACATGGCCACTGCTTGGAAGCACCACGGTGTTTGAACAGTTAACTCACACCTCAACTGCAGGCACTACTAACTAAAGGCTCTTAATTTTGCACTATTTAGAAGGGCCTTGGTATTTATTAAGTAATAACTAGAGTATTTTGCATTAATTAGAGCAGCTCCTCGGAGAGACATTACAGCCAAGACTAATCTTACACCACAGGAAAACACTCTGCATTTCCACTCCCCAGCTACTACAGCCACAGCCAGCCCACACCAACTGCTCCTACCTGGCTTTTTTGCACCTGTAGGCATTTTTCCCAATGACAAAATCAAGGCACCTTGCAAGGGCTGCAGCTTCCACCCTCTTTGCTTGCTTAATAGTTACTGGATAGACAATAAATAAGCAAGGAGGGACTAAGTCCAAAGCCTGGACCCAGTTCTACTCCTAGGCGTGCCCAATTGCCTTCTCAGCCTTCAAAAACCACTAGCTAGTAAAATTAGTGCCCATGGGAGGATTCAGGAACTCTTGCTCCTGAGGCTGCTCCCCTGAGCAGGCCCACACATTAGTTCCATGTTTTAACAATCTAAGCTACTAATTACGGGGCACTTTTATTCTTACTATCAGCAGTGCTGCTGCAATACCAATTAAACATGAAGTAAATATAAGCTCAAATGAAAAAAGCAAGAAGACATCAAAGCCTGTGTTTTGGAATGCCTGAACATGAAAGCATGCTACATCATCCAGCTCTGGCCAGAAACAGTTGCCTTAAAGGTTGGGTCAGTGTTAGGCCAGACATGAAACTCTGCTGCAGGGTTTCAAGGTGCACAAAGCACCCATTTCAGAGCAAGGAAGACAATGCTCCATGGACAGATGTAGCTGGCAAACATCTCTTCAAACAATTGCAAGCCCACCTCTTCCACGCCACAGATGTGCGTTTTTCTACCAACTAGAGCAGTATCCCCACCCAATTCTCTCCCACCTCTTCCTGCATTTCTCTCCTGTGTAGTCTTCACGGCTCTGGCTGGCACATTTCCCTTGTAAATCCTCTGCTTAATGCTGCAGGTTCCTGGCAGCAGAGTGCTGAGCAGCTGAAAGGTGCAGTTAGCATCCCAGGGCCTTTAAAGTATGGCACTGCCTGCTCCCCTGGGCTCATGGGGGATGGATAGTTCCCTGGGCCTTTCACACTGGAGTGCTGGACCCATAGAAACAGGGCTTGTGTCATCTGTCCCTGGCTTTCACCTCTCCTTAGTTTTTCCCATGATCGGGCTATTTAGATGAGTGATAAAACTGCTCACACACAGAGTAGAAGGTTGGGATTAGGCTGCATGGACCTGCTGAAGCAGACCACAAACGCACAAATAGTGTTTCCTCTCAATTTGTGCTTGATGTACTCCAGCCTTTGCTGATTTATTTAATAATTTCCAGGTTAAGGAAGTTCTCTGGAGAACAGAAAAGAGGATGAAGAGAGGTTTGATCCCTGTTATGTGCTCTGAATTGTTTTGTTGGTGGTTACAAGAACTCTAATAGGGTTACAGTGCAATTCTAACACATGAAAGCAGACATTTATGATTTCTGCACCTGCAGAAAGTTGTTAACAGTCATGTTCATTTGTTTATAAAGCTATGGCATCCTTATCTTTGCTAGACCTATGTCTTGGTTCCAGGCTGAACCATGACAACCTATAAGGGCCAGATATGCCCAGAGGTTCCGAGAAGCAGGCATACTCCTGAATGTACACAGGGCCAAGCTGGACCATATGAAGATGTTTCCCTTACTAGCCATAGGATGTATTCACTAAATAACTCCCTTTCAACCATTCATGACTTGCAAGCCTGGCATTAGTATTTTCTCCTGGAAAATGGCAGGTACAATGTGTGTCAGAGGAAAACAGGCAACTCCTGTAACAGACAATGCTACAGGGAGGGAAAAGCTTGTCTTATCACTGCTGGGTTCTCATCTCTCAGTCGTCCAGCCCTCTCTCCAGTTACAGCATGCCTCACCTGAATCATGCTTGCAAATGCCTTATAGAGTAGTGTGTGAGTCTGAGGGTAACATTTATTAGTGTTAAAATCCATAGAAACTTCCTAGTGAATTAAATAGAGCAAGGTGATTAAGAACATTCAGATGGTGAATTACTTTACCTTTGGAGTCCCAGTCAGTGGAGATGGCAGGTCATTCACAGGTACCTTAATGGCCATGGGCAACTCTGAAAACTTTGCAAAATGTCTACATTCTTTTTCATTTTTTCATCAACTGTTAGCCACGTGTTTTGAGACCACAAGCCAGAAGTGTGGGGTTTTTTTTCCTCAGCCACGAAAGAATCAGCCAAGGAAGGACCAAGCCCAGAATATTGGGTCCCGTGTTCCTCTCTGCTTTCAATGCAGTTTTCTTTTTAGGAGTGCTTGGAAGAAGAGAGGACAGCTCAGAATTCATTTTTAGAACTGCTAAGGTACTTCTTCTCAAGCCATGGATCAATCTGTCTGAACATTAACAAAATCCAAGTCCTAAATACTTTTGAAATAAAACTACAAAGTTCTGATTTTCTGTGCTTTGACTTCACTTCCTCAATGGTGAAGAATTTTTAAATTCCTTTTGCATCAAACCCACATTATCCAGTTTTCATCTCCTAGGACCTCAAACACACTCCCCTCTTTTCAAACAACAAATCAAACACTGAAGAATCTTCAGTATTCAGCTCTCCAGGATTGGACTAAAGTGCCAGGTGCTGTGAGACTTTTGGTATAACCAGAGTTACTAATACTGGATTTTCTTCTGAAAGCAGGACTAAAATACCCGCGATGGAATTTCACCAATGATGTCAAACCTGACAGCATTAGGTCTTTTGTGCATTGTAGCAACGTTTGTTAGATTTGATTTAACAAGGTGAAGGATTTGTTAGCTTTCTGTTGCATTTCTATACTGGCACATCCCCAAGAATGCATAGTTACACTGGTATTAAAGCTGTTGGCACCTTCATAAGGAACTTACACCATAAGTCATATCCCATTTTGCTAGTATAATCTGTTTCAGTAGGAAGAGGTTTGCTGGCCCAGCTGCCATGGAGAACATACAGATATGGATGAAGGCTCTCCACTGGAAAACAAACCTGGTCCTGCCTGGTGTGCTCATATTTTCTCAAGCTGGTCTGCTTTCTCAGTCTGCAATTGACGTGCCTGAGTTGTTTATGGGAGAACAATGTTTTCCCCTAACTGGTCATGCGCATAAATTATAAAGCAAAATACATATGTAAAGTGAAGCAAAGCCTTGTCAGGACACAGAGTCTCTGAGACATCAGATCATATAGCCACCCAGAACGCTACAAATTAAGAAAACATGGGACATCTAGCACTCCCGATCTCTCAGTAGCCCTCCCTTTGTAGTAAGGGCTGTATATATCTAAGTGCCGCTTTTTCTTTTGTTCAGTATACTGAAAGTCCCTCAATATTTTTCCATTTCCCTAAGCATTCTTTGTCAGTTCCTACAACTCAGTGAAGCAACCCCAAACTGTTTCTCCATGATCAAGCTCCGGGTGATTTTTTTATTTCTTTGGAAGGAAAGAGATACTGATTAAAAGGACAGTTTTGGGGTCAAATGCCGCTGCAAAGAAACTCAATGGGATGAATTTGGGTCAGTAACAATGCGTTCCTTAGTTCTCAATGCAAGTCAGGGAGGTTATGGTTCTGTGAATGTGTATGTGGCACAGTTGGGTAGGAGGTCAACAGCCCAGAGTTAAGTACTATTTTCAGCATTGTCTTCTCCTTCAGCTTTTGAGGATACAAAGCAGAAGCTGTCAGTATTCATCCACTTTAGCTCTGGAAATACCTATTAGGAAGGCTGGGAACTGATCTCATGGAAAACCAGCAAGCATCCCTATATAAGCCTGGATCCTCAGAGTATCCTGATATGAGGTAGAATTCCTTGTATCGCTCAGAACAGCGGTGCTAAAAGCCTTTCTCCCTGGAGTGGGGAATGTAAAACATGCCTGTCCACTTCTTCACAGTGTCAGCTGAGAGGAAAGCCTGAGCTGCCCCTTATGCTGCAGACCTTGGAGCAGTGTTTTGGTCATTTGTTTTGTGTTAGCTCAGGCAATACCTGCACCAGAAAAGCCTGTGCTGTAGCAGCACAAGACTCCAGAGAGGCTAACTTCTCTCGCAGAAGCTCCAGACTCTGGCCTCCCTCTGGGCCTTAGAAAATGTTCCACTTTTCCAAGCATGCTACACCACACACTGTGCCCTTTCTCTGTTTGCAACAGTAAATAGTAATTGTAAATTTGAAAAGAAAAAACTTATAACTTACAAATATTTATACATTCTCTTCAAGCCTTCTCTCGACTCTGAAGAAATTCTGATTGAACTCGTAACGTCTGTACAGAGCGAGCCCCCTGCAATTATTACATTAACTGTAATAAATTAACTGAACAAAACTAATCTCTTTAGCAACCTCCTGAAATCTCCTTTTTGCGATCCTTATTTCAACCCATCAGAACTTGTCTCAGTCACGCAGAGCAAGACTGTCAAACAGAAGCTCATCTACACAGTTCCTACGCTGCTAAATTATGTATGCAAGTACCTACCACGTGCGCAGAGAGCATCATGCACATTAGGCTCAAGCAAATGGGCATGAAAATGTGATCAATTTTGTTTTCTTTCAAAAATAAAATCACATTTCTCACTCTCTGTGGACTACTCAAAACTGTAGGCAACAGGGTGCCACGTATTATCTGTTCCTTGGAAGCCACAAAGAAATGCAAAGCAGCCTATATGATTGTGCAGAACAAATAATTCCAAGTATTATTGAATGGTTCCATTTCAACTTTTACTTGCCGAAAGTGTGTCATTAAACACAACCACTGGAAAATCAACAGCCAGAGAAAGACCTGCCAAAATACCGCTATCGAGTGTTTTCTCAAGCAGGGCAGCATCCAGACTCTGACACAATGAAAATTTTAATCTGTTCTTATAAACCCTCTCCATGATCCTGGTGGGAGCAGTACCAGGATTTTGTTCTGTAAGTTCTGTAAAGAGCTATTAGTGCTAGCACTCGGGGAGCTCTCTCTCGACACAGAGGCTTTTCAAGATTGTACATCATTGTTCTTTATGCTGTTATCCTCTCAGTCCGCAGTACAGCTCCCATTATCTCAGTGGGGATGGCTAACACGGAACAGTATTGAAAATCATATTGTAGTGTAAGCACTAGAATAAATTTACCTGATTCCCCACAGATAATGTCCTTTGTTCCCTGAGCTCTACCTGCCTGAACAGCCCTCCCTTCCTATTTCCTGCACGACAGCCTACCTCACAAGAGCAGACAAAACGGCAAGCTGCCTGCTGACGTGTGAGAGGATGCACCCACTGACTGACTGGCTTGCTGCTGCCACACAAAGTGAACAGTGCTTGAGTTCAGGTTACCTTTTTCTCAAGAAGGTTCTTTTTTGAGACTATTTTCTATTAGCCAAAATTTTAAGAAAATATTTAATTCAAAAAATAAGGAACTCAGCTAGTAGAAAGAGAACTTCTACTCTTCTCAAGTTAGACTCAAGCTGGCCAAAACGTTAGACATTACTTGGGTTGATTGAGAGAATAAAACAGAACAAAACATGGTCTTGTAAGCCTCACTTCCTCAGCAAACCAGGATCACAAATTTAGTTAATGCCACCAACACCTGGTTAGTCACTAGGCCTGCCTAGACAACGGTCCTTATTCCCCAAATTATTTAAAAACCCAAGTGGGTACATCAGTCTCTTCACTACAGAAGAAGCAATTCTGTTCACCCTCTAAGCTCTTGCTCTGAATGGCACAACTTTCAAATGCGTTTTGTCTCCTTGTCCTACTATTTGTCTTAACTGCTTTGAACTCCTTGTTTAATAACAGCAAATTAATAATGCATCTTACAAAGAGGAATTAGGATGGATTTCATTAGTGCTAACAACTTGGCTATGTTCTCACCATATGAATATACCATAAGTAAAAAAATTTTGATGCCACATCTTGGGCTTATGACACACTGAATTATTTTGCTCAAAGTCCCTGTCAACTTTCCATTAGTTACTGATAAATCAAAGATGCCAGAATGATGCAGCAAATAATCTCCTCCCATCTGGAACATGTGTGCTCTCTTTGGGACTGCCCTATTTACAACGGCTATGATGTTCCACAGGCTTGGAAAGTATAGGGGATTTCTTTCCTTCATGCTCTGAGAGCATTCAGAGATTTATTTTCTTTTAAGGTATGATTTTTTTTTTAAATTTTTTTTTTCTTACTGTTTTCCTACATTTCCCATCAGAAGCTTGCATCTATTTTTTTTTCCTTTGATCTGAGTACAGACCAAGCCTTTCAAGATTTTTCTGGTGACAGAAGAACAGCTTCTATAGGAATTGCTTTTCTTGCATTGGTGGCAACTCAATGAATACTAAGCTAACCTTCTGGATACAAAGTTTCTATCTTTCCTCTGCCCTCGTATTTTCTCTGCATGTTCACTTTCAGTGCAAACTCTGTAAACTCAGTGGCTTGGCAAATGCAGAGTCCAGCCTTGTCCTGTTCTTTGGCTACAGTTCTCTCAAAAGCAAAATACCACTGGACAGAGTCTCTTGGCCCCAGAGCTGCCTTCATCCTACCTAAGTCTGAGTACCAAAAAATGTCTAGAAATCAGGACTCACAGGGCTGGTGTCCAAAGAAAACTGGCTGTCTGGGGGATCTGGACTTTGTGGTTACTTTTATTTACTGATCTGCTGCTTCCCTCAATGACATGAATGGCAAATGGTATGCAGAAGTAGAGCTGCAAAGGAAGCAGACTTTTTTGGGAGATGACAAAGAGAACCTGAAGATAGGGAGGAGAGAAGGCAGGGTAATTACACCTAGTCATCAAAAGTCTGACTACTCCAGAGACAGTACAGCAGCCTGTTACAGCAGCAAGAGGTGGGACTGAGTTATAACAACTGTGGCAGTATCACACTGTGTTCTCAATCACTTCTTAGTGTGCCTTAAAAAAGGACTTGAATATATCACGAGAGGAGACTGCAATATGGTCACTATATTTTATTGCTGCAATAGTCAGCAAGTTATTGGTCATTGCTAAGATTACTTGAGAACAAAGATTCTGAAGGCAAAAGCAGAGTGCAATGTTGGGTTTGTAGAAACTTTTTCTATAATCTTAGTATATAAAAAATACATGAAAGAAAGAAAGTAATCCCCTAGAAACAAACGTGCACAAATACACAGAATAACTTGTAACTCTTGGAGGACTAATTCTGTCTGTCTCATATTGGCACATCCCTATCCTATATTTAACCCTCCATAGGCAAATAATCCTCTCTCCTCCACAAATAAATATATATTTATTTGAAAAAAAATTGAGTTTATACATTTGTGAGAAGATACAGGACACTTCTGCTCAGGAAGAGGAATTTCCTGCTTTCAAGGAACAACAAACATTAATTTATAGTGACCGAGACCACGCACATCAGGCAATACCAACTCATGCTCAGTACCTGTGGAGAACTGGCCAAGAACTCGGATGTCAAATGACAGGTTATGCTGTGTGTTGTGCCCACAGAAAGTCTGGTCTGTTTAATGTTTACAGTTCAGGGCCTTTTTCCATCCCTTCTGGTTTACATGGAATCAGTCCTAAGTGACAGCCAAACCGATAGCCTTCATATATGTATTTCTGCCACATGACAGGAGCTGCTAGTTTTGTCTGGGTGTATGGATTTAACCATGTAAAATACACTGAACAACATCTTAAATCAAATAGTTTGAAAAGAGTCTTCAAAAGATCTTGCAGAACTTGATAGATATTTCATAGAAAAAAAAAGGAAAATTCCTTCTACCAGTTAGTTCAATGTGAAAAAATAAATAAGAGTGAATCAAAACAAAAAATGTTTGGAATTGATTCTAAAGTATCTAAAGACATGAAATTCATTAATATTTATGACATAAAATATTATTTATATTTGATGTCTAACAAAGCCTTGTCTGTTCCATTGGAAATAGCTTCCTTATTTTGTTATGAATATAGAGGCAGCCTTATTAATAAAACAAAAATACCATAAAGGAAAACAAGCAGAGACTGAAGGTTCTGCTAGTTTTAAGGGTTTGTATTCTGCTATGTTATGTACTTATTTTTGATGGTTTTCCCCTTAAATTACGAGCTTGGGGAAAGACAAGAAAATAACTTGAGTGTAAAGTTTAAACTGCTTATAAACAAGACAGATGTGTTTGAAGCTGAATTGCCTTGTCTGAGAAAAAAAAAAAGAGCCACTACACAGCACACTTGAGAACCATAAATCAGTCCACACACACAATCCCCCAAGTCACCAACTGGAGCGCTGCCCCAGCTGTGGACACAGTCCTGCATATTGTACCACGTGTGATCACAGAGCCTGAACAGGACTGGCTGCTGGGGAGCCCGAGGCCTACTGTGCTGGCCAGAACTGAAGTCTGCCCTCAGCTACCGTATCTCTGGCTTTTGTGGTTAAAAGACAGGGCAGTCCAAACATTAGTGTGCTTGCCTACAACTTTGGAAACTAGGCTAATATTCCAACTATTCACAGACTCCCAAAGCGCCCTTAAGGTCTTGCAGAAAAAAAAGCAAGCAGCAGATGGGATCTCAGGAGATCATACAATCATCTTCCCACACCCAGAAGATACCAAACAGGCCTAGAATGCTGTGAAAGTGCTTTGCTTGCCCTGTTCTCTAAACTTGCAAAGAGTTTCACAACCACCTCTGTTACTTGCTCCTGCACCCAAGGATCTCTATCGCGAGCGTTTCTGAGAGCCACCCTCTGTATTTGGTGCAAGTGTCACGTTGGGCCCCTTTGTGCGTGCTCCCTGTACAGAGACCAAGGCTGATTGCCAAACTCGCAGGGACACTGGGCAATTGCATGCAGAAATGCTGGTCTAAGAATTTGAATCCTGTGGTAGGAGGAATCAGAGGAGTATCTAAAAGCTGTGAAAATAACTAACCACTGGGAAACACGAACCTCAGCTGCAGGGAGCCTGCAGGCTCCAAACAGCAGCACAGAGCTGATGAGCTATGGATGGAATTCTCTTACAGCAGAGGGCCTGTACAAAGACCAGTGCCTGGAAGAAGTGCAGTAAAAGGGGAGAGTCTTGCTCGGTACCTGACTGTACGCTAAAAGCTGAGCTAAAGAACTGGGAGTAAAGAGAGTATAAAAACGTTGCACAGGACAGTTTCAGTACCTCAGACCCATACTTTCTTAACGTGGCCTCAGAGAAGACGACAAGAAAATTCCCTGGCAGTACTGTTTGGTTCAGCCCTGCCTACCACTGCTTACTTACCAGGGGCCACCCAGGGCCAGACTCCAAGCTACAGCAACAGTGCCCTCACCAGCCAGAACTGCTCTTACTGTCTCTTGGCCGACCTTTAGATTTATCTATGTGTTTTACATATTTTGTCTGGGTGACCAGAGGTTTTTTTTGGGTTGGTACCCTGTGTAAATTAGAATACATGAATAAATTGGAAAGCTTCTTTAATTATCCACGGACAAAGGAAGCATGACAGTTGTTTCGAACAGAAAAATCATTTTGTGAATGAATTGAATTCCAGAAAGATGCTGCACCTGCAGTACATTTAGCCTGATGGCTTCACCAAGTTTGCTACCCATTATCCGTATTATAATCTTTACAATATAATTAACTGGTCAGTAACATAATTCCAGCAGCATGGCAGGAGCAAAATGCATCTTGTTTCTGAGGTCAAATGCTGTAAGCTGGAATTTTCCCAGGGCAGGCAATGTCATGTTGCCAGCTGAAAATAGCCTGTGCTTTAAGGCTTGAATTTGACTCTAAGTATTGTAAATATGAGCTGGACCCACAGAACTAGGCCAAAATCTGGTCCCATTCTGGTTTTGTGGTTAAATGGCTTTTGAGTACAACACCAATGGATGCAGCATGAAAACTCCTCTTATGTTGTCTGTCATGACAGAAATGCGGATAAATACTTGAAATTAATGGAAAATCCTGAATTATTTCTCAATACTGTGAGTATGACCTGCTGAAAAACCGGGATCAGAAATCTACCACTCTGTGAACCTGGTGTGGAGAAACCATTAGGAAATATATGTCCTTCTTTAAATCAAATCATATATGTACTAGCAGAGCTGCAATACAGTATGTCTGTAAATTTCTTTTAATCTAGGAACAATTTTCATGTCTATTGCTGAGGTTAGCTAATGGCTGTAAATGATTTTAGGCCACATCTAAGCCATATTTTCTGGCTTGCTTATTTCTTTAGTTTTTCTCCTTTTTTTTAAGCATGTGGGTTTATCTGGTGCAGACACACAGACAGAAAAAAGAAAGGTGGAGACAAGCCACCACTCAGTTTAACCAGCAAATGTTGCTTTGATGCTTGCAGTTGAGTTGCTAGTGCTCCAAAGGTCTGAACCTGGGCCCTGCGCAAGTAAGCTTTGTCAGCTGTTCGCACAGCAAGAACTCCCACTGTGTGACCAGGAGCCTGAGATACAAGTAGCACAGGAACTCTGCAAACATGGGGGAAGCAAGTATCTGTGGGAAGACTTGGATAGGACAGAGATGTAAGAAGAGTACAGCAAAAAGCAAGAATCAGATGCCATTAACTCCAGCACGTAGAAGGCTCAGAATGAAACCGGACCATGAGGAGTTGGAGACCTGCATGGCAGAGGAAACTGATCTTGAAGCTTGGGCTTGCAAGCCTTTCTGTCCAGATGACATGGTCAAATGCAGAACACAGTTAACTACGTGTAAATAAACCAAACCTAAGTAAAATAAGATACAGCTTTTCTTTTTTTTCCCAGAAAGCAAACAAAACTCTGATCTAATCTTATCAATAGAACTCTAAACCAAAAAGGTCTGGAACGAATTTTAAAAAGGGATTAGTTTAACTGTGACAACTAGCTCTCTGAGCACAAGCTTTGACCTGCACATCGATATCGGCAATATTGCCAGTCATCTCTTAGCAGTGATAGCAGTAACAGATCATGCTTCAGTGCTGTCAGCAGCACCCTTATATGCAACTATCAGAAAGTGGTCAGTGACTTCAGCAGACACAGTATTCCCCCCCCCTTCAAAACCGCACTAAAATGGTACTGCATTTCAGATTGTTTTCAGATGTGCAGACTAACATTTTTTCCATGAAGATCAGCAGGGACTTTAGGTTTCTTTCCACCGTGAACATGGTGAAGAATTCAGCTACCCACCCCACTATTCGGGGCTGACCCCAAAGTCTCCTTTCTGCTTTGGCCTGTTCTGGCACAGAACAGAAAAAATGAAAAGCTCCTTTGCACGTTTTTCTGTGAACCTTCTGCAAGGCAAGAAAGAAGATGCTCACTGCAAATGACCCTAATTCTACCCTAACTGGCACAAAAAAGAGCTTGCAGGTCACACACAGTGTGCGTTAAGCAACTGTGTGCCCAGGTACTGCCTGTATATTTTGTGAATGCTTCTGTGTGTATGTGTGTGTGCAGGCATCTTCCTAGATTTTGTTTTGTTTTTAAAATGTCCTGGAAATTTAACAGAACTCTTACGTGGAGTCAATTTAAAATAAAAGACTTGGTATGGCTTTACTTGTATATCTTCCTTATGCATTCGTCCAATAAAAATGATAATGTAGACAAACTGTGGCCTGCAAAGTGTATTATCCAGCAATATCTCATTATTATGCAAAAAAATCAGATATTCACAGCAACTGTCTCATCTATTTATTGTTTGGTTACTCATCTGGAAATTTTAATACTTTCTTCAGGGGCAGCGGCTGGTAATAAAAAAATAGATCTATATATCAAACCTTTAACTTCCAGCCATCATTGTGTGCCATAATACAGATGGAGTAGCTATCAGCTCTCTTTACCGTGTTGGTTTATTTACTTCAACTAAGAATAAAGATTTAAAGAGAATACAGTAACAAAGTCCACAGTGATCTAAATTTTCATGTTCCAAAGTGGAAAAAACCTTGACCCACAGTAAAAAAAAGGAAAAAAAGAAAGTAAAAAAATAAAGTAGTCATTATGCAGCTACAAGACTAATTATAGAAACTCTCAATCTAAACAACATTAAACTCAACCTTAACATTAAAACTCAGGGGGCCTACTGAAACACCCTAATGGGCCCACACCTCTGCACATGTAGGTTACATCACGGCTACAGCAACAGGATCCAGAGATTATGCCCCTTCGTTTGGTGAAGCTGAAGTGCACAGCTCCCATCAGGCATTGGACTGGTTCTCTCGAAAGCGCCAGCAGAGCTCACACCTTACATCTTTAAAAGGTCACAGCCCAAGAGAAGGGAATTTGATACACAAGAAGACAAAACTGGGAAACATCTATGCAGCTCTCGGTCTCGCCACCAAATTCAGCGTCTGCAACTACAGTAATAAGAAAGTGGCTTTTGTAGACCGAGCTTCTGAAAGCATTTTAACTGCCATCATGTTACTACAACTTCACATACCATACTAATAATATCAGGAGAGAATTCTATCTTCTGAAAATTAATAGAGCTTGATTTTAACGGTACATGAGGCCTTTCTCTAGCCATATGTACTTAAATTCTGCCACGTCTAAACTCTCTTCTGTGGTCTTCCATCACAAGATTCATTTGTTGCTACAGCAACTCAGACATTTCAAAGTACACAGTGGAACTCAGAAGCTCCAAGTTTTTTATCAAAGCATCTTCTAAACACATCGACTCCCTCCACGTATTAGCAAACCTTTTTTTCTTGTGCTGTTGCATATGTTCCTTAACTGCATCCTGCCTTGCTGAGCATAGTGCCTCAGTGCTGCACTCAGCTCTGTAGGGACTGAATCCCTCATGCCACTTGAACTGATTCCAGCAGGACTTCCATGCACTTGGAGCAATTTAAGATGGATGTTACTGAAAACAAACCACACAAACCAAACACCAAACCATACAACAGCTAGCATGCTTGGACGAAAAACAGTTCCCCACAGCTATGTGTGGTTCCTGCCCTCAGCCACTTTGCCATCATCATGAGGAGACAAGCCTGTCCCACACAGACCCCACTTGCCTCTTGGACTGCAGAGGTGGTGGTTCCTACCTGGTTCCAGACCAACAAGATCTGGATGCCAACATCCATCCACACACTCAGCTCTGGCAAATGCCTCTGGTTTGCTCACTTGGAAAGCAGGTCAACTAAACTGGGATGCATATTTATCAAATTATACACACATTTTTCTTCACAAAAGGCTACTTCTGGGAAATGCATCAGCTTTCAATACCCCAGTCACACCGATGGAATAGTTGTTAAAGATTGACAAGGATTCATATTGAGCCATATTTTTTACAAGACAGGAGAAAGTCCCTCTTGTTTGGCATATGCTTATACTCTTCATATTTTGGTTCAGGTTTTCATCATATGAATTCTAATTTGATTATCAAAATAATATTTTGATAAAAAACTCAGAGAAAACTTAACACAAGAAATATACAACTCAGGAAGAACAGCCAGATAAAGACAGATGGAAAGCTGCTGACACATGCATCACTTTTTAGCTACCTTGCCACAAAGAGTCTCCTTCACCTGCAGTGGGAAAAGTGAATGAAAACTCTAAAGCTCCATAAGTAAATCCCCATGCTACATGCATATGGTGGAGGTGATTGGAATTTCACATCCACAAACCAGGCTTTATCGCGATAGCTGACTGGGAATGGCCATATACCTACAGAAGAATGGACACTCTAGGAGGAGGCATGGGAGGGTTTTAAGAAATTAATCTGTATGAATACTAATCTAGCCCAATGTTAATTCTGATTTTTCCTGTTTGCATATTTGGAACAGGAGAAAATTTAGTTTCTACTTACTTCATTCTGTGAATTGATTACTGTAGAATTTAGAGCCTGAGTAAAATCATAGTGAACAACAAGTACTTACTCTCTGCACCTTCAAATCCTACAAAGTGACCCCTCTGCCCATCCCCACTGAAATGCAACTCCTTGTTGCTACAGGTGTTGGAACACATTGCATAATTTACAGGTTTCTATCTATACTTTTTAAAGTGAGATATGTTCCATGCATTCCTGTCTGTTGGGAAAGCTGCTAACAGATTTGGTACACTGGTACAACCTAAACAAAGCATACAACATCACAGCCTATTAGTCTCTGTTAACATCACGAACTGCACACAGGCTTCTGGCTGCCAGGGACTGTATTAAAAAAAAAAGGAAAAATTAATCTTAATTTTTTGGTAGATTTTCAATAAAATACCAAAGGACTTTTCATTTCCATTAATATTTTTGGTTGGAGTGAGAAAACAACCACTGAAACGCAACTGAAAGTCAGTCCTTCCAAGACAATTCATAGCTACCTTCTTTATTTGTTTTTGATGCTCTTCAACAGATGTGATCAGTCAAGAAAGGATCCACTTGCCTTGGGGGCTTACCTGGCTTGGCAGTGGAGGGCTCTGGAAAACTTGTATGTCTTTAAAAAGAATCTAATGGGATTGCTTGAAACTGGTCATGAAACACGCAGTGATTGATGGGGTTATTATCATCCACTGCTTTTGTTTACCTCAAACTAATAGCAAGAGGAGTTACTTGTAAGTTATTTAGCTGTTGATATTCACCACCCTTTGTCTCTACAGACTTATCCGAGGTTGAGAATAAGCAGACCTCCAAGTAAGAAAGCTAGCTCCAAATAGGAAAACTGACTGTCCTGGTAGTAAGTTACTAATTTCTGCTCAGCACATCATACCTGAATAAGCAAATTTAGCCTATCCTGTATTACCTGAAAGAAGAGGTGCAGTCTATCCAAAAGTATTACATTAACTCATTTGTGATGTCTTTCAAGAGCAATTCTTGACCTTCCAATAAAGATGAATTTGATAACAATTTAGGCCCCATTCAACAAGCGTGTATGTGTTCTGTTACATCAACCCTGCAATTAGGAAAGCACTTACACAGGGTTTGTTGCAAGGCTTTGATAGCAGGGGGCCCTACAGGGGTGGCTTCTGTGAGAAGATGCCAGAAGCTTCACCTCTGTCCAACAGGCAATGTCACTCAGCTCCAAGACAGACCCACTGCCGGCCAAGGCTGAACCCATCAGTGATACTAGGATAAAATGGTTAAGAAGGGGGAAAAACTACTGTGGAACAGAAGCTGGAAGACAGGAATGAAAAAAAACATGAGAGAAACAACTCTGAAGACACCAAGGTCAGTGAAGAAGGAGGGAGAGGAGGTGCTCCAGGCATCAGAGCAGAGATTTCCCTGCAGCAGACCATGGTGAGGCAGGCTGTTCCCATCCCTGCAGTCCACAGAGGTTCACCATGGAGCAGATATCCACCTGCAGCCTGTGGAGGACCTCAAAAAGGAGGCTGTGACTCTGTGGGAAGCCTGTGTTGGAAACAGGCTTGTGGGCAATACTTGTGACCATGTGGGATCCCACACTAGAGCAGTGTGTTTCTGAAAGTGCAGTTCATGAGAAGGACCCATGGTTGGGCAGTTCTTGGCAAATGGTCTCCTGTGGGAGGGGCCGCACAGTAGTGTAGGGGAAGAGTGTGAGGAGTCCTCCTCCAAAGGAGGAAGGAGCAGCGGAGACAACATGGTGAATTGACAACTATTCCTCATCCCTTGGTACTGCTGGAAGGGAAGAAGTAGATAAATTGGGAGTGATGATAAGCCCAGCAAAAAAGGAGGGGTGGGGGAAGGTCTTTTAAGATTTGGGTTTATTTCTCATAACTTGACTCTGATTTGATGGGCAATAAATTAACTTTCCTAAGTCAAGTCTGTTTTATCCCCTGTGATGGTATCTGGTGAGTGATCCCCCCTGTCCTCAAGCCACAACCCTTCATCATATATTCTGTCCCCTGCCCAGCTGAGAGGGGAGTGATAGAGTGGCTTGATGGGGACCTGGTATCCAGCCAGGGTCAACCCACCACATCACTGCCACATGTTATTTTCAGCATCAAGACGAGGCACAAAAGGAAAACTGTAGTTTTCTGGGGGACTGCAGATGCATACCAGTGTTTAGGTACTTCTGCTGATACTACTATTTTTGATATTCCAGACTTGACAGAAGGCAGTCTATATACTTCTGTTTGTGTTTGGTACTCATGACATGGAAGAGAGAAGCAGTTTACAACCACATAGAGTCTACAATCTCTATATTTTCATATATACAATGTCATTTCTAGAGAATTCTTAAAATAGCTCTTTTATCCTTTGAGACTAAGGATACCAAAAGAGGAACTTTGATTTACAATCTGAATCCAAAGTAGAAAGAACATAGAAAATTCCATAGTTCGAAGTGATGGTAGCCAAAGTGAACTTGAATTTCACCGCTGATGGCTGAATTACTGTTGAAAAAGCAACCAAGACAATAACCTTTTCTACAGAAATGTGAGAATGAACTCTCCACAGCAGATAATGCTTCACCTCAGGACTCTGACACCTGGAGAAGCTATATTCTGAAGCTTCTGATGTGCCAATTTTTAAAGGGAGCCCACTGTTTGATACAAGAGGTATGAAGCTGTCACCAACACATGCTAGTGAATAAAAGCTGTATATTAATTGAAAAAATTCAATCAACTGTTTTTATACAGTTCTCTCCAAAATGTATCCTGTTACAGGCTTTGCCTACCTCCCTCCCGCTTACGGCTGTAAATAGAGTACAATGTTATGGCTGAGGTTTATAACCTCCTTTGATCCCCAATCAAATTTTGAGGCCAATTTTAGAATTACTGACTCTTTTCCAGATCTGAAAACTCCATCAAGAAACTGTGAAGGGCTGCTCACAGAACCACAAGATGGGCAGTCTAGAAACCAAAGTGTCAGGTTTGGCTAAGCTATTCTCTGTCTTTCCCGAGTGAAGCTGAAATAAGTACTCAGCCTAGCATAGATACCATCTGCCATGGAACTGGCAAAGCTGAAATAATTTGTTTGATATAAAAATTGATCTAATTTTTACGTGTCTCTTCTTTCTATATCGCTGCAAGTCAAAGAATAGGCCAACTAATTTCTGGTCAGCAGAAACTGATGAAGTTGAAAGTTTAAAGAAGAATGCACATGCATCTCATCCCGATGCTATGCTGAAGTGCATATTCAGTACATAGGATGAGCCAAACTACACCACCATTTTAGACTATGTCACAACAGGGACGTGAGAGTAGTATTTCTATTCTAGCTTTCAACAAGCTCACAAGTACTAGGAATAGTGTAATTGTACTACGTTGCAATAGAGAAAGTAGAGAGGAAAATTCCTCCCATCCAAACTGCTGAAGATAATGCAATAGCCACTGAAATGAATTTTTTATTAACTCCACATAACTTGGCACGTATCCAGGCTTTTTAAATTTCTGCTTATAGATTCTGATCTCTGGATTGGCTTAGTACCCATTTTGTCACCCAGCAGGACAAGTTTTTAGGTGATTCTCCATGACAGTTTGAGGAAAGGGAAGCATTTTGGTTGCAATTTTCTTCATTCTGCTAACTTTATTCTTTTGTGGCACTTAAAGCTGCAGGAGTCATGATCAACTTCTCTGATGATTAGATGTGCAAATGTAAGATACAAAGCTGTTGAATTAGCCCCTTGGAGCAATGCTGTCTTCAAATACCTTTGATATACGTGCTGTATATGGGTTCTTGGTTGCCAGTGCTGAGAACCTTATGTTAGTGTGGCGTTGTGCCCAGACAGAAGGCACGCTAAACCCGTTTCATTCACCTGTGTATGTCAGACAGGGGCGCTCATGGGAACTGTGACGAGTTCTTTGCTTTCAGTCCCTCTCCCTATACCAATAGCATCCCACTGGCTCCATAAGCTGCTTCATTCTTCATCACGTGTTAACACCTCCATGCTAAAATAAGAATCTCTGACCCACGGAGAAAGCCAGAGTGTTTGTAGGCACTGGTGGCTGCCAGAAAGACAGGTTGCAAGAAGGCAGGCTCTTGGGAAACCTATTGAAACCAGATGGCTTTTCAAAACATATGCTATATAAGAGCACAGCCTGCAGGCACCACGAGGAAGACAAGCCTATGGCAAATAACGGCATCAAGGAATGGCAGAAATCACACAGGAATCACTGCAGCGAATACTAAAGCCCAAACTGCAGATTCACCCAAGGAACTGCAGATGAGATTAAATCTGTTTCAAAGTGCATATTAAAATTCATTCCCTATACAGGAGAGAGAGGTGTGCAACACTTGAATGCCAGCAAATTAATATTTTCCAGCTTTCTAAAATCTGTATCTGTCTACACAGAATAAAGCTGGTCACATATTATGAGCACCAGCATTTTAACTCATTTTCACAGCGACCAAAGACCAGACTTTGTATTCTGCTACTATATGTTAAACTCAGCTGGTGCCACAGAAGACCTCAGAGAAAACTAGGAACAGATTCCAGCACTAAATATTTTCAAAAATCTTACAGATTAGGTTGAGGTCACGTATACAGTATATGGGCCATTTCTCTTCATAGCATACCTTAGATTACATAGTGTGTAAATATGAAAACAGTTTGGATGCACCGAATGCACTGAGGAGTGATCATTCCTATCTTCCTACAGTCACAGAGTGGTTTGGCTTGGAAGGCCTTTTCACCAAGTTGCTTTCCATATATATCCATGGAAGTAGCTTCTGTGTAAGATGTTAACTACACAAATAACTGTATAGGGCAGATGTGAAGAAACACCACTAAAGAAACAGTGATAGTTGGACCAAAGGACAAGCACAAGGTGGATGAATCTATTTGCAAACAGTGCATTTAAACCAGAAATTCCCCCTTTACTTCTGGGGACATTCACCTTCGCCGGTGCGCAAGCAGCAAAGAACCGACCAGCGAGCTGTGAAGAACAGGACACAGTACTGTATCAGATCCATGTGGGAGCAGAAAGACACAGATGTGCCAGCGTGGCTGATGGGAACACGACTTAGAGTCATAGAATGGTCTGGGTTGGAAGGGACCCCAAGGATCATATTGCTCCAACCCCCCTGCCATAGGCAGGGCCACCAACCTCAGGCCTGGAGCTACACAAGGTTGCCCAGGGCCACATCCAACCTGGCCTTGAACACTTCCAGGGACGGGGCATCCACTACTTCTCTGGGCAGCCTGTTCCAGCCCCTCACCACTCTTTCTGTAAAAAACTTCCCCCTAATATCTAATCTAAACCTTCCTTTCCTTTAGTTTTAATCCATCCCCCTTGTCCTGCCATTATCTGCCCTTTTAAAAAGTTGAATCCCCTCCTGCTTATAAGCTCCCTTCAGGGATTGGAAGGCTGCAATGAGGTCCCCCCGCAGCCTTCTCTTCTCCAGGCTGAACAAGCCCAGCTCCCTCAGCCTCTCTTTGTAGGGCAGGTGCTCCAGCCCTCTAATCATCCTCGTGGCTCCTCTGAACCCTCTCCAACAGTTCCACATCTTTCTTGTACTGGGGGCCCCAGATGTGGACACAGGACTCCAGATGGGGCCTCACAAGGGCAGAGTAGAGAGGGACAATCACCTCCCTGTCCCTGCTGGCCACCCCTCTGCTGATGAAGCCCAGGATACCATTGGCCTTCTGAGCTGCAAGAGCCACTGCTGGCTCATGTTAAGTTTCTCATCCACCACAATTCCCAGGTCCTTCTCAGCAGGGCTACTCTCAAGAAGCTCTTCTCCCAGTCTGTCTCTATGTCTGGGATTCTTGGAGGAAGGTGACCTGGATAGGCAGAAGACAATAGATGTCAAGACAGAGGATCTTTGTGATTTGCCATCACAAAAACTATCAACGGCCACCACTACCTTTTAACCAAGCAGTTAGCTTATCTGTCAGCTGATGCACATCCAACAACCATTTTTATTCCTTGAACTCTGGGAAGCCACAGAAACCTCAGAACTGCTAGGAACAGATAAATAAAAAGAGCAAAATACTGATCTCCAACAAAGAGCAAGAAAGGGCACACACGTTTCTGGATTTCTTATGTGGGGCCAAGGACAAAATAATCGAGAGGGAGCAATTACCATGCTTGGTTTTTAAGAATCAGAATGAAATGAATCATTTAGCCTCTGCTGCCATTCATGCTGGTAAGCTATGGGTGCTCTGCAGGGAACAGTGTAACTGTTACACTGAGTTGTTACGACCTGCTCATTTTTAAGAGCCCAAAGTCACTTCAAAAGACCATGCTAGGGACCCAGGTATTTCTGCTGGTTTACCACTGACATAAAATGCCAAGTGAGATGTCCTGGGACACGATACACTTGTGTGTATTTTTGAAATTACCAGTATGACACTATTCTTTACCTTCATTCCTTAAAGACTGCATTTCTTCGTCCTGCATGTTGGCCCTTGCCTTCCCACCAGAACTGTAACTTTTCCTTGAAGAATCTCATCTCTTAGCAGTGCAACTGAACACAAACATTTTTCCAATTTCCCAGTAATAGTGAGGGTAGCTTGCTCTTTGTATATACTACTTAAATGAATTAAACCAACTCAAATGTGTGATCTCTCCAGACAAAGATGAAGGTTACATAGTTTAAGGATGAAATATAGACCATCCTCTACAAAACCACTGTGTTGCAGTTTAATTAAAAGAATTCATTAAAGTCGTGCCCCATCCAAGGTAATTAGTATGCATAATTTATGCTTTGCCTAATACACAAGGGCAGTAGCCTGAATAATAAACTCAAGTTAACCTTAAGTGGAAGAGATTGAATGGTCAGATGTTTATTTAGCTCAGGTTTGCTCAAGAGCTAAGGTTAAAGAGGTGAAATTCTGTTATAGCTAATTAATTTCTTAAATTTTCTTCATGAAATGCTGCCTACCCAGTAGGATGGAAGTGGTTGTGGGTTTTTTTTTCTATAATGAAGGATACAAGTAAATGTCTCTTGTCCTCATCAGTTACAAGAACAACGATTCTAATGATGTATATGCAGTTTGCAGCAAGGAGTTTACTAGAAGAAAAGTTCCCCTAAAAATTTCCACCAAATAGCAAATGGCTTTAAAAACAACCCTCAAATGTACAGCTTCACAATCCAAAGTCAAAGGCTTTGGCATCCTGACCTTTCCTCCATCTACTTCTTCCAATTCCTGCCTCTGTCTCTGGACTGGTATCTCTTCAGCTGCATGACATCACTGCAAACACCCCAACACACTGTATTTTACTGGCATTACTTTCAGTTGGGTTCAGTTCACACTATGCCTACACATGCCATCGTGCCAGCATTACTGAGGGTGTCTGCAGAAGGACCAGTAGTACCTTGAGCTGCTATTACTACCAAAGAGTTTAGTAACCTTGTTACAATCCATTGAGCATTAAGCATCTGGAAGCATCTGTTCCACAGAGTGAAGTGCATCAGCTCTTTAATATACAAAGTGTTAAATTGGAGCTATACTACTATGCTCCTTCATGAGTGACACCCCTGCTAAGCCCCAGGGGACCTGCAGGTCAAGTGCTGAACAACAGTACAGTGTCCTTGTGACGCAGAGTTCTGCTCTCATACAAGTATGTCAAAGCCAGGTCTGTGGCTTGTGGATCCTGTCAAAAGACACAGGCATGTCAGGCAGATGTGTGGTAACAGGATCTCAGTGTTTGGGGACAGAGATATAAGACAGGCAAGACAGCTGGAAGTCTTAGAAAGGATTTGTCACTCTGGCAGGTGAGCTGTAAAGTTTCATGCTGGAAGAGAAGGTCCCAAAGTCTTCTGGTAAAGAGAAAGATGACAGGTTTGACCAAAGATCCTTTTAGCTCCAGATCCTTTCTCAGGCAGCAGACAGTTAAGCACACTTAGGAAAAGCTGTACAACACTGACAGGTAGTTACTGATACATGGAGTAAGGTGGGACAGCTACTTCACAGGAGCCATGCTCACACCTACGTTGCCTTGCAGCACAAATTTGGCTTTAAGGCACAGGGGGCGAGGCCAAGTGTGTTGGTGTGAGTCGAAAGATCTCATGGAGTGACAGGAGGCAGAAGTAACTCTGTAGGAGTCCACAAGATTGGAAGCTCTGAAGAGAAAGTTCTATGCACTACTTTTTCTTCCCTGAACATTGTCTTCTAACAGCAGGGCAGATGGGCTGGCTGTGGCCCATTCATCGCTGAGGAGCATCAGAAAAGTTCATTTTTGTCAAGGCCCAGCTGAACCAATGTGCCTAAAACACAAATTTTACTTTGATAGGAGAGAGTTCGTCTGCACAGGAACTCATCAGCTGCTGCACAAGGAGATAATTTCCACCAACTGTCTTTGTCTTGTCAACATATGTGCCTTGTTCACTCTCACATTTCTCCCTAGTCTCTACCCACGCTAAGAGGTTCTTCATATTTCCAGCCTTTGAAAAAAATCTGTGGTTTATTGGGTCACTTCTGTAATTGCCTAGTGGGAAAACTCCCTGAAGTAGATGGGGTCCTAATGCAGAATAGGTGTTATCTTCTCTTTGAACTTATATTTGATTTTTGCTGCCTGTTATTATCTTCATATGCCAACAACAGCACAAAAACTAAAAGCATTCTTCTGAGGTAACATGGGAAGTCAGCAAACTGGAAATTAATCCAGGTCTTTGCACACTGTCCTATCCACATTCCAAGTTCTTTCCCATGAGACTTTGCAGCTCTCAAATAGAAAAGATCATGTAATCACCTCAATTTTTTTTCCTTAAATTGAGAAATAAGTCATTCTGAAGTATTATCTGCAGCAGGATGTTTTCCTCCAAAATGCATGCATGATACTAAATCAAACGCTTGGTTTGGGGTCTGTATCACAAAAGAATCCTTGTTTGCTTTCTCTTGCCTCTTGTATTTATTTGTATATAGTTTAATTAAGCAAATAATAACAGCCAATAAGCAAGCATCCTCTACAGGGTTAACTGTTATTTAAGGAACCTACTCCATGGCTTTAAATGACAATCCAAGCACTGGCTTAAACATCTCCTACTACTGCGCTCACAGTAGGAAGAAGATGAATTAATAAGAGTCGTCCTGTAGAACTAATTGATGTAGTATGGAAGGCCAGGACTCAATCTTACTGAAAGTGCTGGCAAGGGATAGGCGATATTTTGCTGTTAAGGAAATTGAATCTATGTTGATTGAAATGAACTCACTAGAGCCAACAAAAATCTGCTTTCCTTTGGAACAGAATACTCCGTTCACATGGGAGTGCTCTAGCCTCTGCCAGTATCACTCCACTAAGGCTGGGTCCACTAAAGGCTGCAGAAATCTATGGATATAAAGATTTAAAGTCGAGCCTTCTGGAATATATGGTAATACAGAAATGCCAGCCAGAAAAGTACAGCAGACTTGAAAATAAATGTATTATTTGTGCTACATGTTTCTGACCTTTTATTCTCTTTTCTGTAAACATTCAGATAACTTGGATTCACTAAATTTTAATGAAGTCAAAGTGGGGGAGGAAAATAATTTTCAGTTGCATAGAATCATAGAATGGTCTGGGTTGGAAGGGACCCCAAGGATCATAGAGCTCCAACCCCCCTGCCATAGGCAGGGCCACCAACCTCCAGGCCTGGAGCTACAGAAGATTGCCCAGGGCCACATCCAACCTGGCCTTGAACACTTCCAGGGATGGGGCATCCTCTACTTCTCTGGGCAGCCTGTTCCCGCACCTCACCCCTCTCTCTGGAAAAAACTTCCCCCTAATATCAAATGTAACCCTTCCTTCCTTTAGTTTTAATCCATTCCCCCTTGTCCTGCCATTGTCTATCCTTTTAAAAAGTTGAATCCCCTCCTGCTTATAAGCTCCCTTCAGGCGCTGGCAGGCTGCAATGAGGTCCCCCCGCATATGTGCAGATGCTTACAGAAACTTGCCTGTGTGCACAAGAAAGAAATGCCAGAAGTTGCCAACTTCTAAGACCAATCACCTAATGAAACTCACATTTCTACTACTAAGCAGTGAGCAATGGGTAGAGCAATGGTCTCTTAGAATAACTTGACTCCACCTGTTTTTCCCAAAAAAAAAAAAATTCTCCAGTGAGTTTGAAGAGACATATTTGTGAAAATTTTGGATAAAAAACGGTCAGAGGGACAGTCAATTTTATAAACAAGAATCTAGTTTGTTGCTGTTAAACTGAAGTCCTGCTCAATACATCAAAATATACAGAGAGATCACTGCATTAGAGAGAAATTCATCTTGCTACAGCTAAGGCTCAAAGCACAGATATTGCAATTTCATAAAATACTATTAAAACTAATGGCAAATTTAAATAAATTTTCTCTTATTTCTATATGATAATAGAAGAATACTTGAATCATGTATTACTCAGTGATACCCAAATTCAAAGTATGATCCAAAACCAACTGTTTAGGTAGTCAGATGTTGGGGAAGCAACTGAATTGATTCAGTCAACAAAATCATCCAACTGGAGAACAAAAGGAAAGCAATCAGTTGTAATTAATCAGCGTGGATGTTATAAGTATACTACTGAACCCTTCTATAAACTGTCAGACACAAAAATCAGGGCAGATTTTTATTGATTTTATTCCTAAGTGGTTTTTGTGGTTTTTTTTTTTTGTTTCTAGCTTTGCAGCCAGATGTACTATGGAAAAAATAGAATAATTCCATTAATGTAGCTGTTTTCCTGGTTTTTAAGCTATCTTTTGTTAGACTGTTTTTCCTGCGGTGCTCATGCCCTTAAAGAGAGCACAAGGCTTCCCTTCAGAACCTGTCACCCCTCCTCCTCACCACAGCACTGCCATCTAGTTCACTCCCATTACTTTTAATAACGTGGCACGTGTCCAAAGCTTTATCAGTGTCAATTCACTGGGCACCTCAGTGTGTCAAAGGGTGCTCAATGCATTAAGCCATATACTTCTCTTTCTTTGACTCTGTTTTTAAATGTAATTAAAAAAAAAAAAAGAAAAAAAAGATGCACAAATAAAAGCAATAATGAGGGTAGTACTTGTCCAGCAGGTTCCTTCAAGGCATAGATGTAACAGCAGACACAGCTTCATTAAACTCACAAAATTACACTTCTTTCTCTGGTTTTTAGAGTTCAAGTACACTTATTTGAGTGCCTAAGATCAAGCAAGTAAATGGATCGAGTGAGTATAATGCTCAGAGTGAAACTCCTGTGTGATCTTTTAGTATCTGGAGCAGTGCTATTTACAACCCCTGTTTAGAGTGAGTGTGCAAGACACTTATATCAATCTTTATCCATTCCAATTACAAACAAAGGTAATATCAGAGTCAAGCATACATTTAGCACCCGATAGCACATATGTGGGCAGACCTGAGAAGCTGCAGAATAAATATTGATATATTAAAACGGAGTCTATTACTCACCTTCTGAATAAACCACTGATTTTAATTTACCTACAGTTTTGCAGTAGCATCTTTCCAAAGAGGAAATTAGATTTTTACATATCATAGCAAATCACAAAGCCAAAATGTCAACTTCATATATCAAGCAATTACTTGTACTGTTTATTTTTAGGAAAAATTTTAACATATATTTACTTAGAAAGCCACATGGGTCCCTCCAAAATAAATAAGGGCTATAATTCTTGCCAAAAAAATCCACAGTTCCAGAGATCTACTCATCAATTTCCTGCAGCACTAATGAGGAAAGGCGCTGAGACAGTCATTCATACTGTCTTTATGATAAGACTAACCTACAGGGCAAATCAAGATTAAGGACAAAGGGAAGACAAATGCATAGAATACAGAACTAGGGCTTCTTTTTAATCCATTGCTTGAAATTTTTGTTTACTGTCTTAAATTTAAGTACTACACTCAAAGCACACATAAAAATTAAATATATTCTCTGGGCAGAAAATGACATAAAAGGAGGGGTGGAGTTATTTTTACCTCAAGATTTTTCATCTTGACAGAGAAATTTATTCAGCTAGAGCTGAGAGGAGGGGTGACTGCCTGATTCACAAGTTACAAAGAGCTTTTAAAATTGCTACAAGTTATCCTTATAAGAAGACTAAAGTTCCAGTTAAGACAGATAAAGTCAGAAGGTCACAGTAACCTGGCTCTCTAAGGACATACTTTGCCACTATCAAAAGCATGTAAACGTGCTCAAATCTCAGGAAACTCCTTCAGAAATATCAGCACTCTGACCACACCAGAAATACTGGCACTCTAATCACACCAGCGTCATGTTTCTGTCTCGATATATGTCTGGGTTTTGGTTTTGTTCAATGCTACTTGGAAAGGAACCAACAACTTAGCCTACTTGAATGCGCATTTAGGTCTTGAGGAGCCCTTAATTCTTAAAATAAAGGGTTAGAAAGTACACAATAAGTTCACTCCAGGTATCCAAGAACACAACTCCCTGCATAAGCCACTAGCATGCTCAAGGTGGGCATACTTGATAAGACAGGCAGCCCTGCTAGCGTAAAGGTCAGTGCCAAACACAGCCCTGTCATACACTCACTGCTTCCCCACTAAAACGGACACAACCATCACCTGACATCCAGATGTTACTTTTTTAAGCTTTGGGACATTTTCATTCTCATAACAGCTCCTCTGTCTCTGTGCATCTTTGCCAGGCAGGGAGTGTCTCTATTTGTAAGAGACGTTTCAGCATTAGAAAATGACCGGCTTGCTGGACTTGGGCTATAGACACTGGATAGGATTCTGCCAGTTCTAGCCCTGGCAGCAGCAGTTTTGGGGGATCAGTGCAGACGCACTCTGGCTGTTCACAACTCTGCTCAAGCCCAGAAACAGTGCAGCAATGTTGAAGCTGGCCAAGCCAACAAGCCTGTCAAGTATGTTTACCACTTCCCATCACTGTAAACCTGCCCTTGGCAGCTTACAACTTAGGAAACATACACAATACCCCTGCAAACCCACTTTGGCTTCTGGAGAAGCACACAATTATTGAATTTTCTATAGCTATAGCAATGACTTTTCATTTCACTTATGGCACAAACCTTCTCAGACAATAGAAGTAATACTCAGCATTGCATTATATTCTCACCCGACTTTGAAAGAAATTGAGGCAAACAGATACTATTCAAATTGCCTCAGTGATAGAAGCTTTCATGAATGAGCTAGGCAAATCACATCACCATGTCTTTTTATTCTTGGGCATGTATTTTGGCTATTTTCTCTACCTACTTTTTTATTGCTTTCTGCTGCCTTTTCCTCCTCCATTTCATAGACACCATCTCTGCCTCTCTCACACTAGCTACTGCCACTTCAGTGGAAATAATGAGACAGAATTTACCACTAAGCTGCTCTAAATGTGCTACTAAGCCCTTCAAGCCCTAATTCATTTAGGGGGTTGTGCCATCTGATAATCCAGACACTGTATGTTTGACCTGATGGAGTTTAAAAAAGGAAAAAAAAAAAGTCTTTGAAGAGATTTGAAATACTTTAATCAACTCTCACGTTTCCTTTGGTCTAACTCTATTCTTGTCATATGTGTCTGCATCTCTGTTGTGCTTTTTTGCACAGAGGAACACAATGGTACCCAAAATGCAGAGCAGTCCATGGACCACTGCAGGCTTCTATACAGCAGGTCTTCCTGGTGAGCTGTCTGCTTGCACCTACTTAGCAATAGAACTATGCAGCACATTATTTTAACCCTTCTTTTTCTCTCTTCGCCTTGTCTAAGCAGGCAGAATTGCTGCAAGTTACAACTTGTTTTTCTCAAAGAATTTTAAAGTTAAATCCAAAACTCACTTCTCATTCTTTTGGTTGCAGTTTGGTAAGATGCCAGCTAGCAATGGGAGCTATACAGCAGATTGCCAGCTGATAAGGCTTCTTCTCTGAGATGCTCATACAGCTCTACTGCCAGGTTCTTCTTATTCAAAAGTATCCAAACCTAAAAATTCTCCCTTCCAGCCCTCTCCTCCTGGCCTAACCAGATGTCCAAAAATAAACAAACAAATATATAAAACAGCGAGAAAGAAAAATAAAACCAAACCAAAGTAAATCCTGATTATTTTTTGCTTAGTAAATTGTTGATAAAATTTCCTGCAAGTCCAGGCATAGACAACGTTTGACACCTGCCAGCCTTGAAAGGGAAGGAACAGGGCAGTTCGTCAGTAAGGAACCTTAACTCTGGGACTCCTGCCTGATGAAGTGTAGAGGATGTGGGGAAGGTGAGTGGAGTCCCTTCAATATTTTGTTTCTTTATTTGGGAAAAGGAAATCTCAAGGCAAGCCAGAGGTCTGTTTCAGGCCATTAGCAGTGTCCAAAAAACACCCATTAATTCCTCTTGGGAGAAATAGGAATGCTGACACATTGCCTTGAAGAGTATCAACAATATTAGCCTGTTGGGGTTTTTTTCTTCCATTAAATTCATACAAGCACAGGGAGGTTGGGAAGTTGTAGCTTGCCATAAAAACATTCAGCATATCCAGAGTCTGAAATACAATGTCAGGGAGTTGACATTCAAAAAATGTCATGATTTATCAGCCAGACCTGTTGCACCATCAAACCCAGTTTGTTTCCTTTTTCTACCAAAAGATTATTTTCTTCTTACTGCTGATAGTAAATCTTGCCAGATTCTTAAAACCCATTCAAAGTAGGCTCTGCTCAATCGTTTCAGTGCTAAAAGAGCTGGATAATACCCATATTACTTGCTGACTTCTTATATCCCTGGTGATGTAAAACATGGAATTGAACCCAGTTCAGGTAACTTCAACTATTGCAGAAATGTCATCACTGACTAAATCACTGACAACATAAACACAAACTCTCAGATGTACTGCATACTAAGTATGTTGTTTAAAGGGAGATAAGCTAGCTATATTAAAAAAGAAAAAAAAAATCTCTTGGGTCATTTTTACACAAAGGCCTTTTCACCAATAAGCACAACTAAAATCAGGCAACTATCAACAAATCTCAGGTTGATACATATGATCCATAGGAATTTGACTTGGGGAAGTGGCTCCCTATAAAAGCTTGCATTTAGTGCCCTGGACAGAATTTCCAGCCTAGGCTGGACTAAACAGCTCTGGGCATGCCAACAACTTTCATCAAAACTAAGGAAAACACTCCATGAACTGCTACAAAAACAGTGGGAGAAAAGCTCAGGCTTGTGGCATGGGCACTGGCAGGGCAGGAGCTGTGCTAAGGACGGCTCTGCATACTGAGGTTCCGTTTCGGAACCTCTGCGTGCCCCTGAAGCTGCACATCTGACCCCAGCAGGGTTTGCTCAGCTCTCCATCCAGAGCAAGATAAATTCACTTGCACACAACTTACTGAGTGTCATTCTTTTGGACTAAAAAAACCTCAATTCCTTTTCACTCTGAGTGAACTTTAAAGATCTGGCACATCTCAAACACAAGGACTTATCCAAGTGTCTTGGCTAAAATCTCTTCCCTTTCCAATCCTGCAGTACTGCACATGCCAGCTAGATCCTGCCTTCCAGTTCAGTGCAGGCAGCACATACACAGTCTGAAAAAAGTCTGGAATGGTTCCAGAGGACATGAGAGCTGTACACATTACTATCCTTATGCAGTTCACTTCATGGTACTCCCATCAAATCCAGGGCTAAACACTCTCCTCTGATCCAGGGATGCCAAAGCTGAAGCACTGGACTCTAGCCACAGTCTGTTCTGGACCACAATGAATTGAAGCAGAGGAGTGTCACATGGCTCATGATTATCCATTATTCTCATCAGGACTCAGTAACAATCCAGATCTTTCAGAGCTTCCAAACGCATGCAACACTGGGAAAGCAGCAAGCAGGTATTTTTATGTTTGATAGTTTGCTCTGTTCCATAATCAGGTGCCACCAAGCCCCACAGCAAATCCTTCAACACCCTTCTCAGCAATTCCACCATGAAGTTCTGGGAACATTTCTGAGATGTGCCACTGAGGAGTGCCTTTAGATCTGTGAATAACTATTCAAACCCATTCTTCTGGCTTTACCGTGACTTCTTGGTGCCTTTCAAGAAAAACAAAAGACTTTCTCCAAAGCAAAATAAATGTGCTCTTTCATTAAAAGTAACTGTACTTTGCCTGGAGGTGGAACAAAACTATAAAACAGAGACAGAAAAATCCATGGTTTTGACACGTAAAGATTTTAACTATATTTGCAATGAATAGCTAGGTTTCTAAGGCTCACTTTGCCACAATTATCCCAAGAAAGGCTCAGGAATGTACATGATACTGAAGTGGAAAGCAGGTCTCTTTAGAGCAAGTTGCAGGCAAAAGCGACCATTCCTTGGCATTGCAGACAGCCAGAGCTGTCCATAAGGCAGCCCAGTTTGGCCATGCAAAGGCCATGAAAAGCCAGGGTTTCTGCTGTGCCAGAGGAAAGACGCGACAGGAGGCAGCAGTCCCTGCCAGAGACAGCAGCTTCTTCAGCCATCTCCACAGCTCACCTCAAGTGCTCTGTGCCAGCACACATCTTTCTCCTTCCCTGTAGCAAAGGCAACCTAACCCAGCTGCACCCCATCCTCTCCTCCTCTTCAGGATGACAGCCTTGCACTATTCCCAGGGACAGAGGTTACAAGACTAAAGGAACAAAGAAAAATACTATTTAAGCCTTAAAGCCTCCAACCAGGTCCCAGCAGGTGGGTCTCAGAAGCTGGCTGTGGTTTTCTCTCAGGTCAGAGGGCTCAGAGGTGCATACCCAAGCTGAATTTCCCTTTAGCCCAGGTGGTGGCTGCTTGGAGTCAGAACTGAGGTACCTGGGTGAAATATCTTCAGTCTCCAGGAGCAAAGCCATAACAGTTTTGCATTTAAGCCACTCAGACAGAAACAGTTACAACAGAAACCTTTTAACAGTTTTGAGAATGAAACCATCTATTCCAAACAAGGAATTAGGAGGAAAAAAATAACCTGTTAGACACACTGAATTAAAAAAACCAGCCAAAACAAACCAACTAAACAAACCCCACAAAACCCCTACTCTGTTTTAAGTACAACCCTTCCTGTAAACATCCCTGTCCAGCCTACCACACAGTCACAGAAGCTCTCAGCTCCTGCGGGAGAATAAAGGGCTGTACAGCTTTAATTAGCCCCAGTCCTTCCAAGAAGGTAGCAACTTCCCTTTGGGTGGCTGTGAAAAGGCCTTGTCTCCCTGATTTACACAGGTATGGCGTGAATGGCTCAGAGGCTGAGGCCTACTCAGCCAAACACCCATGTGTGCATGAAATTAGAATGTCAACATTTGATTCATGCTGCCAGGCTGTGACTGTGAAACAAATTATGTCAGTGGGTGGCAATTGCAATATTAGTCTAAGCAGATAACATTTAGCTAAAAGGAGGGGCTCAGTTCACATTCCTCTCCCTACCATTTTAATATGTCAACATCATTAGACTCAGAAGGCCTGGAATTTTGTCAGAATGGAAAAAAATACGGTGGCAAACAAAGATAGTATAGGCTGAAAGAGGGTTTACAATAAAGCACAAGGCAGCATAATCTAAATAAGGGGTCAGCAATTTCATTACTGCTCCCGACTGCATACCTTCACCACACACATTTCAGAGTCCTTAAATTTTGTCACACACACCCCACACACCCCCATTTAATGATTGTAAAAAACAGTGACTGAACATGGAGGCATGTAAGTGATGAACAGCATCACCTACCACATGTTGAAAACTGCCTCTTTGGGGAAAAAGTGCCATTTACTAATTAATTCTTTATAAAGACAGCCTTGGAAATGTTTGGCTTGAGCTATCAAACTTTTAAACACATGAAAATAAGGACCTAAATCTGGCTTCTTTTCAATTAAAAAGAAATACAAATTAGTTTTTTTCAGAAGACTGAAAGAAAACAAGTTTTTCTAAATTGCTCCTAGCATTTTCAAGTGCATTCCCATGAGATCAATGGTTTTTGAGATACGAAGTCAATATTTTGTAGTAAATGAGATTTAAAAGAAAGAAAAAAACTAAACAAGGAAAAACCATAGTTGAAAACAATACAAGATACTTATGAGCAATTGATCCTATTATAGACTTAATAAAGAAATATACAGAACTCATCATATTGTGAAGTTGGAAAAGATATCCTAAGAAACACTAATGGTTATTTTCTTCTGGCTTTCTCAATTCTCAATAAGCCCTTAGTTACCAGAGCACAATTTTACTATAAAATCCATCATAATTCTAGTTCCACTTTATTCACTCACTTGTTTTAGCTAGCAAAATGGCAAAGCATCAATTTAAAGTTTTATTCCATAGTAAACACCCATGTTGTTAAAGTTAATGCTCTGAGAAATCCAACTTGTAACGGTGAAATGTTTATATAAGTGGCCATTCATTTAGTTGTAGAACTAGGCAGCTGCTATCAGCTTCCCAGTTACTGTTCAGAAAGACAGAGTTTTTAGGTCATTTTGCCAAAACTTAATTTATCAACTTTATCTTCCAGCATATAAAAACTAGCTTTATCTGAAAGCCATTAAGAGGGAAATGGCTTGTAACTACCTCCTCTGCCCATCACCCAACGCTACGTACTCCAGAGTGGTCATGGACCTGTGCCTACATCCCAGTCTGACAGGCTGAACCTCACCGGGTTCAGCGTTGCTCTCGCTGAAGGCAATGAGAATTTCATCACTGGGTCAATCTCTCCCTGCCTTCCTCACTTGAGAAATTTCATTGAAGTTAATGGCCCAAATTAATCACTGGCATAACTCCATTGACTTCACCAAGGATCAGTTTGATTCAATAGGACTATTCTCTTCAGTAGACTAGGACTGGATGCACGGACTTCAATGGGAGCAAGATGGGGAACATAATGAGAAATTGAGATCGTTTATTCTTCAGACTTTGCAAAGATTGATTTAAATTGACTTCAGAAAACACACATTGTGGTAAGACATGTACATGTGTGTGGCCCAGGTCTCATTTCACAGGCTCAAAATTCTTAAACTGTGTTGCCACTGCAGATACTATGAGTTACACTGGGGATTTCCAAAGCCCAGTTAAAGTTCTTACCATGCATCTCCAATAAACAGTCTTTTATAAAGATGTTTATGTGAAGGGACTATAAAGATTCAGAATATTTTGCTACTTGGGAAAAACAGACAGAAAAAGCAGATATAAACTAGCTCATTTAATGTGATTAAACTTATTTTACTTATTGCAACAGATATTACAGTGTGACCTTTACAAATAATAACATAGAATAGAAAAACATTGTAGTAGCAGACTTCAATTTTCCTCCCACTTCAGCTACTTCAGGGTATGTGTTTTTTGGAATCTTTTAAAAGGAGAGAATTTTTCATCAAAATCTTTCAGAATTGCCAAAAAAGGTTCAAAATTGCTTAGTCTATTTATCTGTGCTACAAACTATTAAACTATTCTATTGGGTTTCCAGGAAAAAAAAATAATCTGTTTGCATTAAAAGTTACATCTTTGTCAACAAACAAAACAATGGAAACGTCTGTCTTCAGTTTAGCACACAACCCCTCCTCTACACCCCACCCCCCAAGTAATTAAGGATATAATAATCACACCACCACCAAAAAAGCCAACCACCTGGGGAATTTAAAATAATTTTGTCTCTTTGCACTGATCTACAGAGAGGGAAAATGTCTGGGGAGAACACTGCAGCCCGTTTTAAAAGCTCAGCTATTCACGTGGTCTAGAAAAATAAGTGTAAACCATCAAACTTCTCCAAAGGTAATTTGGTAACTGTGCTTACAAAGAGGAAAGCAGAAAAGACAGCACTAAGACTGCAGGAAAGATTCTTTCTTTATGGTGTAGTGACAGCCTTGTAACTTCTCCATTATGATGGGAACCCCAGCATAAAGATTGCATTATCATCTGTGGTTAACTGTCAAATGCATTTTAATGCTTTATTTGGGAGAGCTAAGTTAAAGACAAAACAATCCTCCTCTTCTTAATCTATCCATCTTTGAGAACGTAAATACAGCTCATACTTGTGTGTCAGAGTGTGGGGAGTTAACTGTATTCTTTCAGCTTCATGTAAATTCCTGAAGATCAGAGCGCTGAGTAAACAATATTTTGATGTAAACAGATTATCAACATGAGAGGAATGACCGTCTGGTCACCCGTGGGGGTTTATTCACTTAACACTTCCACCCCATAAAGACAATTGTGTGCAATCAATGCATATAGGGCCTTTCACTGTGTTGCTAAGTGATACGTAGTGTCAACAGAAAAATGTGTGATGTACAGAAGGGCTGCTCAACAGCCAAGAGAAAACACCACACATGGATGATATTTTAAACTTAATTCAGTGCGTTATGAAGATTGTGACAGGCACAGTGGCTGACCAGAAAGCACTTCAAAACTTTGACTTTATAAAGTTGGATCTCCCATGTGTGTAAAGAGTTTAATTTGGTAACAAGTGAATCACAGTGCATAACAGTAGCTGGTTCAAATAGGAAAAGCCAACCCAGCAGGGAAGCACTGAATATTCATTCACTGGAAAGCACAGCAGTCATTTTACAATCCAGGCTTCAATATATGAGCAGATCGTTTGTCTAAGATTGTATATGCATTCTCTCATTTTCCTCATCTCTGGAAACTATTTTAGTAAAAGCCCAGAAGCTGTTTTCAACAGTTTCTTCAGAATTTCTAAAGAAAGGAAAGAAAGTTGAATGGCATCACATTGCCATACAACCATGAAAACCTGTTTTGTGGGACATTCTTGAAACCAACCCAGAAAGAAACCCTTAAGAGGTTTTGTATTTATTTACCCATTCTCTCCCCACCACCCACTTGATAGGTTTTATATTCAAATGCAAAATATATCTGCCTTTGTTCTAAGGATTCAATCTGATTTTGCTTTGATTTACAGAATGAATCCTGAGAAATCCAATCTTTTGCCAAATTTTATTTTCTAATGGCTGCAGCCGGCACCCAGAACCTTCCAACCCTCTGAGCTTTGCCAAAGCAGTCACGAGGACAGCGCAGCTTACTGTCATCTTCAAAAGATCCTGAGAGACCACAATGCTTTGACCAAACACATTTGCTCACTGGATCACTAATGCTGTTTTCTACAGAATACATTTCCCAAACTTGCAAAATGTTTTCCTTACAAATGTTAGTGAGCTCTGTATTCCCCAGGCTGCTCCTGACAATACATGGGCCACATGAGGCTCTGTGGTGAGAAAAGTAATTTTCACTGGGTTAACCATAACTCAGTCCTATGTATCAGACAGGTCTAGCTAAGCTTGTAAATCCCTGAATTTTAAAAAAAGCTAATTTTTATTAAGTTATAGATTTTTTTGTTGTTGTTGGCATTTTTTTTTTCCTCAAAGTCATTTGCATTTTGGGAAAATTTTACATGAGCATGAAAACATTTTATTGAGAGGACCTTCTAATGAGATGCTGCCAAGGTTCAAGTTGATGAAGATTATTACCAGAGTTTCTGAGCTACTGGTAACCAGATGGTGACCTATTCAGGAGACTCAACTTCCCAAATGCATTTGTAGACTTCAGCCCAGGACACACAAAGCAATACCAACTTTAAATATGCATAAAGTTCCCCCGAACGCAATGGGGCAAGTTGAGTTCACACAGAAATACTTAATGTGCTATTGCTAATAATTATATGGTTCCTATTTAGGTAATATCAAGAAAACACACAGCATATTTATTTTATGAAATGACAGAAATTGGAGATGGTCTCTTCCCAGAAGAGTTTGTAAAATACTTAGGTTAGCCAAGTGAAAAAAGGATGTAGCCAGGAGGATCAGGACCCGACTCAGCATTCTTTAAAGGTAATACAGAGAAGAAATTCCACTGCAAGGCAGAAAAGTACTGACAAATAAGGGATCAACCTGTTCAAGAAAAGAATGATAATTAGGTTTGGGATCGTGTCAGTAAATGTTCTCCTAAGTGAGTCAGGTTGCTGGATTTCCAAACTGAAAATGTAACAAGTCAGTAAAGAGAAGTCTGGAACTCTGGCTGTGGAAACATACCTGAGTACATGACAGATTTGAGAACAGTAGCTGAATTTGAATTAATACGTTGGATCTGACTCTTAATAAAAGTAACTCAGAGAACATGATTTCTTTTAATACTAACATACAATTATTAACCTCAAAACAATCAAATAATCGATCAATACTAACCAACCTCAACTCTTGAGTCAGGAACTGAGTTTTATTTTCATTCCTGTAGAATTATCAGATTGCCTAGTAAATAAGTATTAAAAGATTTGTCTTCCACATAGGTTAACTCCCATTCTGGTCAGAAAAGCTCTTTACAAAAGCTAAAGTTAGAATATCCACCTTGTATACTTGGAAAAAAAAATCCTCAACGAATCCCTCCCTCCTCTCCTCCCATATGCTGTGATACTCTCTGGTAACAGTAATTCTGAGGAATCAAGAAGGGAAAAGAGGAAAAGGCACGACCCATAAGTGCATCACAGCTTTGGTATCATGGACAGGGTCACCTCAGCATAACAAATAGCGCTCTGCTCCAGATGAGTGAAGTAAATGGGACTGTGCACAGCTTCTGCTGATAAGCTGCACACAGTCTGTGGAAACACCTCTCAGGCTGGCTGCAAAGTAAATTGTTTTAAGGAACTGCAAATTCTTGTACTACCTGGAGCCATCTAAAACACCGGTTTGAATTTTGCTGGTTCCAGGCACCTTGGGCTGTCTGACATGGAAGCAAAATAGGATCCTAGCTCTATGCCAATTCTTCTATGGCAAGTCATAAATTAGAGCTGCTGGGAGAGGTAGCTCTGGATTTCATCAGGGCCAGAATAATCTGCAAACAAACTAGTTCTATCCTTAGCTCAGACAATGTTGGGATAAAATAGTTTTCCTTGGTTAATGACAGTGCTCTCTACAACATTAGAAAACACCTGTCCCTTATCACTGTCACATGACACGTTTCAAGCCTTGCTTGAGAAGTCTGTGTCTACCAGTTGCTTCACTGGAAACTCTCTTAAATCTTGGACCTCAATATTTAAACACACACACACACACACACACACACACAATCTACTTGATAACAGTTTATAATGCATGGACTTGCAGGCCATGCTCCAGTTTCATTCCTGAAAGGCCACAGATTTTGACATTCTGCTTATCTTAGTTTTCACATTTCCATCTTTCTAGATGCCATTGGAGAGCAACTCAGTCCCCAGGAGGAAAGGACTTGTGCTGCACTGAACTCTGAAACACAGTGTGGGGAAGGCAGGTTACTCTCAAAGGAAGGCGTAGCTGGGTAGGACTCTTGTTACATGTTCTCTCAACTCCAAGGACAGGCTGATTTACCTGTCATCATTAAGAAGAGAACCTTACACCAGGAAGATGCCATGCGAAGCAGTGGTGTTTTGAATTAGGGTTCCCAACATGGAATAAACATTATCCAGTTAAAAATATTTTTTTCTAAGCAAAATATTTCTTTTTTTAAAACCACATCAGAACATGCTCAACCATTATTTACCTCTGCTGTATTTTTCCCTTTTTGCTACTGTAAGGGAAGATAAAACAAGGAGAAAGAACAGGAAAGGCGGCTGGAATGGACATTTTTTAATTTTAAAGACTTTTGGAAGAAATGGACACCAGGGTAATTTAATTCACTAAAATTACTTCGTAGTCTCCCATCAGTTTTAATCACTGTCCAACTGCCATATCTGCTTTCAACTTTCACAAAAGCAAACTTGGTTCCTTCTAGCAGTACATGAGCTAGTGTGTTCAATGCTAAAGTAGGCTCAGCTGCTCCTAGACAATGTTCAACTGTTATATATTTTTTAAGTTTGAAAAGAAGCAAATGACCCTAACATCACCCCTAATGCACGTGAGGCATCAGTTTAATTGGCCTTTCCTTAGCTGAAAAGTGAGCTCCCAAAAGTGTGTTTTATTTTATGTTATGGACTTAATTCTGCTTTTATCAGCAGATATTTTGCTTTTGTCTAAAACAAAACTAAAATGGGTCCAAAGTTACAAATTTATTTGGTCTTATTTCTGGAGTCAGTATGTTGCTACTTTGAACACCTAGCATAGGTAATTGCATAATCAATAAAACACCCATTTTACCTTAAAGCACTGATGCAATTAAGTTCAGAGTAGCTGGAATACCAGGCCAAAATCAGTGACATTCCTAGACAATAGATGAAACTTAAGCTTGACACATATTAACAGGCAGCTGGAAAAGACAGGAGTAGAAATTTTGGATAGTGTATTGTTGTTACAACTGTCTGCAGCTGGTTAATATTGCAACCTGCACACTAAGGGCTTAAGTGGAGGTTTCTCAGGAACCCTTGACCAGCCACCAGACTTGAGAAAATCTATCCTCAATGTATTCTCAAGTCCCCTGTCATCAGAAACAAAGGAAATGTTTGCTGCTAACTTCTGAATCTACGGACAGATGAAAGGATGGTACAAGTGTGTTTCAACAATACTGAAAAGCTTTTCCATGTAAAGTAGCCAATTTATTGTTATGGTTACACTTAAGTCAATTAAAATGTTTTATTTGCAAGGATTTGAATCTCTTACCTTCATTAACATTTAGCAGTAAATGGGAGAAAAAAGGTAAATAAAATATTATCTGGCTTTTTAAAGGTCATTCCAGCTTGATCATTATAAAAAGCTAGCTAGGAACACAGTATATGCCCCTTTGTGAGGATTTAATACCACTAGCCAGTGCAGAACAGTATCAGGAGAAGACAGCAAACAAAAAGTCAGTGGCTGGAGAGTCTATAATGCTGGTGTTTAATACACGCTTAATTACAGCCACCCTTTGTTCATCTGACTCGCGATAATTTTCCTTTTTGCTTAAACCTCCCATCATAAATCACCCTCATCACAGAGCATTTAACTGATGCACCTATTCTCAGCACCTGCTTTTAAACAACCCTAGGCTAGCAATCCAAACTGATGAAATGACATACCTAATACTTTGCATGCCTTTACCACAGGAATAGTCAGCCAAGTTCTGGAATCTGGGTCCTACCTAGGCTGGAGGGTGCTTAGGAGGGCCACCCCTCCATTGTAATTAGGCAGTCATTGCAGTGCCTTGCTTCAAGAGCTCTCATATTTCTGCTTATTACAGAGAATAATGTAGTATGCAAATTTCATTGTCACAAACTTTTTTTAAACTAAGATTTTGTTATTTGTAAATAGATGTAAAACTAATGATGGAAAAAGACCCCATATTTTAAACAGAAAAAAATTAGACTAGAAAAAAAAAGAAATATTTGTGCTCTTGTGGGCAAGCATCTATCCTAACATCCAGTTTACATTAAACTTGCTACTTTCCCTTTCCATGTTACTACGTCTCTGATTGCTGATACTAAAAATAAAAGAGAAATTCCCCACAAGTCACAGAGTTACCATAGCAAAATGCCACTTGGCAGAATACAGAATTATTTTCCATCATATTATCCTTGGCAAACAAATTACCTTCAATGAAAAGCTACAAATAAAAGCCCACAACAAATCAGTCCTTGTCTAACATAAGGGTTCCAATACTGCAAATACCCATTCTGAAAGTACTCTGAAAACCAATCCTCCTATTCTCAAGGCCAGAGAAAAACAGTACCTTAAGAACCTTAAAACTACAGCATCAGAGAGGCCTTTGTGAAGAGTTCACGTGATCAGTCACGAATCCTACAAGCAACTGGACATTCCAAATCGCATTACACAAATTAAGGAACGCACGTTGCAATGAAATCCCCAAAGATCCCAAGGTGCAGACTAACTGAACTGACACATGGGTGTAAGCCAAACACGCGTTAAAATTTTAGTGCAGGACAAACCGCTCTGTCTAAACTAAACTTTCAAACCACAAAACTTTGAACAGGATTTCCTTTATTTTCAAGAAAGCCTTTAGGCTTTTGCAGGGGATGCTTAAAAGGGTTTTATTGGGAAACCATATGTTGTTCATATTTAAGAATACATAAGGAGCACTATAATAACAAATAGATTAGAAGACTGTTTTAATATTCTTTGTATATTTATTCTCCACGGTTGTCTTTTCTTCTCACAGGTTTTACAACCTCTGGATACATTACAAGGGAAAGACAACTGCGATGTGCAGGAAATAGATGCCATCTTATACTCCTCTTCTACCAGAATATGCATGTGGGCCTTTAGCACTTAGTCTGTTGCATAATATAGATTATATATGGATACTTATCTATAATGAATACTTATCTATAATGGCAACAATGGATTCAGCAAACATTAGGAACTTAGTATTTAGAACTTTCACAGGAATTGTGGCTGTGAGAAACCAACAAATCAAGAAGCAGGATTAACAGAAACAGGATTGAGAATATAACCTGAATCTCAATGATCAAATTTGAAGGCTTCCTTAAAATTAAAACATTTGCCTAAGCTACTGGGCAGAACATATTGGGTTATTACACCAAATAAACTTACATAGTGTCATATATTTACGTGCAGCAAAATACACAGCACAATACTAATTACATTTTAATATTATTCTGAATAAACCTATCGGTGATCAAAGCTGCAAGAGTGTCAGACCAACTTTGCGACTGCAGAACAATGCCTAGACTACCACGTGAAAAGGGGTGAGCGTGAGCTCTCCCTCCCTCAGAGAGCAGAGCACAGCTCCCGTGGGTGGGAGATGGACATCTGCCAAAAGAGCTGATCGACGTGCAGGATTGCTGTGACCAAGCGCCAGACTACACGCACAGAACTTGGCTCAACACAGCTATATTGCTTTAATAAAGGAAGGGCTGACCTGAACGCTTCAGTTAAGTTGCAGGTCACTTGTTAGAAGCAAGTAATGATGGATTCAAAAGTATCACAAAATACTACTGCTGAGGAAAAAAATAGGTTATTAGTTATCATGACTGAAATAAGGATTTCATCTAGTTCTACAAGGATTGCCACCACCACAGCACACACTGACATGAAACGTGACTTTGAGGACAAACGAGGCAGGAAAACTCTCGGCTAGTTCCAAAGCAAGCCCCTCTAAAGCAGCTGGTCAGAGAGTGTTTATCCAAGAGTGCTGTAAAAACCGCTCTGGGCAAGGCTGACCATTACCTTGAGCCTGCTTTCTTGGCAGGGTGGAGAGCACAAAGTATTTTTTTCTTTCTTCTGCTACTGATGGAATGTGAAACATGGGAAATCTGGAGATGAGGTTTTAATTGCTGATTAAGGAATAACTGGTAATTAACTTGCATTCTCTTTGGAATGTAGTTTCCTGTATGATCTGGTAACCAAGCAACAGGAAGAGTAACAAAGCAAAAGCGTGAATATCAAGCTCTTCTTTTTTTTGATATATAAATGATATTTTCAGCCTAATAATTATTTCTTATTCTATTTCTGTCTAACACTGAAAATCCTGGACCAAAGAAGGAAATGCAGTTAATGTTAAGTCAATGGAGTAGTTTGGAACAGCATAATAACTTATCTTAATGTGGCCTGCTGCTCACTATTCACCCATAGCATCTTGCATGTGCACCAGACACAGGCAGGAAGATCACTGTTCCTGATGCTGTATTTTTCCAGCAGCAGCTTATGCTTAAAGAGAAGAAATGCTTGGAGCTGCAGCAGTCCTTCTCCAACCCAGATAACCATGACCAAATACTGACAAGTTTTGAATTCAAATAATACACACTAATAAAAACTTAAGGGACACGTATGTACAACAATATTTTCCAATGTACCTATTGAGGCTCATGGTCTCGGCTATAGAGCCCGCACACGTCCTTCCCCTGGGTAAGTATTCAGCACATACAGTCACCTTATCCCTTGTTACACAGAGCAGTTTGATTAGGTTGGCTCAGAAAGTGACTCTTCAAAAGTCAAATGCAGAATTCTGAGCACCACTGAAAGACCAGCGAAGAGAGACCATTTTGGCACAGAAATGTCTGCAAACACATTTCACAGCAAGTGTGGGAAGGTTTGCACAGCCCTTAGGAAGTGATTTCTACTCTCTAATTTGAGGAGCTCTTTCTCAAGAGCTTTGCTATTAAAGGAACCAATTCCCAGCTTTCATGTGCTATGTCTTTAACAAGATAGGCCTAATCAAGTCTTCAAACATAAGGAAGATCAAAGACTGTATCTGTAATAAACCAAACGATATATGTCTGGCATGTATTGACAAGGCTACAAGGCTTTGGCTGTTCAGTTTCATTATTACTAACATTTATCATACAAAAATCTGGATGGCATACTAGAACTTCCCTAACTTTCTAGCAAAAATATTGTCAAACACTAATAATGCTTGACTTGACCTCAGTTTTACCTTCTTAGTACCTGCAGTGATCTGCAAGCTCAAACAACGCACAAGCACTTAGGACAAAATTAAGCCTGTCATTACCACATAGTAAATTTGAAGAACAATAATTTCAGGGTAAAACTTTGATTGTCTACACTAGCACAACATAGAAGGGCCATACAGCTCCCTGGATGAACCCTTTAAAAGGCCTTCTGAACATCAATTAAGCCTGCCTCCCTCCCCTTGAGGTACGTCACAGTTACTGGGGCCACTTTCTAGACAGGCCTGTCTAGGGTTTGACCTTAACTGAGCAGAATATTTCTCAGAGATCTGATTCTCCTTCTACTCTAACTAATCAACAATGCCACATCCCACTTCAAGGAGCCTGAACTCTTGCATTGCCTGGCATATACAGTCTCAATATTTTTATTTATTCCTTTCCTTCTTGTAATTGCCGTGCTGGTGCTTGTGCAAGAGCACCATGGACTTGTGGCACACAGAGTAGAAGCCCCAGTGACTAATCTGGGTAACTTTAAAATAATGGCTATAACAGATCAGACCCCCTTCTCCCCCAAACCTAATGCAAATTAATGATTAATAGAATCCATGTTTATCTACTGTAAACAAGACTGTCCATTTAAAGGTAGTTAGGAAATAAGCCACAAAAAAGATTTTTAAAATATTAAAAAAAGAATAAATCATACTTTGCTATCACAATACTTGCAAAGCTTGAGTCTCAACTTGGCACAACTGCATTTTATTTTTAAGGTGAATTTCAGATATTTCCCAGAGCCTTTCACTGAAGTATGTCCCCATTTTCCCCCCAACATAGTACATATCAAGACTTCCTACTTATGTGTGACTAATGACACTAACAGAACAGCCTGCTTTGCGAATGCAGGCTTTCTTTTGATAACAGGAGGAACATTAAGAGAAATAAACTCATTTACAGCCGCACCACTCGCTCTCATACTAGAAGATGACAACCTGTTGAAAGCCATGCAGAGCTGAGCAGTGACTGCACACTCCTCTTGCTGGCCAGCTGCATTTCAGTTACCTGTTCCTCAGCAATAGCTTCCACCCTTGTGTCTCCCTGAAGACTCCTTTTGACTCAGAACTGACCCGCAAACATGCATCAAATACTTTACTTGTGACCTGTATTTTGTGCCCCGAGAATTACAACACCAGTGTCACACAAATAAGAAAATACAATTAAAAAAATGCATTCAAGGTCTACTAACAGCAAGGGATTCCACAGGGCCAGCATTCCACGATCTTTTGAGCCTTCCCTGACAGAAGCAAATGTTTCAATATAAGTTTACTAGTATCTTTGAATTACAATCATGTCACTCTGCTCTAATTGTTCCAGCGACAAGTCTCCTACCCTGTTTCTGAATAGTATGCCTTAGATGAAGTAACAAGGTTATCACTTCATCCCACATACTTACTGTACAACTGCAGAACCATTTGTTAGGTCCCACTTCAACATCAGTTCAAGCTTTTTCTATCAACTCTCTTCAGATGTGTTGAAGTTCTAGCAATCTAACTTTTTGCTGTTTCTTTTAATAGCCCATTCTGCCTTTGATTGTAAATAACCATCCACAGGTTATAATTGCCTTTGCTCCTCACCTGTACTGTATCTGCCGTGCTAATTATCCTCAAAAGCCACATGGATTGGACAGAAAGCAAACTGTCAAAATAGAACTGATCTAATCTCTTATTTTCAAATTTCTTTCTGTGTGTCATACATCAAGACATATCTTATTCTGCAAAATGTTGGCACCCAGGAGCAATCCAACACTCCTCAGAAAGACTTTGAAAGCTTTTTATGGTGGACAGGCACCTATTACCCAGTGAGCAGGACTAACTCAATAGGAATTTGCTGGTTCAAATAGACAGTGTTTCCACAGATGCCCCAGTACGTCTGTATCAGTGATTATTCCGTTACTTGTCTATATGCTTTCGCTTCCATGCTGCAGTGCCTTTTCAACCCTCAGTAAGAAGGGCTGCCCAGGACAGGCTCAGACATTTCTTTTACTTAGTAACAGCTCGTAGAGATGACAGTCAGAAGTGGAGTCTAGCAGCCTTCAGTCTACTGCAGTCACCATTTCCAGTCAACTTACGGTCTACAAAACAAGCCAACAGAATTGGGGAGTAAAATTAAGCAGGTATTTTATCATGGATGAACTAAATGGAATTTCCAACCTTCCCCCCCCTTTTTTTAGTAACAGATGACAAGAGATTCCTGCCAGCACTGTGGACTCAACAGAGAACAGAAAAAATCTGCATTACAAGGCAGTTGAAAAATCCTCATACAAAAATCTTTATCACTTTCTAAACAAAGGATTCCAGTGTGCCTGCTCTTCAGCTCTGGCAGTGTGAGAGCAACTTGCACTTCAGAAAAAAAAAGCAAGCTCCAAACCCCACCTGAATTGCAAGATGGTCCTAAATGCTGTTTTGGCCTGAGACAGGAACATACTCAATTTCTTTAGATATATAACTGGAAATATTTACAAATAACTATTGATATTATGAATATAAACTAAAAATATAACCTAAAATAAAAATACTGTGATTAAGAAATGGTTATGTTTAATATGCTTTGGAAGGAATCACTTTGCTTTACAGTCCAAACAAGTGCATCTAAATATATTTAACAAACTACTTGTTGTAGAATCACAACTGCCCTGGGAAGCTCAGACCATGAGGAACATCCATATAGCAAGTATGCAATTCAAATGCTTGAAAGGGCAAGGGTGTCTGTCTGGTTTGTAACTCTGCAATTCTGCAGTGAAAAGCCAGGAGGTAAAATCATAATTACACATCTCAACAGGACTTTCAAAACCAATTGTATACCTGGAAACTTGAAATCAAGACAGCATTTTCCTTACTGTATGGGGCAATCAGACTACATATTGCCTGCCCTCCTCAGGGTTGCTCAGTAGTCCCCCCTGCGATAAATCACAGGGCTTCAGGTCTTCCTGAGGAGGTTGGCTAACAGACCAGAGAGAGGCATGAGGCAGATAAGCTATAAATCCCAGGGGCATCATGATATGGCTTCTGCTCTCCTGTGTCCCTCCTCCAAAAGACCAATATTTCCCAAGGAAAGCAATAAGCACTTTTTGCCAGAGAAACTTCAGAATGACAACCAAATACACACTATAAACTACTTCAAGCATCCCTCCTTGTTACAAAAAAAACCCCATCTGCTTTCCATTCTAAAAGCAAACACCCTTTTTGAAGTCCAGTAAATCAAAGGACCATCAAGGATAGCCATTAGTTTTGAATATAGAGCTCTTAACTGTGTAATGCTTTGCTACCTGGCTTAAAGCTGTACTGAGGAGCAGATCAGGCCTCTTCTCTCCCTAAAGCAACTAATCTTCAGGACCTGGCTCATTCATGCATGGCAAAGACAGGTATTCACTTATTCTCCTGCATAATTTTGTTCTTCACTCTCACATCCTGAAAAGGCCCGAAAGATGCATTTGACATTTCAAAATGTTCTTCTTTTCAAGAAGAAGAAACAGCAGCAAATTAAACAAGTGCTAGCCCAGGCAAATAAAGATCCTCATTTTCATTGGCTTCAGAATATTAACAGTCACCTGGACTCAAAACTAATTTTAAGAGTGATGATGAAAATTTACTATAGCTCCATAACTTGCTCTTCTTGCTAAAAGAGTTTACACAGACAGTTTCAAAGCTTGACTGGAGAGCTGGCCAGCATATCATTCTGGTCAATTATTTGCCATGATAGAAATGCATCAGGATAATGACTCAGTGAGGGATTGTAAGGCAATATTGTTTCCCCAGAAGCCTTTGTCTAACAAGGTAATTTATGACCTGTTCTGGAATCCAGTCTTTACAAAACCATAAATTCACACTTGTACTCAACTTCAAAGGGACCATTATCAGAAAAGGTGGCAGAAGGCATCAGACTGCTGCAAGCTAGATAAACAGATAAGTGAGACTTTCATGGTTTTCTCCTCTAGGTCTGCTAACAGGACAAAGGTAGCTGAAGGTGCAGCTGCTCCTCAGCATTTGGCCCTGTTATTTGCAAAGTTCACCACTGAATGTGCTACTTCCCTTTTACAAGGTGAGGAAAGCTGTGCTCACTCGAGTGCAAAAACTCACAGCACTCGCAGAGCTTTGAAAGCTCTCAATAGCCTGTCAGTGCTTACCTAGGAGCCGATGCTTTCTTAAGAATGCAATGACATGTAAAGCAAAACCCAAGAAGAAACAACAAAAGCCCCACAGAGTCCGAGTTCTGCATCCTGAAAGAAGAGAAAATGAAAGCCCTGCAGAGCAGCCAGCATTAACTGATGCCTGTGTCCACAACTGGAAAACTTGGGGCTCTTGCAGTGCTGCTCCCTCTGTAGCACTGGACAAGCAGTACCTGTGTTTGCATTGGTGCTTCTAAATTCAGCCGACCCCCTTCTCTGAAGGTGAGAGATCAGACGCCTCTGGGGAGGGCGTGCTGCATGCAGAAAACAAGCCAGATTTATACCCACTGCCTTTCAAACAAAAGCCTCCGAATTTTGAGACAGTCATTCTTGTCACACTGGAAATTCACAGCCCTATACATTTGAAAACAATACTCAAATAATCCCATTTTACTGGAGCAACAAAAGGGTGGTAAGGAAAGCAGGCAGCTGTCCCAGGTGATTAACTGTTCTGGAAACCACCAATCTGCCTGATTAGCCACCCAGACAGCACCAGCTAGGTCAGAAGTTGTTGACAGAGAGCAGTGCCTTAGGAGCATTCCCTTGCTGACAGTTAAAACTCCCACCTACTCTTCTCTCTCTTGTGAAGAGATTAATTAGTTAATGTTTGCACAGTGTTACGAAGATCTAAAGAATCAAGTGTGATTATGGGTGCTGACCAGAATTACTTCTAATTGCTGTATTGGAAGTGAAGATTGCATTGCTCTGGAAAGGTGCGAGGGTACAGATCAAATGACTTCTTTTACGGCCCTACTATCTAGAAGCAGTAATACTCTCTAGTAGAGGACCAGCGACTCAGCACAGAAGCTGGGCAGTGCAGCCTGCAGAGGAGATGAAGCACAGTGTAAAGGGAGGGATTCAACTTAATAAGCCAACCCACAGAATATAAACTGCTATAACCCAGGCAGAGAACTGCAGATACTCTCTTGAGGGTGGCTGTTAATCTACTAATCAAGTTTTTCATTCCATATCCATGCAGAATTGTCTCCTGATTGAAATTCATCCCTCTCTGGGATAAGACTGGAGGAGCTGTGCTTGCCCAAGTTCTCTGTACTGAGATAAATTTAGGCCATGAGATTTGTAACTCTGGCAGACAAAAATGCCTAGCAAAAGTAGTATCTGTGGTAAGATTGTTGATGGATCGGGACTGAAGGGCTTAATAACAATACAAGCAGCATTTGCTAAGATCCATCCATGTTCTGGAAACCAGCCCTTAATCCTATTATTGTCCATGCTATAACTTAGCTTTTTTTGTTGAAGTTATTAAGACATCAGTTGCAAAATTAGCTGGTGTCCTTTAGACATTTCTTTGGCCTGTGTAGTTGAAGGAGCTAGCACTGTCTTCTTTCATGGACAAACTTCCCTCCTGGCACAAGATGCACAGTAGAGATAATGTCCAAGTAACTTTGAGGCCAATGAAAGTTTTGCTAGGAACTTGATACGCAGATTCAAATCCTTTGCCGACTCTTTTAATTTTTGCAGCTGCTTCTGACATGCTGAAGAAAAAGTACTATCAGTTTTGCTTGAAACTCTAGTAAGGATTGCCTGTGTTTCACTGATACTACCCTCCCCTAGCAGAAAAGATGCTGGACTCAGGGAGAGGCACCTTGCCAGCTCCTGAAGAGCTCCTGCTTGCCACAGTGACATTGCTCCCCAAGATGAGATGCTGTATTTAAGGGGTCAAAGCTTGCTTCTCTAGGGTTTGAGATTGCTGTTGAACAAAGAGAATGTTTGAAAAATGTGCACATACTGCAAGGCCTGGTCTTTTAGTCACAGCTCCTCAGCAGCCAGCTGTGTTTGCAAGTATTCCCCCTCAGAACTCAGTCATAATTTCCTACTTCATAGTTTATTAAGAAAAAGCAGTTGTACTTTATGTGAGCCAAAAAAATCTCTGGCATTACAGCAAACACTAAGTGGTGGGCAGCTGCAAATGATAGCGAGTCAAGTATTCCAGTAACAATTACCAGTTCTCTTCACCACAAATAATAGTTAACTTCAGTTTCCCTCCATGACTTTTACCTGTAATTAAAATACACACCTTTCAGAAGGAAATTGCTGCTGTTCTTGGCAGTATATAAGTTTTAATGCTTGCTTCATAGTTGGTCTAATCAAGACATACTGACGTAGCCCCTTAATCTTCAAATAATAGCAAGAACCCCTGATTCACTGGTCTAGGAGCTGATTGTCACCTAACTGCAGTGGGGAAAAAAAAAGAAGAAAGAAAAAAACTCCACCAAACCCAAACCTAGATAAGGAACATAGCCACATCCTCAGGATAAGGAACATTCCCTGTCCTCTCTCTCACTGTATGTTCTCTCTGGAAAGGCTAGCTCCACACCAGAGCCAACACTGATGATGTAGGACAAGCCAATACTTGAAAGAAAGGAACGCTCATAGGTAACTGTGACAGCAGCCATCACCCTCCTTTGGCAACCCCACTAGAACCCTGCTCTTCCTTCTCATCCGCTTTTGCTGCCCCAGAGCCCTAAGTAGCAGAACAATCTTTGCAGTTCTTAAGGATGAGTTATAAATTACCTGGTTATGTACTCACAGTTCTTCCTCCTGCAATGCAAAACACAACCTAATGGTTGTGACACTACAGTCTATCAGGTAACTATTTCTAGCGCCCGCAGATTAGTCCCATGATAATATACACACATATGAATACATAAAAGCATGCATATATATATATATATATATACACACATATATATACACGCTTGTGTGGGTTTAAGTGAATGCCCTTACATTGGTTCTATCCTTGTCAGCTTTACATGTTACATCCTCCAAGTCTGAAAAGACTTCTTGGTATTTGCATTTGGGTTTAGTATTGATATGAATACTCAATATTAAGGCTGAACAAAATAGTGTAACCGCATTTTTTTCCAAAATTTGAAAATTCAGACATCAAGTAGTGGGTTGACAAAAAGAGAAGAAAGGAAATGTAATTTTAAACGATCATTAACATTGATAAATTTTCCTTAATTTCCTCAAAAGCCTCCAATATACAGTTCACATTTCCAAACAGATGGCTTCTCAATCAGAAGATCATATCTTGCTATTAGATTTTGAAGGAAAAAAAAAAATCCTCCCTGCTCCCAAACCTCAAAGCTTTATTATTCATCTTTTTCTTTTTTTAATTAGAGAATGATTTTTTTTCCCCACCTGGTACTGCAGTTTGGACAACCTTAAAATCTATTTTAGTAAATTAGTGAATAATTTGTCTCACTTTAACCCTAAGGCACAGAGCAGATATTTCTGTGTCTTACCGTATCAGCTCATTTACAAACAGTATGTCTACTTCAGAAGAGGACAGAAGCCTTCATTATCAGCCATCAGATGCTAAACCCAATACTTTTATTGCTTCAACAATAAAAAGTGCCACCAATCTCATGAGGAATAAAATTGAAGCAACACCTTTTACTACAAGTTTCCTGTCCACCCCCAGACTGCTGCCAACCCTTGTCCCAGATTGCGCCATTTTGTAGCTGAAAAGCTGAGTTTTTATGAGTACACTGTTCCAAACCCTTTCCATGGTCCCCTCTTCCCTGCTCCCCACATAACTTGTAAACTACAAGACTTGCTCCACAGGTTCAGTCCCTGTTCCCCCATTCTATTACATTACTTTTCAAATGTTTTTTCAAGACTTTTTCTTCCTTTTATATGAATTTAGCCTGGACTTTCATATATAAACTTACATCAGACTCACTGTGTCTATAGCCTTCTTACAGAAAGGCCTAGAAATTGTTTCCTGAAACAAGCATAAAAATATTGATTAAAAATATTAAAAGCAACACATCCATGAAAATGAAAAAACAAACAACAGCCCACAAAGTTTTTCATTAAATGCTCTGAATCAAACCATTATGTTTACAGACACTTAACAGAGATCAGTCAAACCTCCCACCAGCTCAGACAGCATCAGCCCTAGTTCTGCACAAGCCACTGGAGCACATGTCCTGTCTTACCTCTTGAAACAACCTACTGAGGAAATGGGAGCTGTACTAATTTAGTAATATTTCTGCCCAAGTTTCTTTGGAATAGCAGGTGTATTCACAGATTTGTAAATGCTGAAGCTAGGAGGAACTTCTGCCAGGCTCCTGCATAACAAAGCACACCCTCCTCCCCACCCCCGCTTAAGAGCACCCACCTATCATCCTTTCATAAGATGTACAATTAGCAAAGGTTTCAACACAACTGAGTCTCTATCTCCAGCCAGTGAATATCCATCCATCTTACTCATCATCTCAAACTGTGATGGCATTGTGCCTTTTCTAAAGCTACCACTCATGCTGAATTTTTCCATGCAACATCACTTCTTCACTCCACAGCTAAAGGAGAACGATATGGAGACCTGCATCCTGTCCTCTCCATCTGACATCTCTGGGGAAAAGCAGCAGTGTTAACACGAATAAAATGAATGAGCCCTGAAAATTGCTAAGTGACATAAAATCATACGTTGTGTGTCAATTTATTGTTTGTCATTTACCAGTGGTCCACACTTATGATGTAAATATAACTATTTTTACTAGGCTTCAAAACGAATCTCTTGGGGCAGGGTATCCATTGTCAGCAGTGCTGCTGAGGAAAGGAGGGTGGGTACTCTCATATGCAGACAGATGAGAGACAGCTTGCTCTCAGCTTAATACCATCAAATGTTTTCTAGCAGGTTTTACACATACACACACTTCTTGCACGTCAAGTCTCTCCATATAGGGGGAGAGGGAGTCCCTTTTCATTTCTGATGTGCTCTACCATATTATCTTGGATTTGTATATAGGTTTTATTTCAAAGATATGAGAATTTTTTATTTATGCAAGTAAACTATAGTATTAGCTGGTTTCATACCAGCTAATACTTCCCCTCATAACCATACATCTCCGAAATTCACTCCAATCTGGTATGATTCTTTTCTAAGAGATTAAAACTTTAAACAAGCCAGCAAATCCCAAGAAAGTTCAATTTCAATTGAATTTGTGTGTCACATCACAAGCTGTGTAGCCTGCTTTTCTTAGAGTCATTAGTTAACCTGACATTTTCCTTCGCTGTTCAGTATACAGCTGGCTGTTTTAAAATGGATACAGGTTCACACCTTTACATACACAAACCAAAATGTATCTAAGACTATGCAGCAGTTGGCACTGCTTTGTATCAGAAAAGATTACCATTAAAGATGATGCCATGACATACACTAACCAGAGAGGTGGAGGGGGAAAGCCTGTCAAACACTTTCAAGTGGTCAACTTCCAAGCATATAAAGCCGGGGTAGGGGGTGGGGGGGGTGGGGAGGAAGGAAGCCTTACAGACTCCCAAACTGCAAGTTTGCAAGCTCTAAATGAAATGGCATTCACAAGGAAAAAACCAACCCTGAGCAGCACTGTTCTCCTGAAAGGAGTAGGGAAATCAAGTCTGGTTTTCGTGGTTAAAGAGAAAGAAGTTAGGCCTTCCCCTGGGAGTAGCTGTGATCTGATGACCACCAACAGATATAATACCAACATCCACAGAGCTCCCATTAACAAGCCAATGCATCACTGCTTCCCACATCTTGTCTGTTAGCTTACTGAGCACAGGGGTTGCACTCTAAGTGTCTGAGTGCCACAAATCAGTAGCTAAAATAGTTCTGCCTCTTCAAAGAGGAAGGAAGAAGGTTGGGGGGGGTTGTCAGTGCACAGGCGGGAGGAGAGATGCTTAAAGTGATTTACAACCCCCCTTCAAGAACAAACCAGACATAAGCAAAGTTTTTTGCACCTGGACCATTATGAGGCAACAAGGATGATCTCTCAAGGAGAAGACAACATTCAAATGTACAAGTCAAAGACGAGGATGATCCAACCTTCCCTAGGATCAGCCCAGCTTAAAGAAAAGAAAAAATCTAGAAAAATATACATCTAGTCTCTCTTTCACAGATTAAAAGGGAAAGGAGATTAGAAAACAAGAGGTCTTGTGTATTCAAAGTGCTAATTCAGAACTCCTCTCTCTAAGGAACTCATGAAACATTTTAATTGTCTGACTTTGCATTCAAAAACCTTGTTTGCAACTCTTAATTGCAGGCAGCTTTGAACAAATAATTGAAATGCATGACTTGTGGGGCCTACTTAAACAATTATAATGTGCTTTGCCAATAGGTGCTTTGTCCCATTCTCATCCCCCCACCTTTTCATAATGAAAATGAGCTAGCATGATATTTGGAGCAAAGTTAAAACCTTGCTAATTTGCAGCACTGCGATCTGGGACTGTGACAGTGGCCGTACCTGTACAACTGCTTATATCAGCAAAAAATGCACTAATAGTTCAATTGAATGCAAAGAAGACCTTTTCATTTTCTGCTGAGAGCAACCCACTGGGAGATTCTTTTCTAAATACAAATCCTTCATATGTCTGTTAGTTTTGCATTTCCTAAGATTTATGGAGCTATTTTCCTGAAAATTCCCTTTGTATGATTTAAGCAAAGCCTCTCATAAATATATACAATCTTTCCAAGTAGAGTTTGAAAAGTGAATAAAGCCATATCCTTTTAAGAAGGTACAAATTATTTTGGCATGGCATAGTCAAAACTGATCTAGCCAACATACCGTGCTCATAAAGCTGTAATAATCTGCAAAACCAAGTGTATCAATAATGAATTCACATTTGTTCTTATCCAGAAAAGAGACATCTGCTCATACCTACCCCTGAGGTTGTGAGAAAAGGAAAATTGGTTACAATCAGTTTATTCAAAGTCATGATCTAAAATGGTCTCCTTTTATACTACTCTGATTTTTCTCTATTGGAAAGTACCTTACCTATTTATATCTGAATGCAGTATATGATTCTCATTTTTATGTCTGAATATACAGTGTTTAACCCAGCTCTGAGAATGATTGAAGCATATTTAAAACTCCACCTGACCTCAGACACTTGTTGCTGAGCGTAGACAGGACACAGGCTCTAAACTGGTTCTTAGAATATTATTTTTCACTTCAGTCTGTTGACACGTTAATGTGCTGACAGGCAGTGCCAAGTAACACACTTAGCAACTGGAATGACTACATTTGCCAAAGCCAGGACTGCTTGCATGTGGAGGAGGGAGGAAAGCCACTAATGAGGCATGGACTCCCTTTTAACCCAACTTCCCCACTACAGTTAGACTCTGGGCTGGGCACAGGTGGCTTGCACACCTGATAAGCACAGTCACTTGGCTTCCTTCACCTCCAGCACAGGTCAGGGCCTTGAGCAAACAGATCTGGAAACTTGAGGATTTAAGAACAGAAAATCTAATTTAGTGGAGAAAAAAATGAAATCAGACTATAAGTCAAATGTAATCAAAATCTAATCTAATCAAATTAGGCTACCAAGAGCTGTTCTAGTTGAACTCCGGAAGCTGGAAAAGCTGCAAGAATTTTAAGTAATACAGAAACACATAGCATCTACCACTACAAGGTAAAGATGTTCTGTTGCTATTGCCCCCAGCTAACATGCTAAGAAAACAGGAGAGAAACTTTCTGTAGGCCCAGTTTTTTATTTCATGCTTTATAAACCACTGTGCAAGACGACAAATATCTTGTTTTCCCACTGGTATGAAAAAGCATGAAAGGGATTTGGAACCCTGCAGGATTAGATCATAACCATCTCTGCAAGTAAACTTCACTGTGACTTTAGAAATGGAAGCTAGGTTGGGTTTTATGCCCAGTGCCACTACTCCAGTACAGGTAAACACCTTCTGAATAGCTTGGCATCAGGAATCCACCCTAAGCATTGCAAGCATTGGTATAATCTTCCTTCAGACAAGTTAAAAAATGTGCATTAGCAAAATTTAAGCCTAAGTTTATAAATCACCATGCAAGTTTATGGGGCCACAAAACAGTTTTGTGATAATTATAATAAATGCAAGCTCTGGCAGGAGTTTAATAACTCATTCCGAAAACACTTCCCATGTTCACTACCCATTTCATTGGCTACTCCCATCAATAACCCCACTAACATAAAAACAAGGTCAGCCAGGCAACCAAAAGACTTACGAAAGATGTTGAGAAGATCAAATTCTTACAAACACACCAGGGCCTGATAATTCAGAGTACAGACAATGTCAAAACCCAGAACTTGGTTCACAACTGGAACTTATTCTCCTAAAAAAGTCAGCAGCAGAAGAAAATGAGCCCACAGTTATTCACTCAGTGATTCTTGCAATGTGTCACGCACTACGGGCCTGGCAATGCGGCATTTCATTTGTGGTTTAATCAGCCAGCGTGGGGCACACTGCGAACAAAGTTGCAATCATCCCTCTCCCCAGTAAATACTGTAATGGCATCATTTTCATACCAAACTCATCCTTCACCAGTGTGGGATCTGGATATTTGAATTCTCTCTCAATACACAGCCAGTTCTCAGAGCCAGCTATACGAATGTGCAACTCTGCAGCAAGTTATGAGAGGCATTTTCATAAAATTTGTTATTAATCATGAGGCAAAGAACCATGACTATTCAATTCAGAATTTGCATCAGTCAGTGAAAGCTGTCAGTCCAGAAAACCCCTAAGGAAACCCCCTAAGGAAAGAGCCCGTGTGCGAGTTCCTGGGTGGTGGAAGTCTATTGAGATAAATAGAGTTAATGCTCGCAGAGGTCCCTCTCCATGTACTCAGTAAAGGAGCCTTTCTGGGATTTACCATCTGTATTTTAATATGTTGCACTCAGATTGTAGTTTTGTGTGGATAAATGGGAATTTGTCTGTCCCCAGACAGCAGGACAGCCACACATACTAACATCTAGCTCAGGAAGTGCATTCCAATGGTAGACATAATAAACTGGGAAAATAATGAATTGCATTACAGACCTATGATAGAAAACCACTGTGTGGAAGTATTTTGTGAGAAGCAAGCATGGCAATAATCTGTACTCTCAGATTCCCCACCAGGGTCAGTCCCTGATCCCATGAATCAAGCCCACTTGAGGGAATTCCTGCCGACACGTAGAGCTGTGTGTTCAGCAAGTGCAGGCTGTACAGTTACATGAACAGACAAGACTTTTTTCACTTAAGGAAAGCAATGTCTAAATGTTAAGCTGGCTAGATATATTAAGGTTGAAGCAAAAAGATTTACTATGTGAATTGTTTGGTACAGACCCAATTTTTGAAAATTTAGTGGACAATTTCCCATGAAATTACTGCAACTGCACACAGGTAATTTAATCTCACAGTTATGTCTCTGTGTGCCATTTAGAGCATTTGGGCCTCCTGTTTCCTTGCCACTGCCTCCAAGCATCGATAAAGCATCTCATTGCCAAAGTTTAAGAGCATAAAATGTGAAAGAAAGAGGGGACCACACACCTGGCTGGCCTTTGCTAGCATCTTTTGTGGAGAAAAAAGGAAACAAAGAAAACCTGAAAGTGGGGGAAGAAGAAAGAAAGGGACAGAGTTCTATCCCTGCAGCTGCTCCATGATGCAGAGGCCCTGGCTGAACTCAGAAGATGGGAGCCACAGAGTTAAGCAAGCAGTGCTGGGAGTTGTAGAGCCGACAAAGCTCAGCCAAAATTAATCTCTCAGGATTTGAGCATCTCTCTGGATTCTCTGCTGTCTAACAATGTTTGGATCTTATGCTTACTTTGAGCACTTCAGATTTGATGGTCACTGACTCACAGATTCAAAATTTACAAGAGAAGATTAATACGCTGACAGAAGAGGAGAGAATGACATATATGCAGATGAAAAAAATTCCTTCTTTCCTTAGGAAACCAGACTAAAAGAAGAAAGGATAACAAATCAGAGGTTATGTTGAAAGAGCTCTCTTCTCCCCTCAGCATGCGTCCTCTGTCCACATTCTGCAGCCTTTATTGTTGGTATAACTCAATATTAGTATCTCAGTGTAAATCTCTCAGTTGTCACAAATGCAATAACACACTCATTACTATCAATAAAGCTTTTCTATCAGGTGATAGATTGGGCCACCACTGCATTCAAAAGATTTTTCATCTGATTTTAATTTGATTTAGGTTCAACATCTGTAGAAGTAAATTAGTTATTCCAATAGAATCAGTATTGCTAATAAAACCACCACTGCATTCATTTCAGGAAACGTGAACTCTAATTACAGTTAGACTCCAGGCCCTTCCTTTTGATTTGTAAGGCACACATCAACAGTATTTTTCTGTGAAAGTATTTCACTTCTCTTTTGTGCTTTATCTAGGATTCCAGCTACCTAGTAGCCAACATAGATTCTTCTGAAAAACATCTGAAATCTTGCAAAACCTTGTAATGACAACTGAAAAAAGTATTTTTATGCCACTGATAAAACATTGATCTAAAATAAATAGGAAGTATTTGAAGATTTTTAGGTCACTTGGTATCTTAGAACAAGAAATAACAACTTGCTTTATCTAAGAACTTAAACTAAGTTCTCTTCTAAGTGAAATTGCACATGCCACACCAAAGAAATTTTAGAGGGTGGAAAAAAGAAAAGAAGAGGAATTTTTACATAGGAGCAAGATGATGTTGCAATTAGAAATTTTCAGACAGCAAAGCGGAGTGAGCTCATCCCGGGAATCACATTGCTGAGGAGTTAATTTCAATACCACTAATTCAATAAATCACTAATATATTTCCAGACCACAAGAAAAAAAAAATCATGATTTGGAACGGGGAACGCAGTGTGCTATATATAATACATTTATGCCAAAGCAGGTTTCTGGAACAGTTTTATGTATGCACCACTGTACCTTGAAAAATCACTTTAACAGAGCAGAAAAAAGGAGAAGGATGACAAGGGCAAGCAGAAAGCAAGCAATGGTCAGCTGACTGGCCTAATTGCCAGCTTTCTGTCCCATTCATGCATGCTACAGTTGTTTCAAAATGGCGTGAATTGACAGCGCTCTTTTCAATTTCTCAAAAAAATAGGTTTGGAATGAAAATGCCAACAGTTATTACAGCTCAGGTGCCTAAAGCAACAGAATTATTGCTGAGGTGTTTAAGTGGCATGTGATTTTCTGGTTTATTTTCATAGAGAAGGATGATTTTTGAAGTAACTGCTGCAATTGATGTGCAAATTTTGACACATTTCGTATGACAAGTGACTAGCCCAGTGGTACATCTGCAGATCAATAATAGTACATCTCAGTTAACCGACTAGTGGGTGTTTGGAAGGAGAAGGAAAAGGTTTGCAATCATACCCAACGGCAAAATTATTCCCAGAGGATCTTGCTCTCTACATTATCGAGCACTTGAACTGTTTTCATGGAACAAACTCAGATAGTATTGGCAATTCCCTGGCGCGAAAGGTTTGGGTGCATAAAAGCAGAAGTCAGAAATATAGGGCTTCACTGATGTTAAAATATTCACAGATGACCCAAGAGTTTCCATATTCCAATGGGACACAAATTTCAATTCAATTTAATATGCAATCCTAAGTATATCAGGAAAGCGGCTTTAGTTCTACCAAAATCCTCTGGAGATGTAAAGGCACCCACCTCAAACTGACTTCTTAAAGAACCGGCTACTTCAAAACAAAGGAATAGATACCTCAAGCCCCCTTGGACTTATTAGGAAAAAAAAAAAAGCTAAAGAAATATGCCAGGAGCAAAAGCAGTAAGATACACCAGTCTTTTGACATGTAGTACAAATGGCAAATAGCTCCTATTTCTAGAAATGCTTTCTGAGACATTGGAAGCCCAAAGAATGCTTGATACTTCGCACTGCAGAGTTTCTACTTTGGGTATCTTTCCTGAAAGTCCAGAGAGAATGTAAAAACTTGAAAAAAATTTTGCATCCCAAATCATCTTCCTCACCTCCCCACCCCCTCCACCCCCTACAAAGAGAGGGGGATAATCTACAGAGATTGCAATGGGCTTCATATGTTAAATGCTATACAGTTTTCCCTGGTAACATTTTTTAAACACAGAAATTTACTGACAAATCTGTCTGTGAAAAGCAGACATACAAAAGACCAATGCAAACCGGTTGTAAAATAAGACCATATCGAATCTGATTGTGTTTCACAGAAGTGTTTCCTATCAAAAAATAAATTTAATAAAAATGGAAGCATTTTGAAATAATACATTCATCTCAACAACATATTTTATGATACCAAATCATAAATATGTTACTGTCCTGGTTTTGGCTGGGATAAAGAATTAATTTTCTTCCTAGTAGTGGGTACAGCACTGCTGCTTGGATTTAGAATGAGAATAATGTTGATAACACACTGATGTTTTCAGCTGTTGCCAAGCAGTCGAGGACTTATCAGCTTCTTTTACTGGTCTGCAAAGGAGAATGTGGAGAGCGCCCAGGAAGCTGGTAGGGGACACAGCCAGGACAGCTAACTCAGGCAGCCAAAAGAATATTCCATACCATATGATGTCATATTCTGTATAGAACTGTGGGGTTGGCCAGGAGGCATCTTGGGGTCTTGTAGAGCACCAACTTCAGGTGGTGAGAAATCGTGCTGTTTATCACCTTTTTTTGATTATTAACATCACCTTCATTTTCTGTTCTATTAAACGGTCTTTATCTCAACCCATGAGTTTCATTTTTGGGGTTTTTGTTTGTTTGTTCCTTTCCATTTCCAATTCTCTTCCCCATCCCACTGGGGTAGGGGGGATGCAAGCAAATGGCTTTGTGGTTGTTTTAGCTGCTTGCAGGGTTAGCCCACGAGAGTCACCGGAGGGAGAAAGTCTATACCTCTCAAAATATCTCAGCAGAATAAGAGATTTCTTTTTGACTTAATCCTTGACTGTAATTTCCTCTAAGAAGGGGGAAAAGGGGAAAACGGGGCAGTGGGGAAGAACAAAACATGGATCTGGTCAGCTGGTGAAGAAGGTTTGAATAGGACTTCCATTTTCTGGGAACTGCTAGCAAACAACTGGCTAAGTCATGAAAAGCACAATTACCTGGTGCCACAGTCAAGAAAGAGTCCACCTACTTCTGTATTCAGCAATACAGTGTTTATTCACTTCCTTGGAATAATGAACTCAAGCTCTGCTGAATGACTCCTTTTTAATTACCACTATACCTCTGAAACAGCACAGGCAGGGACAGAGTTGAGCTGAAGGAGAACAGGATGAACTTAAATGTAAAAAGTCACAGTTTATTTGTCACTAACTATAGTTCTATCGCGTCTGGAAGCAGCACAGTAAATTCTCTTACTTTCCACTCAATAAAGTGCTTTGTAGAAGGGTTTTATAACATCACCTTCTAAGCCTGTTTGTCTTTGTTGGTCCTCTCTCTTCAGCCTCTCTAGCACAACCTTTCTGTATAAATTTATTAGAAGACAATTTATAGTATTACCATCAATAATTCTTTCAGCACCACTGTAAATATGCACAAAGGTTTATAAAACTGATAAGGCAACTTCCTGCCCCAAGGGCCTCTGGGAGTTTTAAAAATCTTTACACTTACTACACGAATATACTTTAAGGCAGATGTTAAAAAATTAAGAATGATCAAAGTGAAACAGAGAAACAAATCATCAGGAAATGCCTACAGATCCAAAATAAGAACAAAAGACCAGTTTGTTCTGACAATAGTGTCCAAACTATTCCTTAGTTTCCAGGACTATCTAAAGCATTATTACCTTTAGTTTGGTTATAATCTACTGATAGCAAAGTTCAGAGCACCTGGAGCAAAATGTACAGGGTAATACAACAAAACCAAAGAGTTTCAAACCATCCACAGGAGAACTGGCATTCTGTCATCTCAGCACTGAAAGGAAAAAGGGTTTCTCAAATTTACTGTTATGAATAAGCCCCTCTTTCCCTCTCACAGTTCTTTAGCTCCTTGCATGCAGGCAGGACTCCAGGCCAGCACATGAAAAACAGCAGGCTGGCACATCCTTCATGCTAGCTCCTTGTTCTTTTCAGTTTACTATTTCATTTAAAAAACAAAGTCATGACAGTTGATGTGACAGCCTTTAAAACGTGAGCCAAGAGCAAAAGACAGATCTGCCAGCATCTGGCAAAGCCTAACATGTCTCTGAAGAGGAGTGGCCTGTACAGACTGTTTCTAAGGGTGCTATCTATCAATGCCAACTTTGTTAAATATTTTTTTGACAATGAAAAAATGTCAGACAAAAAGGAAGATCCACATCAGAGTGCATTCCACAGGAGAGCTAGAGCAAACACAATCATGCTGCGAATGTACGGTTAATCCACTTGATCAGTATGTACCTGGAGTTTATCTGGTGGCAGGAAGATGATGAGGAAGTCTTGGGATAGGATAGAGAGAATGAAATGGGTAAATGGAGCTGAGGAGGTGATGAGATGGGACAGAAACTGCCTGGAGACATCAGAAAGGAGTCTCCAATTCACAGGAGGTGGGCAAAAGAAACTACTAGAGTACCACCACTTCACAGCCCTTGCAAGTAATCAAAGATTCCTCCAACATGATCACTTCCTGGCTTTACACTGCTTTGGCAACAGTGCTTCCCACTCACCTGCGGCAGAGAGAGACAATTTACTACTGCCATTAGCTAGAGTGTTAACGTGGTTAGCAGAGTCCTGTGTGATGGATATAAACATGGCAAGCAGACTACAGATAGACCATGGGTGAAGCAGGTTTAAAGTATTTGTTATTTCAGTATACAACTGACATAGCAAAAAATGGTGCTGTTGAAATCTTTCAAGCTTATAAAACCAAACCTTCAGAGGTTGTTTAGCACTGGGATAAAGACTGCCAACACAGAACATATTTAACTCCTCCTATGCACATGCATTTGATTTCTTTTTTCAACTATATGTATTTCTCTTTCTTAAAAATGTCTGGGCTGTACTATTACACACAGGTCATCCTGAATCCCCACCTATATTTAATGGCAACCTTAATCTCAAACTTGAACTTCAATTTAACAGGAGCACTACCTCCCTCACCCTTCCTCATACTCCATGGCTGTCGGTACAGGATGGCAGAGGTGGAGGAGGTCCTGGGTGTGTTGGTTGGCAGCTGGCTGAGTATGAGCCAGCAGTGTGGCTGAAGAAGGCTTGGGGACTTGGAAGTCTTAATTTTTATGGTTGGACTTAATGATCTGAAAGGTCTTTTCCAACTAAAATGATTCTATGATGATATCAGAAGTTCAGCCTGCCAGACAATAATGGAGAAAGCTTACGTTCTTGGGAAGAAAGCTGGTTGTTTACAGGGAACAGTTAGAGATGGAATATAACCTATGTTCCCACCCTGCATGCTCTGACTGTTGCTGTTGTGGTTGCCTGTTGGTATGACAGATCACAGAGCCAGGGTGGTTGTGACCCAGGTGCAGGACCTGGCACTGAGCCTTGTTGAACCTCACACAGCCTCGAAGGTAACAGTACAACTGCAGGAGAGCCCATTGGCATCAAACATCTCCCTGTTTATACTTTTGTAGCCAGGAAGAATGAACTGGATCTCATGACTGTGGCAATGATGACCTCATGGATATCAGGGAAATATTAAATTCAGCAACTAAAGCTGAGATAAACTTGAAAGGTCTCATTGAAAGTGACCACCAATCCTGCTGTAGATTTCAGCAACCTTTGAATCAGCCCCTATTATAACAATTCCCAAGCTCTGACTCTGGTGACCAGTTTCAAGGCTCCTGCCTTTAGTTTTAATAGTTGCATTTTCCTCTGGCTCATGACCTCACCAGCAAAAGCCAAGGTCCCCATCTGAGACACTGCGTTCACAGAAACATAAGACGTGACCAATTTAGTATGATAAGTGAAATATAAGTCTCAAGTTATAATAGTCACATTTATGACCATGAAGCCATTTCATTTAAAAATGATCATAAAACTAAGTGCAGACAAGAATAACTTTTGTATTAGAAGACAAATATCACTGGTATAATAATAATGTAAAATTAAAATATTAGAATCAGCTAAACTTAGAAGATAGATAGCAAAATGAATAATATATGCAAGTACAATCCAGAGTTCTGTTTTATGCATACAAGGAGAATAATTAACTGATCTGGAAACATGTAAATGAGGGCTTAAAAGCATTTTCAAAACAGCACATCCAATTTCAGTTACACACGCAGAAGTTGCTACATTATAATAATTGGATTTTTTTCACAAAAGATTTATTTATTTTGAATTGGAGTATTAAATATTATACTAATTACTAGTTATTTTACTTTGTACCCAGGGAAAAGGAATGAATATTCATTAATTCCTCAAGCTACCAAACCCCAACAGACCAGATAGATTCCAGCATAGTTACTGATAAGTACGGAAAACGTTTGGTACAAAACCAGGCTCATGCCACAAGTCACAGCTCTATCTTTTTCACATGTTAAATGTATTACAAGGAGCAACAGAACAACAAATAAACCCAGAATACTTCACTGTTTTTTCTTTTACTTTATAAGTGGTTTTTTGTATAACGCCCTTGAGAAAGCTTTTTATTAGTATTATTTTGGGAATATTATATCCATTTTGCTGTGGGAGCAATGGTAAAACTGAACATATTGTGGACATAAAAACCAATCAAAAACCTTTCTGCTTATTCACCTGTTGGTTTGGGGTTTTTTAATAATGGAAAAAGCTCTACTGGCTCCCTATCATCATCTTTGCAACTGCAGGACAGACGCTTGTCCATCAGATACAAACTGGCACATTATCATCACATATTTCTCAGCAGCATATCAGGATGACCCTTGAGCTTGAAGACAAGAAACCCATACAGATTCCATGCTTTATTTGTTAAATTAAGATCAAAACCTTTCAGTGATGAATGATCTGGGGATTCATGACTTTTGGAATGTCCAAGTGCAGGCACAGCATATATGCACCATTTTTCAGCAATTGGATACGTGGCAATTTCTGAAACAAACCCATTTCAGGGCATTTCCAAACGGCTGCCCAGCTCAAGCTCTGGTAGTTACTTTACACGTAACACGTCAAAGCTTGTCAAACATTTAAGTAAGACACAGGGAATCAACCAGTCACCAGAATCAGAGCAACCATCCAGCTAAATTTGCTGTTTATGTTGTAATTCCTAATTGTGTTGCTTCATTCAAATCCAGACTAGTTACAGGCTAACTAAATTTATTTCTCAAACTAGACCTAAACCACACTGCAAGGAGGATGACTCGCAACAATGTCTCAACAAAAGGTATGAATTCTGCATGAGTTTAGGTGCTTTCAGTTACTCTAACACTAACCATTTTTCTCTTCATTTTAAAGAGTCTTTATTTTCTGTTATATAGAGTAGTAGATGGATTAGCAAGCATAGTTCAGAATCTAATCACTGACATAGTATAAACTAATGGGTTGGCTATTATTTTTTTATTAAAAAGCTACTGTTAATTAAAACATCATTGCAAAAAAAAAATCCTCTCAGAAATAAAAAGCAGCTACTGCATATTTTCAAGATGCCAAAATTTAAAAAGAAGATATAAAATAACTTAAAAGGATGCTGAAATGTAAGTATTCACACTTTGCACTTCGAAGGTAGTCTACAATGTCACATTTAGATACTGACAATGAAGGTGAAAATCTCTTATTTGTGCACTAAAATGTATACGAATGGACATTAAAATGGAGAAATGGACATCCTATGTACAGGATCTATACCTGATCTGATCTAGTGATTTAGAAGAAAGATTTACATAGCTTTGAAGAACATTGAATAATGTATGTAAAATCCTTTTCTGAACAGCACAAATCTATCAATTCCCCCATGTTACAACAACTCAAATTGTGTTGTCTCAAAGACACCTCACAGTGCTTCCCCCTTAGAATTACAGTATAAAATAGCTTTTATTCTATTGTTTGCACATTGCTGTCCTTTTACATGCACAAAACACAGTCTCTTCTAAAACATGAAGAATGAAAACTGTATCATCTGTGGTGGAATTAATTCATGCCATTTTATATACTACACTAAAGAAGTGCATTGAAAAAAACCTACCATATTAGAACAACTTACATACATACTAAACCTAAATGACATCAAATCCCTTCAGGAACACCAGCCTTCTGGGACCCAAATATGCCTATTTTGAGTCCAGAGCTGGACTAACTATCAGCACAATGAGAAGAACGAGGGGTTTTTCTTGTTTGTTTTCCCTGAACTAACATCCAGAAATACAAACATGTTAAATTCCAGGCATTAATCTTACATTTCACACGTGGTCACCAATATATTTGAACCACTGCTATTTCAGGGCAAAACATGGAAGCATACATTCTAAAAACATATCAGGGATTGATTACAGATGTATATTAAAAGTAAAATGACGCCAAATTCTTGTTGGCATTATGTCCTCAAAGGCTAACAGTCCAACTCAGGGCACATGCTCTGTTCCTTAAAGTTTAAATGAATGCTAAAGTTCTGTTCTGAACAAGAGGACACGTGAAGAATTGTATCATGGAGTTAACCAACAGTCAGTTCAGTTAGTCCATTACATTTTTTGTATTTTTAAACTTTCTTTGTTCTTATATACTCCTGAGGTCAATACATGGCATGATACAATTGGTAGGAAACAATACTATGATGTAAAATTAAATCATTAACATTTTAAAAACCGGTATGATTTATCTGTATGAATAACATAAAAGAAGCCAATTAAAACAAAGTCACTGAAGTATAAATAATATAAAAAATTATCATTCAGCCAGCTACTGAAATAAACTAATAATTAAGGTATTTACCATCAGTCTAAAACACTGCAGTCAGGATCGGGTTAAGTGAGCTCTGTGCATGTGGGGGGATACATCAGTCAGAATTATCCTTTACTAATTTGAGACAGTACTATAAAACACCCACTGAAATATTTCAAAGAAAATGTTATTATATTAAATGTTACCTTTTCGTGCTACTCAAGTAATTAATTATTTAAGCTGTTACGAGAAAGAGTCTAGATTCACACACTTGTAATGACTAGGAGGATATTTAAAATTCATTACAGTACATTAAACTTCCACTGATTAGTTAGCATCACCACAAAATAAATAAATAGCCAATTTGCTTTGATCAGCAGAAATTCTGATAAAATCAGCAAAACACCAATTAAAATGTGAAAAATGTCACCTACTGTCATTACTCTAATGGAACTAAGACATATAGAAGAAACTGATTCAATGTTTATTTTCATATCAGCTGTGTCTTCAAACTGTAAATCATTACAGCTTTTACTTGCATCTCTTTCTCACAGCCCCAGAATTAATTCTGTGGATGGATTTACTGTGGACTGCATTGTATGAGAATAGACCATTCTATCATAAACAGAATAATAAGGTCTTGCTGCACTTCTATGAACTCCTGTTGGGAGGGGCAGTGGGGAGTAGCAATTCACTCAGAAATATGTGAACAGAGATGAAACTTGACATGTGGGATTTTTGCCTGAAACTTTGTTCTTTGGAAGCAGGTGGAAGGGAATGAAATGATTAAGTAGAGGTGCTATATTTACAGTTATATAGATTTCTTATTTATTGAGTTCCTCAGCGTTGAGGCACCGAGCCTGCAAATAACCACAGAGTTGCCTGTAAATTGGCTAGAATGTTTTGAAGATACAGAAGGCAAAAATCTCAGTAACTGGCCTACAATTTTTAGCAGTCCAAATCAACCTAAGCAAATAAGGAGTATTCATACAGATGAACAATTCTTATACCTAAACAAGCTTCTGACCATCCCAGTGCTTCTAATTTTATGTATAACATCTTCAGCTGGAGTGACTGCTAGGTATTCAATTAAGACAATCTGGGTAAATCATTTGGGCTCCTGGCTGTTTCAACTGAACACAGGCTGAATTTTTCAAGCATGGCTACACATTGATTTGAACTACTGCATACTTCTTATCACCTTAGAAGGCTTGATGGTTCTCAGAAGAAGAGACACACACCATATATCCTGCAGTACCCATTGTGGAGCATGGGGACCACAAAACGAAAACCTGTGGCCTATTAAAGATAAAACATGATTACTGTTTATTCTCTCTCTCTGGGAGGTCATTTTGGTCAGACATCCTCTAGGTGAGCCACCCCCACTGTGAAGTGTTTCTTTATGTGTGTCAGTTTCTTTTTAGGTTATTTGCCTATTCAAACTCTGAATTGGGAATTTTTCATAGTACCTGAAATAGAAACTGAGCAGAGTTTAGTACTTGATCCACTATCATCACAGCTTCTTACTGACTACTGTCAGGAACAAACAGCTGGCACATGCTTAGAGATGAATCATGGACTTGTAATCACAGTAAGACAGTAAGACATAGTTCTGGAATAAAATACCAGCTAACAAGGAATTAGAAAGCTCAATCACAAACATACACTTCTCTTGGAGAGAAGTTCCTCAGAAATTAACTCTATGTGCCCTTGCAATACAGGGATTCTGTATCATAGGGACTTCAATGAAAGGAAACCAATGATCTGGCACACAAGAGGAAAAGAGCCAACAAGAAGAAAAAACTAACATAGGTATAAAGAAGTCAGCATGAAGATAAGAAGACCTGGTGTGGCAGCTTAAGACACACGAAGAGAGAAAAGTCAGAGTTTATGTGCAAATGCACAAGGCAGCAGAGTGCACAGCACCTTGGAGGAAATTACGGAAACTAACTTTGGAGCGAATGAAGGAATTCAACAGTAAAGCAGTGAGTTTGTTTCAAGAGTCATACCCTGTAACTGTAAGGTAATTCCTCTTTTCCCAGCTCTCATTATCCTTCTGATGCTGACAAAATTTGCTCAGATGGCACAGCAGCGAGAAAATGCCACCTATGGCATCTTCCTATGGTGTAAGCACAAAGACTTTCGCCCCAGGCTTGCTTTCTCCACCACCTGCAACAGGGGCAGGCAAAGCGTGAGCAAGCTAACTAGACTGGTGGCACAGTAGAGATACATACTGCCCCACCACAGACAGTATCAGGTTGCCCTCAAAGTCATTAATTTTGGTCTCATGAAAAAGCAACAGATGCCATAACAGTTCTTTAATTGGTATTTGGATTTCTACTGAAGGTTCATAGTTTAAGGCTAGCCTGTGTTCGTACTGTAAATGCTGCTGACCAGAATCAATAGGAATCAACTACACTGGGTTGGTTTTTTTTCTTTTTAAGCAGCAAGGGCAGTAAGGTTTCTTTGGACAAATGCCTTTCATCCAACACATTGTAATGCCTGAACCAATTCTTCATGATGGCTCAGGTCTATCTGAACTTAAAGAAGTGCACAAGAATGCCAAAAACCAAGGGAAACATTAATATACGCATCTATTTTTCTAGCTGCCAGTATTCATGCTCAGATTCAAGTCACTGTAAGGCAGGGAAAGTGCAGACATGTGCAGAGCGTTTACTCTAAAATGCACATCGCATCATGGAGTCGGATCACCCAAACAAAATGTAGCTTTGAGTCACCTGCAGCTACTTATTAATAGGGTTTGAGTAGAGTCAGGAAAGGTTGGGAAAGATTACATGTTTTCTGCTAAGTGCTTTTTCTGTCTCCAATGCCTGCAAGCCTCATTATAAACTGACATATGATTTCACCAGTCCATGGTAGTATGCAATTTTGTAAATGATAATGTTAACAAGGAAGGAACTTAGGTTCAGTCTCAACAATCAAAAGAAAGTAAAATTCTATGAGAAGACAAAATTTCATGCCAGACCCACAAAGCAGGTAACAAAAACCTGAAGAACGCGAGGACCTGGCCTTACAGCTCTTACTCTACCTGCATTTATGATGTGTAATGACGACAGTAAAGCTAATGGTTCTGGGTGATCAAGAAACCCTCACAGCCTGTGGATCCCTGCTTCCCTGAGAAAATTCCATTTTAAGGCAACAGAAGGATGCAAGATGCTGCACAGATCCTCAGTTAGCACACTTAATGTCCTTGGGTTTAAGTCAGCCCTGTCATGTGACATATCTCCAAGCGGAACTTGCCATTTATTAAGTGGCGGTCGGTGACGTCCGTGGTTTATGAAACCTGCACCTTTCCAAACATTTTTCTCTACTACTGCAGTGTTTTCTAGTAGGCAGGAAAAATAGGTACTCAAAATGAAATGTTGCTCTCAAGTTCAGTAACTTGGATGGAAAGTTACAGATACACTGGTAATCGCAAATGGCCTGAGGTTTGAATGATTTTTCCACTCCAGTTAAATATATGGAGAAGTGTATTCAAATAATTAAAAAGTGCAGGAAATAAGCACTATTTGGAATTAATGGAAGCCATATATTCACCCTGTTGCATTCATTATTTTTAAATTATAGTTCCCACAGATTAAGAAATGCAGTGAAGTTAAAATGAAGCAATTTTGTTGCTAAATATTGTCATTTAGATTAAAATATATGTGTCTGTTGATCTAAAAGCCAAACACTACTATTGCTGCTGTTTTTATTATTTATAAAACTTAAAATAAACTGCCAACAAGCAATGAGCAACAACCAGGAAAACATTAAAAAAAGAGAGAATAAAAGCCCCCAAATCCACATCTCCCTGGGAAACTATTTTTTTACATGGTATGGGTTGCCAATCATATGATGTACACATCAAGAAAATCATGTTATATTAATTGAATGTTTCTAAATAGTTTAATAAGGGACCTATACATTATAGATGCTGTAATATATGGTTGAGAGTCCAAAAGGCTAAAAGGTTGCTCATAACCTTCTCTTACCCATCCGTTACAGGCTAACACCCCTTGCTTCAAATGCACCACATTTACCATATTGGTAGCATAGTAAATAATTAAAAACCTTTATGAGCCATTTTTAAGCAAACATGACTGATTGGAAGTTACAATTAAAGGAAGAATGGAAATTCTTGTCCTGCCAAGAATTATACAGGAGCTGGTCAATTCAAACTGGACCCTTTATTTGGGGAAGTTTATCTCATGGAAACTACCAGGCAATGTTACAACCATCCTAGCAACCTTTTTTCACCAACTATGGAACAAAGGGTCTTCACACCAAAGCAGAAAAATCCTAGCCTCATTTCTAAATACAGTATCACCACCAAGAAACATACAAGTGAACAATTATAGCTGAATTTTTAATTACATTAAAAACATCACTGTTTTCCTTTCAGGCACAGTTTCACCTCAACAAACTCAAGGCAGATGGTAAGGTTTCATTGTGACAAATTTTCTGTTTCAAAACCTTCATTTTAAAGGTAAACATTAAAAATGCATTTTAAATTTATTTCCCTTCACTTTACTTGTCTTAATTTGTACAGAATTTATATAAATGTCACCAAGTCACCAATTTGTACAGAATTTATATAAATGTCACCAATTTATATAAATGTCACCACATTTCTATGGTTCTATGTAGACTTTAATCAACTTTGTTTTTTCATTCCATTCAATAAACTATCGTATTTTATATCAAATTTAATCAAATCAGTGAAGGCAAATACTTTTATGGGGTGGGAGTGTACCTCCTAAATGATGTTGCCAGGTAAGTCACCATTATTAGCATTTTCCTCTACCCTTTCCATGCTGTCCTACTCTGACATTACCAGCAACAAAAACCCCACAAACAGACTTTAAAATAAAACCCCTCCCTCCACTGCTTTGATGCGAGAAGTGAATATGAAGTTCCAGAAACTCCTTGAGCAGGCCCATGCCAAGGGCCTCACCAGCAGCACGATATGAAATGACATCTGAAGAGTTCAACTATAGGGAAATTGAGGTGCTTACCTGGCTCGAGGCTTCTAGACTGACTGTAGCTGCAGTATTTCCCATTAATTGCCAGTCATTGCTCTCCTCGCAGCAGCTCCAAAACCAACACGCCAGTAGTTAGCTACAACAGAAAAAAGAAAACTAAGCTGAGCTAAAATGAATTTAAAAGAGAGAGAGAAAGGAACACAAGAAAAATCACCTTTATGTTTTACAAGTGATAAAAATTTGTTAAAGCATTAATAAAGAAGTCATTTTTGGTAAGTACATACTCAGAACACTATGAAATCTTTAAAGCAAGTTTTCTTTTTACGCTACTTGGTTATCCTGTTTATTTCCTAATAGTCCTACATTCATAAAAGGCCAAAGGACTCTGACCTTGGCAAGCTAACTAAGCAAGAAAAGGCAATCATGTGTGCAAGGTTGTCACCTACACTACAAATTATGATAAAATATATCTCAGTATTGGAAAAAATAGCTGTATGTCTTCAGTGACATCCACTGTAGTACATTTAAGGATTTGAATAGGACAGCAATTTATTTTGCACTAAAATGTTTTATGGTTATCATAAAGCATTATGTCTTCAGAGACTGAAAGGTGATGTTTTTATGGACTTGCTTCTTGTTGCATTATCTTCACAGATCAAAAATTATCCCTCTTTTTTTTCCCCAAGTGCCCCTTATTGCCCCACTAATAAAAGATGTCGCACAACAGTTCAGTCTGATAAAAAGGAAACTGTGTTAAACAAAGTGTACAAGGAACATATTTCTAACACAGAAGAGTTTTACAATGAATGATTATCCAGCTAATTAGTGAAATAAATAATAATAATTGCCTGTCCCTCCTCATTAGACTACTAGAAAGAAAACAGAGCCCTAAAGCAGATTTCTAGCTTTTGATCTGAAAAATTAGACCTTGCTAATCTTATTACCACTTTGCCAAAAAGCCAGACCCCTTGCACAATGACAGGGTGGAATAAAGATTGACTGATGTGCAAGATGTCCCATTTTTAGCTTCAGAATAGTTTTGAGATAGCAACTGAGTAACCTCATGTAGTTAGATTGCTCCTGATTTATCCCATCTGAAGAACCTAAACTACCAGTGAGGATTAGGCGGAACAAATACACAGTATGTGCTTTTGACCTGTTAATCTGATGGATTTCAGGCTTCTCTAACTCTATGGAAATTGTAGATAGTGTATAAATTGATTATGATTGAATATTATTAATATATCAAATCCCCTTTCCCTCCATCACATGTTCTTCAGCCTTTGACTAATATCAAGCTTCCACATGGCTGCCATTGGTCCATACTTTTGACACTTTGGATTGTTCTCTTGTAGGCCACTTTTTTTCCAGACAGTCCTTAAAACACTATGTTTTACACAGAAATGAGAGTGCCTGCCAAAGCCAGTGCATCTAAACACATTACTTGATGCTGAAGGAATTTCACTGGCTTCTAATGAGGCAGTGAATTAGCCTTAAGGGGTCTAGTTTCAATTTGATGCGTGCATTAAATGGAGTTACGCATGTCACATAACTAATCAATTTATCTAGGCATTAATATAGCTCTCATCACTTCACTGTGGTTTCCAAACACTTCAAAACAAGCCCACAGAGGCCTTCAGAGGATCATCACAGAAAACAGACCCACAAGAACCTTTTGCTCACTAGTATGATATTACACATTTCCCCCTCTTACCCTCCAAGTACCAGCAACATCTTTGAGGCTCCTGGACATCGTTGCCCAATATCAGTAAGACAGAAAAATCAAGATACCCTACATAGCCCCAAAGAGATGAGCCTATAACATAGATAGATTTTAAGAACAAACATGGAATTTCTGTTTACTTCTTCTAATAGCACTCCTTGCCACAATCCCAGGGTGATCTATACAAAATGTCCCATACCTATCCAAAGATACACTCACAGAAGAAAAAAAGGAATCTCCCAATTCTCCACTGAACTGCACTTACATGGAGTCTCAAAATTCAAACCTCAGAGATTTAATCCATAAACTCTTCTCCCCACCTCCACTGCCCCCCCTAGCTAACCCCTTCCTGATACCTTCTCTTCTGCTTGCTCTAACTGCTCCCACTATCTTCCCCACCCTAACAAGTCAGAGTATCTCTTGCCCTCTGCAGATATCAGATAGCTTAGATGAACCTGGAGAGGTTCAGTTTTTTCTCAAACTACCCTGAAAAGCCAGTTCATTGCCCAACATTAATTCCATCACTTCTCTTTCAACAGTTACATTGAGGGTCTACACATGAGGAACTTTTACCTGTTTGACACAAATCATCTTTAAAAGAATTTAACTAACAGAGTGAGAACAGCTGGGTGGAATCCTATCAGTGGCCTCGTTCAGCTCAGCAGCACCTGCTCCTCACCAGCAGCACAGCTGAAACACAGCTGGTAACACACTTCATTCAAAACTCTGCTGCCCACCCTTGATACTAGTTTAGTTGCAGACTGCACTTTTAATATAGTTTAAAGATCACTCAGTTTGTACACTGGATATGTGAAATCAATGGCATGATCGCAGCTTCATCTTCACAGAAAACAGTGCATTGATATTATAATGGCTTTGTAACTCATTTCAGCCAGGGAAGGCAGTACCAGAATAACTGCCATCTCATTTTAATTGTACCTACTGCCACAAAATCTGGGGCAATGGGACAGTTTAATACAATGGCCTGAACACTGACACATGTGTTTACCAAAAGTAGACTGAAGGTCAGTTTAAGGAAGAGGCTTTACGTCACAGGCAGAATAGCTAAGATGACACCAGAGGTTTTAGAGAGCCCCACTCAGGCTGCAGCCTAACACTGAAGGCCTTCCTGAATAACCCACCATTATTTCTTTGTATTGTTTTACAATTTTAGTCTTTTGGATATTAAGCTTCAATTTCCAACATAAAAAGCAACACCACCACCAAAACAGCAAAAACCCCAAGATAATCTAAGTTTTCCATCCTTCACTCATTTTAACTGAAAACCTCACATAAAGCTGCAGATTTTCCACATGTGCTAGATAAAGAAACTTGCGGTGGTGATGTTGCCAAGTATTTCATAGGGTAGAAAACAGTTCTCTTCAACTAACACAGAGAAGCATCCTTTCAGGTTATATTACCAGAGGAATATTTACACTTCTCCAGTTCCTTTGTTTCTTTGGCTGTGCTACCCAGTAGAGTAAGAATTCATAATTTTTTTCATCTATGTATTATACATAGCACAGATTTTCCTTTGCCATTATAAAGCACTCCTGGAGCAAATTCCATTGACAAGCACACAGAACATCTAAATACCTTTCATTTCCCAAACAGAAAAGTGCAATTCACAGCACATAAACAACTGCTCTTCCTTAACTTCTACCTTATATATTCACCTTAATAAATACTTTTTTCCAGTTATCAACTGCAACACATTTAAGGTTTTTATTTAATTCCTAACACATGCCACAGATGACATGTAATATGCTAGTTGGAATCAAGCAACAACTATGGTGGACATAAATACCCATACAACAAAACCTAAACTCTCTGGAATGTTTTCCAAAGGATTTTAGAATGAAAAAAAATTGATCAAGAGGTGAAAGGGCCTGATCCAAGTCACCAGCAAATCTTATTGCCCTGTTTTCAAAGGAGGTAAGGTACAGCCAATTCAGGCACTCCACAATGCCCAAACAGAAGATCCTTTCCTCAGTGCTTGGTGTCCCGCTGGTACTCCCCAGTTGAAGCCACTGCAGGCTCTGAGATGGGCTCGCAGATCTGCCAGAACAGATAGGATGCACCTGGACAGCCCAGGTCAGGTCTGTTATAGCTGATGAGCCTGGGCTAGCTTGTAGGATCAAAGGAGAGTAACAACTGTTGCTGCAAAGTTTATTTGCCTTGATGCCCAAAACACACAGGTGCTAATGCGTCAGCATGACAAGCATGTCCTATATTTATTTTTATTCCATGTACTTCAAACTGTAACTGGATGAAACAATCAATACTCCTCATTCTCGTACCAGGAGATCAGTATTTCAGTTGAGAAAATAACATTTTTATATACCTAAAGGCTCAGATAAAAACACTGAAAGAAACTCTGAGGTGTTGGGGACCTGTGTTCTCATTCCCTAGATGTTGAACTTGGGCTCATTTCTGATCCCAGCTTGTGAGATCAAACTAAACTACACAGTTCTGTTTGCTATTTTAATAACCACATCACATGACTTTCATCTCCCTGTTCCCAGATAGTTTAATGCCAAGAGGATCAAGCATACCATCGCACGCATCAGAAAGCTAATATATGCTACTGCAATTTTTAGAGTTTAGTCCTCTTCATGTGGAGCACACAATGTGGCTGGCCTAGCACAGTTTATATATCTAGCGAGCTGCTTTCCCAAATTATCTTGAGTCTGAGAGCTGTTCAGCTTTGCAGTCCTTCCTTTCCTTGATGCCACGTAATCTTCATTCAGAAGCTGATCCTTTGAAATATTCCTATCCTGACTGAAAGTGTATCTGGAGGGGCTTGGTGAATACATAAGTATTTAATATGCTTTTATGTTTAATGAAGTTCTACATCTTTCAAAGATCCCATCCCACAAAAGTTTTCTCCAAATTAATGCTTTCTTACTGCTCTAGCAGATTTAGGGATTCTTAATTAACCCCCCCCAAAAAAACACCAACAAAGAATCAACCCCCCCAGCCAACCAAAAACCCCCACCCCACATCCCCCCAGATATATGCACAAATTTCACAGAAAAAGGGAAAAAAGCCCAACCGAAACAAACCCAACAGCCCACAATAAGCTCCAACCCCATTAAACCCTAGGATATAAATTACTCACACTGTTGCATTATACCCTACTATGCAGACATCTCAAACTGAAATCCACCATAATCTCAGTTGCTAGCAAAGAACCAAGAACAACAGTCAAGCTGCATGCAAACAGTTCCACATGACCCACACAGTTTGTGTGCAGTAAGACCAGGGAAAAAATAATTAAAAAATCAATACATTACTCATATCATCCTGCAGTGCCAACATATGTCCTCATTAACTTCACTGGCAATATTACTGCCTTTTTATGAAGGAAAAAAAGAGAAAACTCCTCACAAATTGAGTCAAATAAGGTGCTGGAAAAAGCTGGAATTATAAAACATAACAGAAAAAACTCTCAGTTTTTAAGTGGCCAGCTTGGCCCAATCCAATTAAATCCCTAATTTAAACAGTTCAAAACTAGAGCTTGTAGCAGCCAGTGTGAAGTCCTTCCTAACAGCAAGAAGAGCCTAGTTACAGAGGCAAGACAGTTCAGTCGTTCAGGTCTTCAGATGACACTCTCTGAGTTACAAATGTGAACAACTATCCTCAGGTATCTGTCAGGCAGTGATGGGTCTCCATTTATTGCACTGGGAGACCATGTTAACTCTTTGTCACCAGCCACTTATTTGTTAGTGTGGAAAGTCATATTGCACAGAAGCATTTATTTATTGTATCAGTCATAATCACACCTCTAAAATGGAAAGTGAAAAACCCCACAACCTGCATCAGCCTGTTTAGCTTGGAAGAAGGGCTGTTATTTTGTCTGTATCTTAAATCGAAGTCAAGCAGACCCCCTCCCGGAAACATTAACTATTTCAAAAGATCTCATTAAAAGGTTTCTCTGTTTCCACTGATTATTATGTAGCAACTACAAGAAAACCTATAAATCTGATCAAATTAGTTTTTCAGGCCTTTATTCCAGATAATTTCTTCTCCCTATGTGGACTTTCTCAGGAAATGAGATTTAATGAGTCATAGTCCTTACTGATAATCACAGGAGAGCTCATTAGCGTTCTGTCAGATTTGTACCCACTATCTGCCCTCAGTAAGCTTGTGACTTACTAGAGCTAAATATGACACTACAGCAAACCCAGTCATACTCAGAATGAGGCAATACAGTGGATTTGAAATACTACAGAGATAAATATTACTCCTTAATTTATTTTTAGACCTCAAATGGGAAAAAAAAAATCAACATGACTTCTGTCCTTTCTTAACCTTCCTCCTCTATTGTGATGTCATTACTGACAGCAAGACACATATTAGAGAAGATTAAGAATGACATTTGAAGACCCCTTACAGTTGCAGAGAACTAGTCTCAGCAGTCTGTAACACAAGGCACATTTGTATTTCAGTGTAAAAAACTGTGGTTTACCTCGAATCCCACAGTATCTTCGGAGTATCAATGACAGATAAATACACAAGGCAGTGCAGGTGGATCTACTTTTTGACCTGCTGTGCTGCTTTTGCCTGGGATGGAGGGTTGGTTTTTTTTCATAATAGCTTGTATGGGGCTGTGCTTTGGATTTGTGCTGGAATCAGTGTTGGCAACACACGTGTCTTTTTACTGCTGAGCATCGCTTATACAGAGTCAAGGGCTTTGCTGCTTCTCACCCTACTGGCAAGTAGGCTGGGGTTGAGCAAAGGGATATCCCATACCGTACACTGTCATGTCCAGCATATAAAGCTGAGGGAAGAAGGAGGAAGGGTGGGACATTTGGAGTTAATGGCATTTGTCTTCCCAAGTAACCATTATACATGATGAAGCTGTGCTTTCCTGTAGATGGCTGAACACCTCCCTGTGGAGGAAAGGTGGTGAGTGGTTTGCTTTGCTTGCATGCCCAGCTTTTGCTTTACCTCTTGAACTGTCTTAATCTCAACCCATGACTTTTCTCACTTTTACCCTTCCAATTCTCTCCCCCACCCCACCAAGGGCAAGTGAGCAATCAGCTGTGGGGTGCTTAGTTACTGACTGGGGTTAAAGCCTGACACCTGCCCCCCTCACATTTACAGATCTCTGTCTCCATGTCAAATATTTCTAATTGGGTTGTTCCCTCTCAACTCATCACCTGCACAGCCTACTGGCTCTTGGATCTGCCTGAAGAGAATGGCTCTGAGCTTGTCTGGGCAAAGGAACCCCTAAGCTCCAAGGCTGTAGCACTGGGAAAGGTGCTTTAGCTCCCTATACAGCGCACTGTGGAACAGTAGTGCTCATCTGTGCTGTGAGATAAGAATGGCCTTCTTCCACCTACATTCACATCTCCCGAAAGGAGATAAGTGAAGCTGTGATTTGTATTCCCTTGTGCAGCTTTATAGGAGGCTGTTTCTTACAATGGGCCCATTGTGAGGTGCTGGTCTGAGCCAACTCTTCACAGCTAGTCACTTTCTTAAGAAGTGTTTGCTTTTCTCTCTCTCTCTGCACCTTTCATATTGTTTTTTAGATGGAAGGGGAAACTACTTTTACTTCCTAGCAAACGGAGGATCACCCCACACTCCCACAATCTGATTTCACAAAATACCCACTTTCCAAACATATCTTAAGCACAGTCCAATTAGCAGGCACCAAGCCCAGGAAGGTATTTTTACCAGACTGCACTACTGTTAAGTACTCAGTTTTTGCAAGAAGTCATCCATACCAGGAAAAATGAAAAGGGATTACTTTCTCAAGGAATTTCCTGGAGCCAGTCCCCAGGACAAGCAGCACTCTTCTCAGCTTGACAGGCAACAATATTTGGTTTTAACCCTCTCCCCTCATCCATCCTTAATACAGATGCTCCTGTTCTTCAAGCAATTGTCTCTCTGCCATTGTGTTCCTTACATTTTATACAAATAGAGTGATGGCTGCAAAAGGTCTGAACAGGCTGGCAGGAGGCGGAGGTTGTGTTGCGGTACATACAAGAGATGTCAGAGCAAAGGGAATTTTGCATTTCCTGTTTCCAGGGCTTGACAGAACTCCCACAAGTCCCTCTCCTTAGAATTTTGCCAATCTTTGCATATTACAAGGTTAACAAAGTTTATACAAATCATGGAAAAATTCTAAAGATGTGTGGGTTTAAACCTACTCGAAAATTGGTTGAGGTAAAGAAATGATGGCAGCAAAGTAACACCAGAAATGGATGTGACTAATCTTCCTAGTGCGTTTATTTTATCAACAACATTCCAGACTGACCCAAATTATATTCCATCAGACAGGATGAAGATGAGCTCTATCAACCCACAACACTTTTTTCCTTATTTCCCAAGCTGTTTTACTGACCTGCTTATTCTCTATGAAGAGGGTTGTTAAAAAGCAGAAATTTTCAGTAACTGCTTAATGAAATATTAGAGGCCAGAGGTGAGAAAAAGACAAAGAAACGTGATCAAATATGTGTTCCCAATCCTTTTGCATTCAGAATTGTCTGTTCAGATCTGTCCTTTCATTTCACACTTGCACACTTCAGCACACATTCACTTCGTACCTGCAGCACTTTCATGAACACCTGTCATCTGAATTTTCCATATGGGAAATAGGTGTGTGAGTGATTATTTTTCCTGTACCAGAAAGAAAAGTCAAACATGCAGCACCAGCTACTGGGTCAGAGACTAGACCTTGTCAGTGTTAGGCTTTCACTCAGCTTCCATTCTAGTAATACGCTTTCTCTACCACAGCATTTGGTAGTTGTGCTCAGAACCCTTCCATGAAGTAGGAAGCATGTTTATTTTCTTTCTTGCAGACAAAGAAGTAAGGCAGAGCAATCTTCCCATGTTTGCAAAGGAAGTTTGTAAAGGAAAAGGGGACCTGAGTCTTTTGTGTATCATGCCTGTGCACTTTATCATGAACCAACCTTTCAAAGTGATCAAGTAATTTGAATGTGAATGCAGCCATGTGACTTGATCACATTCCTAGTCTCCAACTAGGAACATAAGTAAAAGCAAAGAGCTGAAATAATCCAACTCTCTCTTATGCCTTCAAATTCACACTTTGCATTTCTCTCCAGCTTGAATAAATCTTCATCAAAAGTTTAAATGATAATGAGATGTACACCCATCCTCAGCTTTTCAAAGGGAACTACCTTGGCCACAGTGTAGATGGATGGTCAGAACCACCAATTGAAACCTGGGATTACAATTTCTGTCACCATCTCAGGTCATAGCTCTGAGTAAGCCAATTCACCTCTTTCACACTTTCCCTTACTATGAATGGGGGAGGACACATATGACACCTCAGCTTGTCAGAGATCATCCAGTGTAAACTTATATTTAAACAAGCTGTAACAGCTCTGTATTTTCAAGGGGGAGTTTAGCTATTTATCATCAGCTCCATAGATTGAATGGGTAAATAGTAGCTTTGCACATCTGTTCTTTCCTATACGTGCAATCTCTCGCCTCCTCAGAAACCCCATGCTGAGATGGTCTTTCTTCTCATTAAGAGCCTTTCCTGTGGGGCCAGTGGGGGCTACCAAAGCTGCAAGCTCCCTAGCATGGCCCTTTCAGGGGCAGCTGTTCACAGCAACAGGTTGGGTTGGCATCAGATTTTCAGGATGATCCTGGGCTATTTGTCTAATCTGACCAGTTTCACACTTCTGTATTTTTTTATCTGCAATTTTCACAGCAACAGAGATGAGCAGCTCTTTATGCTATTATATAAGCTTTTCTTTTTTTCCCTGAGAAGTTATTGATTTTAAACTTTGAGACATTACAAATAAGGACTGCAGGTGTAATTCCAGCACAAGATGACTTCAGGATTCCAGTGCCAGTCATGAATCACTTGAGCTGCACTTTCTGTACTTATGATTTTGACAAAATCCCTTCATTTGAATTATGGCCTTGTTTTCAACACTAGGGTATGTATTATTCTACATATAAAATACAAACAGCATGGCAAAATTAGAATCTATGACTTAAAAGTCTAGTCATCTTACGGCATAGGCAAACAGAATGCTCTTGACTTTAACCTATGGGTTCCACTTCATATGTGGTGTATTTTTCATACATCATGGGTTTTTATAAATTTGCTGTATAAAGCATCAGAGCTACGTTGCCAGCAAAATATAAGGAAAACAAATATGTCAGGGTAATGATGCCAGGACAATTCCTTATTGAAAAAAGCAGTTTATTAATACCTTATTGCTACAAGCTAGATCTTATTATCATCTTGGGTCATTTAGAATCTTATTAGGTATTCTGATGGCGGATGAATAATCCTGTGATAAATTCTTTGCCATGTCCTTCACAGTTGTCATAGCAGGATCATAAACAGCATTTATAACAATCTAGCCTGGAGGAAAAGGCTTACAATGGTCTGTTTAACATGCAGGAAATATTCAGATCGGCCGTGTCTGGTTAGATTTGAGACCCACAGGAGAGATACCAAAGTTAAATGTAGCATGGGTTTCTCTGAAGATTAGCTTTAGAAAAGGCTTTGGGTCAGGGACATGGGGACTAATGCCAATGATATGGCCACAAACAGCGTTCATTCAAGAAAGCCAACTTGAATAAAAATGGTAGCTGCTAGTTACTTTCCTACTGAAAAACCACATAAGGTTACTTGAGGCACTATTTCAGAAGCATGGTTGAAATTAATTGCAATTGAATGGCTTGGAGCTTAGTCATCTACTTCAGTGATTATTACATGAAATTTAATACTTCCAAGGATAGTATATATGTTAAATGGGTGCAAATCACAGTTACTATATGGAGTGAAGGACTGTCAGTTACTCAGAATTTGTCCCAACTTTAACAACAAATTGTTAATAATTTGAAGTTGAAAAATACAACTCAAAAAAGAAATCTTAAGCTAATGAGGTGAACCCTGAGAGGGGAAAGAGGCTAAGCTCACAAAATAAATTGTTACTTAGAGCAAATAGTTCTCAAACAGCTGCATTCTTTTATCTCCTGTGTTATTCTGCTTTCCTTTAAGTTTTTGCTAGGTGACTGCAGATTCTTTGAGAGGTGCAGCTGTACCTTCATAGGTAGCTTTTAGCACTTTGGGGGTGTTCCAGCAGAAATAAGTAATAGCACTGTAATCACAGCAATGAAGAACAAGACCTTTGAATGAAGCAGTTAAATGAGCAGATAGAAGCCTTTAGGAAAGCATGCTATACAAAACCCATAGGTACTATATAAGTTTAGCTAAAGTTGACAGAGTTTTGTTCCCCTTGCAACTGATGAGTTTTTTCTAGTTTGTTCTTAGCACAAATCTAGTAGGGTTGAAGGAAAACTCGCTTGTAGCACTCAGGCTGCAAAGTAGAATAACATACATGTTTCAATCACACAACAGTCATGATGGTATCTCCAATTTTCACATCCCTGACCCAACAGCAGGTAGGCTATGGAATTACATTTCTAGCTAAACAGAAGTGTCACAGCTTATTTTTATTTAAATAATAAAATTCAGTCTTTGCTCCTTCCTAAAAATCTGTGCTTTCTATTGAGAAGTAAAGGTTTTGATAACATTTTTTCGATGTTAGATTTACATTTATAATCTTCATTATCAATTAAAAAAAAAGCATCTGAAGTATACTAAGATTGCCTCTCTGCCCTCTGAGCATGTCTATACAGCTGTTTCGGACTGCTGCAAAATCTCAGCAGCAATATGCATTCACTTTTCTTTCCCCTTACGTGCTTATATATAATCTAGTATGGTTTCTACAGATACTATCCAAACTAGCATTACTTGACAAACTGTGTAGGTAGCTTTTAAATTAACATAATCTTGCTCCACGGGGCTGGTTTTGACACTAAACTCATGTGAACTTACTTTACAAAAAAGGACATTACTATATTCAAAAGTTTTAGCCATTGCTCAGCATTTTCATTCAGCTTGCAAAGCCTGCCAACAGAAGTGTTCAGAGGGCTTTCAGTTTTCTACAAATCTGTCTGGGGAGGTTAATTTCTGTTCAGCTACTCACCCACAGAAGCCCGAGTGTTAAAAGGTGCAGATAACCCATTGGCAAAGGCAAGATACAACTCAGTATGAGCTCATTCCCATAAAGCAGAGCTTGCTTTAGTTCACTGCCACCAATTCTCAGCTCTCTAAGTTGAGTTACAGTTATCACCTGCTCTCAGGTAGGTTGATAACTCTGACGCAAGCAGCTTCTCTCTAGCCTACTAATTCACCTCAAACCCAGCTCTTCAGGGTATCTAGAAAACTTCTGTGAGGCTCAGGAGGAACCACAAGAACAAATTGTTTTTCATGATCAGCCACTGTTAACTCCCTGCTCAGAGGTTAGATGCCATGTCAGGAATTTGTGACTTTGGGAAGTTATTTTTCACCCGGTACCTGTGACAAAGCCTTTAGTCAACAGCAATGCTGCAGAAAGAAATTAACATTTACCTCAGTGCCAAGGATCCTGTTTTGTATACAGAAATAGCATACGTTCCACATTACAATAAAGGAATCCAAATACACTTGACAAATGTGCTTGCTAAACTTTAAGCCCAGCAGATACCGGTTTCCTTTCCTTCTCTGATGCTAATGAGGAGGAGGGTGGGTCAGTGTCTCGGGAAAGAGATGCTGAGTTGAGCTTGCCCACATTCTGGTGCAGCCGGTATCGGCCCCAAGCAGCCTGAGGTCCTTACTGTGGCTGCAGGCCAGGCCTTAACAGTAGCTTGTGTAGTGAAGCTCAATTAGCTGTGCCTGCCTTGCTGCAATCACAGCTTCAGGTGCACTGAGCAGACTCGGCATTGTTATGGATATGAACCCAACACTGGTTCCTACAACTTGCAACTACAAGTTAGATTATATCTCCAGTGGGCAAAATACCTTTGAATTATTACTCAGCTGTGAAAAACCTATAGCACACCAAGAGGGACAGTGATTGCTAGGTCAAATCGTCTCAGCTGTTCAGCAATACAAGCACCAAGTAGTAGGAACACATGTAACATCTTTCTACAGTTGTACCTCACTGCCAAGATGCCATAGCATTGTGTTTGACTTTGCTATTGATCTGGAATGTATATGCAGTGGTCTGTAACAGTGCAGAATATTCTATATAGACACCCTCCTAGTTCCCAGGTAATTCAAGCAACAGATAAATGGTGTGCAACACCAGCTTCCAAATCGCTTAAAGAAAAACACAGAATTGCAATAAAGACTACTGAAGAAAGAACAAATTACCAGTACTTCCAAAGTTATTTGCAAATTTTCCCTTTTCCCCAAATACCTGGCATTTGGTTATGCAGTATCTTCTTAAGTCTCAACAAAACTCCCCATCCCCACTCACTCCTCTGCCAACAGAGGTATTAGCTAACAGGTTTCCCAGAACCTGGCTCTACACTCTCAGGGAAACATTTCTAATTTTCCTCATGCACTGAGATTCATTTCCATAGAGAATGTTTGATATATACTATAAATCAAAGTGTTCCCATATACATATTTCTCACTGTAAACCAGCAAGATGCCCAGATGGTAGCCACGCTCTTTTCTGCATTTTAGGAATATCTTTGAATACCTAAAAGAGTAGTCTTTTGGTATCAGAGCCACTCAGATGTGAATACATGAATGCTTCTGGTATACAAGTTGTTGATTAGATCGGCTGACTTTCCAATTCATGGTGAATGAATGCTGTATTCATTCACTAACTGATTGTCTTAGCTATTGCCAATTAGAGCTTCAATGTCTAATTAACAAGAAAAAGACAGGGTTCTCCACTGTTCACTTTGGAGGACTATGACCAATAACTCTACTTATGCAACACAATGAGATGAGCAGAAGGGGAAGGTGGATATGAGACAAGTTTAGAAATGTGTGGACAGCATTAATTTATTTATACACACACGTGTATATATATGTACACATGTGTGTGTATATATATATAGTATGGGTTTAAGTTATCCTGGCTTATTTCTCAATACATAGTTTCTCCTAGAATATACTGTCACTGGTTTCTATTGATTTCTCTATGATTTCTATTGGCTTCTCTTAAAAAGTACAGTAACATTTAAATACAAAATAAATCTAAAATAAGAACCTGTAACACTTCTATCAACAGTCATTTTTGCTACTATAATAATCTACACGTTCACAGTCCTGGTACATAAGCATTTGGAAGCATCCTTGTAAGCCAATAACCAGACTACATTTTTCCTTTAAAAATAATTGTTGTACATCATTGATATTCCTCTCACAACAAATGAGACAGAGAAAAGGAGAATAACAAACTCTACAATGCAAACTTAGTGGATTAATTGCAAGTCGGAACACTGCATCAATGCTGACTATGAACTACTCAGGTCAGCATTAGATCCAGTAGCTAAATACACTAGTAAACACCTTGAACATGAACAGCATTGCTCTTCACTGTTCAAAGCAATTTCACTTCTAGAGGAGCATTAGACTACACAACCGCCCAGAGCTACACCCATCAACCCAGTTTGGTGCTACCTAACACAGAAATCTGCTGAGGAAGACACTTGAAACTGGCGATAGATGCAGGCACTGCAAAGAATTTTTCTGCATAGATGGACGATGCACCAGAGACCAGCTCTTATCATAAAAGCTACAATAGCAGGTGTCAGTGAAATAATATTTAGCAATGACATGGACATTCTACAAAAGTCAATGAGGAAAAAATCCTCAGGTACATGTGTATGTTGTTAATCATAATTAAGGCAAGTGTGACAGTTTCTTGGCAACAGACAGAGTTTCGTTCCCTGACAAACAAATCCTGCAGGAATACTCTCCCTTTCATTACATCAAGCCTGCAGTTCTTTACACTAATATCCTCTACTCAGAGCACTCTAAGTCACAGGGAAACTTTTGTTTTGTCAATTGCTTTTTGGTGGATAATCACATGATGACCTCCACAAAAGAAAGGAGCAAGTTTCTCATTAGTAAAGTAAAAAGAGCTGTAAAAGCTTGTAATAAAAACAAGCACATACACTATTGTGGAAGGGGCAGGAGAGTGGGGACCAAAAGAGAGATTTGCAGCATCCAAGTTAGGGACCTAAAGCTATCCAGATCCTCAAAGATTCAGAGCACCAAGTGGAATAGCAAAGCATGACTAGCCTAAAAGCAGCAAGCAAATTATAATCTCTGATTATGTATTTTTACTTGCATAATAAAGTATCTATAACACCTAACAGTGAGAATTTAGACGTAAATGTTTCCAAGGAAGCAGTATGTATATATTCTTACTATTGACCTTTCTGTAATTAGGGGATTTCCCATTCCTAACAATGATCAAAACTTGATGATTTAGAGGGATGCAAGCATTTTCAGAGAACATTTCCCCCCCTGCTTTTAAAAAACCTTTTCCATGGCAAGGTTTTGGCCAGCTGCAAGTTTTTCATTCAAAACAAGGCACATGTTACCATGGTTAATTCTTTTCATAAGAGGAAAGAAAGGCTGATTAAAGAATACTGAGCCATTTAGAGAAAACACTACAAATGCATGTATTAGCTAAAAGAGCTGCAAAGAAACATGGTTGTGATTCTAAAAGAAGGTGGAAATAGCACAGAGAGAATAGAAATCCCTTCTGGTATGTATAATTGTATTACTGATAATTATATCTCAGTAATGAGGAAATTAGAGTAGAACACCAGCAAAGCCTCTCACAATAAATTGCACAAGTCTTTGGAACAATCTCTTTAGGGAAGCATGTGGAAACTCCCTACATCATCTGAAAGACATAAAACATGGGAGACAAATAACATTCACAATGTGCTGTGGGGACAATACTGAGCTGGAAGAGAGATGGACTGGTCCATTCCATTTCTAAGTGCTATACCACGAGCCTAGGAGTGGGGTTTAAAATCACCACCTCTGCTGTCTTCTGATTTTGTTGTCTATTCCTGGCTGTATCTCATGTTAGTGAGATCCCATAGGGTTTAGCAATTAGCATGAGGAAAGCAGTATGATAATCAGAAAAAATTAATGGTTTAAAAACATAATCTTACACTTCCCCTGAGACTAGTTCCATGCAACTGGATTCTCAAAGAAAAAAAAAAAAAAAGAACAGGTAATTGATTCTTATTAAGAGAATGATCTGCCACAAAACACTATCCCTGTGAAAGACATGTTAACTTTAAAGTGCTCTCAGAGTCAGTGTGAATCTAGTCTCTGACTCGCTTTCTAAGGAAGAGAGCCTATGAACCTCACTGTCACCCTTCTCTTTTGCACCTACTCAAAACAGCTGAGCACAACATGGGTCTTCATGTGCTAACAACCAGCATCTGAAAAAGGGAACAGGATTTGACAGTGAAGTAGCAAATCTCTAGGCTTTTGTCAGCAATTTTAATGAGAAAGGTGGAGAAATAACCATGCACTGCATATTCTTCTCAGCCAATTGTGTGAAGAAGCTAGGACAGCTCAATGGTCATGGATATTATTAAACTTCATAAGCTATATAGTATGCCAAATTCGGTATTTTTATACACTCCTTGGAAAAGACTGAGTTATAGAATTTATTCCCATAGTCAACTACACTATTAAACATGTGTGTTATTTATTCTGGCTTAATTTCCTCTTTCAATAAATAGATTAATAATGTAAAAAAGGAGTCTCACAAAGCAAAAAAAAAAAAAAAAGAAAACAGCCCTCAGTAAATGTCTGGTCTTACTTCAATGAGTATAAGAAATACAGGGATCTCTTAGGGACTTTAAAAAAAAAATTAAAGATTGAAACAACCAATTCAGTCCAAAAAAATGCTTCACATACTGAGCAAGTTACCCAACTCTGGATTAAAATAGATGAACATTTCAAGATGTCTATTTGGGTGTGGGATAGCATTTTGACTTGCTAGTACAGGTGCTTCAACTTCACCTTTTCTTTATAGTTTTATCCAGACAAAACTGGCGGTTATACAGGCAGCGTTTTTCCTGTGAACTTGTTCATTAGCAGTGCCTGTTCACACAGAGCAGCCTTGCCTCAAACATTGGGTCAAGTCAAAGAATAAGGCTGCATGCAAACCTCTGAAGCTCAGTTTCAGAGCCTTCATAGCCAAAATGACTACTGAAGTGTATCTTCCCATAACTGAACATCAGCTCGCACGGCAGAAAACCAGTTCAGAAGTCTGTGTGAAACAGCACCACCTGGTGTTTTTCGTCATAATGACAGTTATGTCTTTAAATGGGTACTCAAGAAGCTACATTTTTCTCTTCCAATTTTGTAAGATAAGATTAAAAAAAAAGTAGAGAACACCTCCGATTCTTAAAATTTGTTGCTGAAATTTTAAAATGTATATAAAACTTTTAAAAGTTAACAATCTAAAGATCCCAAACTTCTGCAGAAAATCTTAGAGTCTAAGTAACCATTAAAGTGGAAAAGTAAATTAAAATCTGCAAACAACTGAGTTAACATTGCTTTAGGTTTTTCATTTTTGCTTTCCTCTTCGGTTGAAGTTTAGAAGCGGTCTTGCTGTATGCACCTTGTAATTGCATCATGGCAAGAACAGTCACTCGGAGAAAGTGGATCAGGACGATGGAGACTGACCTCAGCAAGAGACGACTGATCAAGCAAAACTGAAATCAAACACCACTGAGAGACAGGTTTATCACTAGCCACACAAAAACCCTTTCATAGCAGAGACACAACAGTCAACCTCCCCACGGGAGAGGTGGCTGGTCATGCTTCCTCAGGAGGCTCACCCTGCCATTCCTTCTGCTGACAGGGATGGGAGGACATGAGCACAGCACTCGCATCACAGTATATACCCACTTTACCCAGGAAAGCTGAGCTGCAGGATAGAAACCTGAAGAAGCCTAATTTGAGGGCATATTGCAGGCATCAGGAATCTCTACACTTCTAAATAACAAGAACAACAACAGATACAAACATAAAGCTTATGTTCTTCACAAATCGGGACCCCCTTACAGCCACCAGCTTGCAGCATCAAGCCCTGAACACCTCCAAACAAAGCATCTTTACTATCAATCCAGAAAAAAACCCATCACAAGTACTCTATTCAGACAGATGTCAAAACAGTTCTTTTTCCCCAGGGACAGTCTGCCTGGCTGCCCTGCTGATTTTGTCATTCTGAGAGCTCAACACAACTCTATTAGGATAAATTTTGTCATAAGATAAATTACATGCTCAAAATGCCTCCTGAAGTTTCAAAATCCACAATTAACAATTTCATATTCATAATGGTAAACATCAATACATCTTCCTCAGGAAGAAACTACCATCTGCATAAATTTAATGAGTACTTTAATACAGTGGCATTGTGGTAGCACACTCATGCCACTATCTCTCTTATGAAGTCTGACAATATTTACTAGGAAAATGCTGAAGGGATTGTCGTTTCTTAAATTATCTTCACAGGCTCCACAGAACAGCTATGTATGTTTGTGACTCCAGGAGAAACATATGTAAGCTTCAGAGTGTGGTAACACAGACGTTGCTATATTACATTTTCTAAGGCTGGACATTCAAGGCCAATGGAAGCTCACATCAATTTTCTCTTCACAGTCCTGAATTGTGTGGATTATTTTTTAAAATTCATACTCTGCAATAGAATTTTAACCTGTAGAAAAGCTACTAAAGGAGCAAATGCTTTTAGTTTAAAAAAGTGATACCTCGTTAAATTCAATGTATTTAAAAGGAAGGCTAGATACCAAGATGCAAAGTTGTCAAATATCTTTCCCTGATGTCCAGTGACATCTTTTGCATTTTGGCAAAAATACAAACTGGAAAAATATTCTCCTTGGTTTTGCTTAATTTCTCAGCACTGGATCCTTGCATTATCTGCTTCAACTGAGTTAAGTTACTAGAAAGTTATCTATGAGCTAGACTACTTTTCCAAGCATTTGATGCAAAGTGTCATTGTCAGCCCTTTGGCAATAGAAATAGATTCCATAACAGATACATAATAGCACAGGATTGTTTATAAGCTTGGATGGAAATAAGGAAGAATGCTGTAGAGAACTCAGAGCTTGCAGGAGATGCTCTCTTCTTTCAGAAAATACAGCAACTCTTACTGCAGAAAGCATTTTGAAAAAGGATGCACAAACAGGGAGAATAAGAGAAATTCCACATGAGCTTTTCTGGAATTCATGAGGCAACTGAGACCACAGATGATAAAGAAGCAAATGGAGTAGCACAGTCAGCAGTTTGATCCATTTTGGATTCTCATTGCATACATTAAATACTTCTGATCTGCAGCACCGACACCTTGCCCCATATTTATAGAAACTCTTTACAGCAGAGACATTCCAACAAGTTCATCCATACATCATTATAAACATTAATTTGCTATTTCCTTTTACAGAGGAAGGACAAACGCCAATATTAAAGAAGGAATGGCAAGGAGGAGGTAAAACTAGAGCCTATGATCCTCTGCCCCATGCTCCACCACGCCTGTACTACATAACACTCTTCTCTGTAACTATTAAACAATTCCATTTCAGTGCTTTCTGAAGAAGACGTCACCTCAAAGTGTACAAAGCTGACAGCAAAAAACAACCATTCCAAACTGCTAGCCACACCAGAAATCATTAGGGAAAGCTTAATGTTTTTTGGTAAGAAGAGACAGAGAATTTCAAAGCAGCTAGATCACTGGTAGATGTAGTATTTCTGCACACTGGAAAATCAACTGCAAAAGGAAATTTTCCATTAGCTGTCTGAATGAACAGTATCCACCCTCCAAAAGGCTGCTGTGAGTTTCTGTTACAATGATGCTGTATTATTATCAAGGATTTTGCTAAGTTGTGGCAACAGTAAGCAGCAATTTTGGGACTTTAAAATTAGAGATAGGCTGTTAAACACCCACTGTTCTCCAGCATTCTTTTACTAACCATCTAGTTTGTACTTTTATTATGAATACTGTGTTCAACTTGTAATTTTCTAATCAACTGAAACTGAAAAATACTGATTCATCTAAATGATAACATAATGATAATGAAATCAGATGCACCACTGATTGAAGGCAGATGCAATCTGAAGAGAGCAATTGGTATCTTAAAAATGGCATTCTTGGAATAACAATGGGGAACATAAAGGATTTTTAATGCTAATGATATAGTTGATAATTAAATCCTATAAAACACAGCTATTTAGAAATATACACAGAAACAAGAACAGGGTGGAGTTTTCTGGCACAGAATCTCTTAATTCTTTGTCTGAGAAGTCTCATTAGTAAAGGAAAACTTTTTCAGTTGGAATTTTTTATTATTAAAATGTTTTGTCTACGTCTCTTTCCAAATCACTCCAACCATGTCTTCTACCAAGACGTCTTGAATTTTCTGGTTTGTTTTCTGACCTGGTAAAAGAAATCTAGTTTCCCTCAAACTAGATTTTGGCCCTCTTGAAAAAGAAACACATAGATCTCAGGTAGCTTCTGACTGATCCAGAAATTAGGACTACGTTCAAAATGGTGGGGAAGGCTTTTTATTATTTTTTTTTAATTGGTCCTGTTTTAAGCTGGGCTTTCACAGTTCCCAGCATTTCGCCTCATTCCAGGTATCTAATGACATTTTTCTAAAAATAAATATTAAATGAGTAGTGGCAATTTCAGTAGTCACAGCATTCTTTAAAAAAAAACCATACCAACAAACAAAAACGTAAATCAAGCAAAACACTAGACTACAATGATGTGGCAAGGCCACTCGTACCAGCAACACTGCAGTGTAAACTTTCAAAGAAAGCAACATTTTGTATTTCTGGCCTTTTGTAGGTCTGGATTCCATGTTTTAAGAGATACCAGCAAGTAAAATTTAAAACAAATGTAACTAAAAGTTTTAAGAGACTATGTGTAAAGCAAACATAAATCCTCTGTAAACTAATAGACAAAACCGAAAGAAAATTATCTATCAAGTTGCTATTTTGAAAACAGGGGACTGAACACCACAGCTATGAAAGAAAAGCCGAAGGTCACAAAGCACTGAGACATGCCCATGTGCTGTTGGGGCAGTTCCACCCTATGTCCTACTTTCAAGTGACACTCAACACATCATTCTTCCTTCCTCATGTCCTGTGATGTTTGGTTCGGGCCATGGGCATGGGAAATGCACCTCACTCTATGTTTGTTCAGATGCACACATTTGAATTGTACCAGAAAAGCATTTGTAATGCAGGTAGCATATCAGAATTTCAGAGAGTGAACTCCCTGCCTCATTTATGTATTTCTCTCCACAATCAATTCCAGTGTAAGTAATCTAAGTACCACCGTCTAAATTCCCATTCTGGTAGCTGAATACCATGTCAGTGTCTACTACCTTAGTCCAAAACACAGAGTAAGTAATTGTATTGGCACAGAAATAAGAAAAGAACCCTGATTACAACTATATGACCACTTGGATGCTATTAGAGGCTTTTGCTCCACCCTTTTATGCTTCTCATTACTCAAATTCCCTTAGGGATTACTCCTTTTGTTATTGTGGTTTTAGATTGAGTTTCGGAAGTTAACATTAGCTCTGCTTCAAAGGTGTCAATCTGATCATATAAAGGAAACACTGGAGCAATTTTAAATTTAACTTCTCTAAGTCTTTTAACAGGGAAGTCTATAAGAATTATAAATAGGTCATTTTTCTAATATGATTGTTTCATGTCAGCAAACTGAGCACAGTGATGATGCATTTTGAATCTGCTGCTCACGCACATTTTAAAGATGCTGGAAGGACCTGAAGAATTTTGACTGGTGAAGCAGACCAAACCAATCATTGTCCATCTGCCTAGGTCATTTGCCTCTACAGCAAATGAATTTTGAGATACAGATAACTTGTAAGCCACTGAATACTTAACACCCAAACAGATTTTATTATAAGAAATACCTTAGGAATTCCTTTCTTCAGAATAATCAGTCTATAGCATTTGTTATGGGTAGCTGAAGCTCCACAGTATCTGAAACTCCAGCTCACACCCTTTTTTCTTTCTAGAGCCTCTGGTATCACTACCAGAGCAATCTGTAATCGACTATAGGCATTCTCAAACAAATGCCTCATACTGAAAACTGCTGCATGTGAAGCCTGAGTTTTCTGGACTTATCTTGTGTCTCCCATAACATGAAACAATTAAAGATATGCTGCATTACTTTTACTAATCTTTAATAGATGATAATTGGAATTAGGTCTCCAAAGGGAGGGTTTGAGTGTGTGTTTACCAACAGAAGAATGACAGTGATCAATCAGAAATATAACCAGATGTTTAGTTTAATTACTTTGTTGGTTATCTGAATATAACTCACATTTTATTTAAAACTGTTTGTCTAGAAAAACAAGATTGCCACTGGAAACAAATCCCTTAGCTTTCTTCTTTCCACTGGCAATCTGCTAACAGCAGCAAATTACATTCAAATTGCACATCAACTAGTATTAGTATTAATTGTAAACTAACCTCAGTTCACTTAATTGTGGGCATAATGAAGTATTACAATTAGCCATAATATATTATTTAAATAAGAAATATCAATATTATTTAGAGCAGGTGCCAATTACAGCAGGCAGTGAAATATGCCACCAAAAAGGATTTCAATTAGAAATTCAATTTCAGCAAGGACAAAGGTCCCCGTCACTCTGGTGAAATGGCTAACAGCGCTCCTGCACGTCCCTCCGTGGGGGAAGGGAGGCTAGCTTGGACCTCACCTGCACTAGGGCGTTCTGGGAAAGTGTGTTACAGACACAACTGCAGGCTCCTGCAGGACAGGTTTATACAGCACTGTACAGGAGAAAGAGATCCCTATGTAAACCCACTAGGTTTAAGATGCTAACATACAACTACTTGATCTTAAAATTACCTGAGCCAAAAATCTAGATTTTCTATCTGTACAGTCACTACTGATTGAACTTCTCTTTGATTAAGAATATGACAGATACAAACCATAGTTTTCAATGGATTTAGATGCAAAAACTGAAGGACTAAATACTTATGTGCCCCTTGCTCAGTGTTTTAAAGCTCTTGAGACTAATTTCTGGCTTCTTATCCCAGTTCTCTGCAGTTCTGAGCGAAGTAGTATGCGCTGAAATCCCCACTCACATAAATTTGGATTGAAAATGTTTGCCTCTCCTAAGAAAAATTATCTGGTGTAGTACTTATACCCCCAGCTCTCTATCAGTATAAGAACAATCACACAAAATACTGATGTCAAACTTACTGTCAGATACAGTAACCAATGTTTTCACCCAGTACAACTGTCTTTCCAGTAAAGAATGCATCCAGCAGAACAGTATCTGTCAAAGTACAAACAAGCTGCATCTATAAAGTAGCCTAGACTAATTTATACTGGTTAAATGTTATACAAAAGATAACTTATGCTAGAGCTGCCAAAATAGACATTTCTTTGCTTTCATGTGTCCTTACTGCTTCACATCTCAGTTTGTAAAATTACAAAGTAAACATAGCAACTCGAGGTAAGCAAAATGTGGACTATCTCGGGGGAAAAGTCAAAATAACTACATTCTGTGCTTCCTAGAAATTCTCCTGGGTTATGTTGGACCACAAAATTTGGCGTTGTCAACTTGATGTTGCCAACAACAAAACATAGAATCAGAGGTTCTTTTAATTTTCCAAATATTCAAAAGCATTAATAGTCAGATCCTGACATCATGTTGCAATAACACGAAGTGAGGAAATTATTTTGATTAGCAAGGAAAAGTTGAAGAGAAAAATTGCAAGCTGAAATATGCTGCAAGTATGCTCAAGTTTCAGCCACAGGCCCATGGTGATAGAACTTTTCTTGCTGTACATTAAGATAATTTCAGTATACTACAATTATGTGCCTAATTAAAATTAAGAAATTAGAACACAGTTAAAAGGAATGATATTTTGCTCACAGCTAATTTCATTAAAGTATTAATGAACAGGACTCATTTTATGGCTAGAGGGCAACTACTTTCTGCAAAGTACTTCCATGCTAGCTAATTTATTCATGCATGAAAAACAATCCAATGAGAAATGAGCGAGCCGGGAACTGCTGGTCCTAATTAAAATATTTAAAACACCATGTCTATTCTGTTCCATCTAGCCAAAGACCTAAGCTAGGAGCCAGCACGATACCAATTAACATGGAACAAGCAAACACACAACACCCACAGATTCTGATTAAAGTGCATATTATTGCACCATACAATATATTGTCCTACACATGTATGTAAATGTTTAATTAACCCATGTCTAAATCTCTGTAATGTTCAGAAACCTATACTTTAAATCCTAAACAAGTGACAATCAGACTGCACGATGTTCACTTTTATTTATCACAATGCTTTCTGAGCAATCTCATTGGAGTCATCCTGCAATTCACACAGTAATGTATTTCTGAAGGGAGGGAGGGAGGGAGGGAGGGAGGGGAAGCAGAAACAGAAGAGGAAAAAGGAACAGGCAAAAGATTTTCTTCTCTGCATTTTAGACAGCAAGGAGATTGCTGGTTGCCAAAGGCTTGGAAACGGAATGCAATGTTGGGTTAGCCTCAGGTAATACACTATTTTTCATTAATAATTGAAGGAAGAGCCTGGGACTAAACCCATTTGTCAGTCTTGGATGGCAGCAACAAAAACAAAATAAAAATGCTTCCTTTATAAACCAAAGAGCTGTTTGTGGGGGAAGAACCCAAGGGATGGTTCCCACCAGAGAAGAACACTGTAAAGGCTCAGAGAGAAGTTGGAGACTTGAAAACTTAGTAGAAAGCAGGATCAGAAAACCAGAAAATGCTCTAAACCTTACTTCACACAGAGCTGAGAAAAATCTGAGTTCAAGGAGACTTGAAAAAGCAGAAATATGCCTCAGTTTGCACCATTGTAGGTCTTCCTTTTTGACAAGTTTCTAGGGTACTTTCCTCCCTCAGTTAATTTTCAAACATTTTGTGAAAAATCTGGCTCCCCACAGAGGTTTTTCTTCCTCTTCTCTATTCTGTTCCCCTACCACACTCATATACTAGTTTCTTCATTAAATGCAGCAAATGAAAGAAATTAAATAGCCTTCTCTTGTTTTTTTCTAGCCAGTTGGGTAGACTTACTTCTTTTCCCTGACAAGCTTTGCAACCTGTTGATGGAAGTGTTAAATTAAAAAAAAGCCACAGTTGCAAAAAAAAATCATAGAATCATAAAGGTTGGGAAAGACTTCCAAGATAATTTAGTCCAACCATCCCCCTACCACCTACATTACTAACTAAACCATGTCCCTCAGTACTTTGTCCAACCTTTCCTTGAACACCCTGAGGGATGATGTTTCCACCACCTCCCTGGGCAACCCATTCCAATGCCTAACCAATCTTTCTGAGATGAAATTTCTCCTAATTTCTAACCTGAACCTCCCCAGTAGAGAATCTCTAACGAAAATTTTCCTATTATCAAACCATGGAAATCTGCTAGCACATTCAGTACTCACGCAAATTAACGTGTGCTCAATCTTCATACGCTGGCAGTGGAGTGGAAAGTTAGTAAGAGGAACACATGCAGTCCCACTTTTCTTGCTGTCAGGTATTTTGTGCCCTGGACTTGGTCCTCACATTTCCTTTATTCAAGGCAAGATACCCAAGAACCCTAATCCTTCAGAGAGCCAGGGATACAGAGATATATGGCCAGAAGAGAAACAGTCATGAGAAGCCAGGAAACCAGAAACACTGAAGGTCTGGAAGGCAGATGAAGCTGAATGCAGAGGACAGTGAATGTGTAAGGCTGCAAGACCTTTTAAGGGAGATGTATAGGTCAAGAACAATTCAAGTTGCTGGCAGAGAGAGTGAAGTGTCTATGGGAGAAGAGAGCAAATAGGTCTGAGAAACAGAGAACAGAAAGACGACAAAGAAAACACAGGTGCATATCCAGTAGAAGCAGATGCCTTTTTACCCATACAAGACACATGAGCATGTCTTCCCAGTTCAGGTGAACCAAGAGAACAGAAATACTAACAATAGAGCAGAAAAATCATCCAGAGGGAAGTGTAGAAATGAACTGTGCTTGAGTTACAGTGCCACAAAATGAGTTAAAATTCAGCTTGTGACTTTACCAATATAACATTAGGTAGAACATCTAAACTGCTTTCTAAAAGCCCCACCTAAACCTGACCTGTGCTTTGATAGTACTAGTTTGCAGTCAGGGAGATACAGCTTCTCATTAAAGAGAATAAGAATCTGCACCTAGATCGGTCAGAGCAGCCACCGCTGTTGTGGCCTTTTACTCAAAGGGTGACTCTCATACAGTACCTGTCACGTGCCTAGCTCTGTTACTCTTCAGTCAGTCAGCTCAAGTAGACTAGGCTATGCCACAATACAAATAATAGTAAGTGTGAGGTCATAATGGAATATCATTAATAAAATGGGCTGGAATCTCTTGGAAAGATTTCGTTTCAGTTAAAAATCAGGCTTTTTCAGCACCTGCAGAAAGTTCCTCTTCCCTGTTCCTCCTCTTCCATTAGGAACCTAATGAACAAATTTTACAGAATGAGACTTCTACAGGACTTTTCCTCCCAAGCAAGTTCATTCAAGTGTAAGTCAGAATGGTTTTTAAATTTAAATGGTAAGACTTACAAGTGTCAAATTCTTTTCCCTAAATACCAAAGGGAAGGGCTTATGGGGAAGAGGAAAGGAAAGGAACAAAAGAAAAGAAAAAAATGATACTGAGCAACAAAAAAGGGACAAGAAGCTACCAAGCACTATTAAAATCTGTAGGATTCCCTACCTTTTACAATTATTCCTTAGAATGTCCAGTTACATTTAAAGGGAAGATTCACATCTTGCTTTCTACCTGTGTGTTTAGGATTAAAAAAACCCAACTCCCAAACTGCACCTCCAACTTTCTCATATGTGCTGGCATAAACTGGGTCAAACCCTGGCAGTGGTAGAAGAACAGGTAATGTAGTAGTGATAATTTAGTTGTGATGGCAGTCTGGTGGTATTCCTCCTAGACTCAACACTGAACTACAAGCACATTGGCAAGGTGTGGAAAAGGCAAAATTATTATTTGAGAAAGACAGACAGAGAAGAAAGAGAAGAAAAGAAACAGAAGAAAAAGAGAGAGAAGGGATTTAGGGTTTAGGAAACAAAAAGGAGATGAGTTTTAAAACACAAAAAGAACACAATACAAATGAAAAGAATGCTTAAACAGCTATAGGGAGTGCGTACTGAAGCCAGGACAGCAGAACCATCTTAAAAGTAAAATAAACCAAAACAAAATAAATTTCCTCTAACATGGTTAACCTTTGGATTTAAAGGCCAGTTTCTGTTCAGTCTCACCTGCTGTCAGTAGTACATAGAGTGCTGCTGATCAATTTTGACGTTACAGTAGTTTTATTGGCTTTAGTATCCGCTCGTTATGGCTGTTTAAATGCTCTTCACTGTTTTGCAAGCCATTCTTGAGTTAGTAGTGTCTTCTGTGACAAATAATCCTACAGCTTCCTAAAACCTCTTCAGTCTCCATATAAGTATTCTGGTCTATTCTACCAATTTAATCAGTGAGCTACGTTATATATTCTGTTCCAGTCTCTATGGGTTGCCACCACAGCACAGACAAGTCAGATTCAGGATCTGGCTTGGTGTGCCAGACAGAAAGATGACTCAAGACAGCCTCAGTCCAACCTTGCCTTCTATTCTTGCACTCAGCTCAGTACCTGGCCGAGTATATGTCTCAGGACCAATGCATAATAATCTTCAGACATACTGGGTTTGGAAGTTTACTGCCAGCTAATGTTGTTTCTCTTTGTCAGTATTTTCAGTGCTAAACTAGAAAAACATATGAATAGGTCCCTTAGTTTCATACTCTAAAGCCTGGAAAAACATTTTTACAGCCCATAGGAGACAAAGTTGTTGTGGTTCCACCCCCCTGGACCCTTTTAAAACACTAGCTGCAACATCACTGAGTGGTAATACATTTGGGACCCTGGGAACTCTAGACATTTAAGATAAAATCATGTCTAATGCTAAATAATTCTGCTGCCTGTCCTGCTATACTTCACAAGGGATCCACTTAAAAAGATCTTGTGTTCCATGGTAACCACTGAGGGAATTTTGCTGCACACTACTCCACATGGAAACAAGACTGCTCATTCAGCATGACTGGCAGGATCAGTACCAGAGAGAGCTCTGAGTTTGTTCTTTTCTTCTTTTCTGATTTGTCCCGTACAAGCAAAAGTGGGTACAAATACAATACGTAATACTGACAACATGTAATTGGCTTCATCAGTGGTGAACAGCCCATGTACCAAGAGATTTCACCTCGCCTCAAACTCTGGCTGAAGTGAAGGAAGTTCTGAAAAGTCTGCAGACTTTTTGTCAGCAAGGTACAGTCTCTTTGCAAAGACCTCATCTTTTCCTTGATATTTGCAATGGAAATTGAATAGCCTCTGCATGCTGCATACAGGGATAAATGTCACTGTTTGAAATTACTGTAGACAGACAAACCTGTAAAGAACATACAACATTTTAAAAGCAGCGTTTCTCCAAGATGCCTGATTTTCTGCATTCACTAAGAGACAGTGCTTCCATTTGTGTTCTCAATTAAGCAACATAAGTTAATCTCGACATTCACAAGGAGCAAAGAGCAAACTTCAAAGACGACACCACATTTTTATGCATCTTTAGCCAGACAAACATTAGTCCTTTTCCCTAACTGAAGCAGCTCTTCTAAAGAACATTAACTTACCGTTTTCTAAATATGCAGATGTTCTGTTGTCATAGTTCCATAAAGTAATGAACAGCTACTTAATATTTAATAAACCTTGCATGCTGTCCCCAGGCAGGGAACATAGACTGCTGATAGCCAGCTACTAAATGTCCATTAAAATACAGCAACTCTCCTTAAAAGGTGCTTAACTAACAGCTTATAGCACCTCCAACATAATGTGAATTGTTTTAGCCACAAAACTGAAATACTCTCACCCCACAAGAAACCTAGAGAGGTAGCAGGGAAAGCTGGGACTATTCTGACTCAGATAAAATCTTCACCCTCTGACAAACACTCGTCACTCATGCCATTCAACACAGTCTGCAGCACAGCAAGATGACAGACCAAGGGACTTGATACAGTCAAAGAATGCTACAGAAAAGCTATTTATAAAGCTGCTTCCAAGCATCTTGAGTACTGTCTCTTGAGTGCAGAGCAAGTCATAACCTGCTGCAATAATGATCTTCACTAATTTGATATAGAAGGCATTGATTCAGAACAATAATATTTGAGCACTTTAGTAGTGGCTTTTTATGTTCTAAAAGCAAAAACTAATGCTAATGAGATTTGATAGAAACAATAAAAAATATTAATACAACTAAGACTAAATGTTGCCCTTCATGGTGTTGCCACACTGGGGGTCCACCTATGCACTGGATTCCATGCCGGGCTTTGCCAGATGGCTTTGCAAAGTGGAAGATATGTCAAAGTGCTGTGTAAGAAACTGCAAGAAATTCCTAACTAGACCTGGCTGATCAACATAGGAGTGCAAAGGCCACATTAGTAAAGCTGTTCTGTATCTGCACTTATTCAGCAGAATCATCTGTCACCTGGCTCTGCTGACAAATATCCTTACATTGCCAACACAACTGTCATCAGTTATTATTATCATCAAAAGACAAAAATGGAGTCATCAGAAGTAAATACAGACAATAACTGTTCCACTAAAGCCCAGTGTGGCCAGCAGAGAGTTGGGCTCTGGCTTCATAGAAAACACAGCAACAGGAAAAGGATAAACATGGTGATTTTATTTGAAAAATTTAGAAAGTCTTTAAAACGGATCTCAGCTAACTCTGTAAGAATTTGCTGGACTGAACTATGGCTTTTAGGCTGTACTTCTTGGTGTCTAATTGGTTTGATGACTGAAGAGAAGGAATAAACATGATTAGAGAAAAGCAAGGTGTCTTTTGAAACCAAGAATTTCTTTGAATTTTTAATATCTTTTAAAAGCGAACTGGATCCACCTAGCTAGTCCACTGCTTTTGAGTTACAGAAGCCTAACAGGGCTACATTTATTATTTTAAATGTTGCTATAATTACAGGCTCAATCTTGCCTAGATAAATGCACATGAAATACAAAAAACCCAGACTACCTAACCAAAACCCTCACATGTGTTCCCTGCAAGAATGCAAACATAAAAAGGACGAAGTTTGTGCAAGACATTACTGATTTATTCTTCCACTGATCAACATATATGGATCACTTTCTGCAGCAGAATATTAGCACGCAAGCCTTAACTGACTAGGAAGCAAATTGGAAACAAAAATTTTCTAAAAGACTTTGACATATCCATGAAACAAGCAAGCATCACCCAATGCAAAGAAAGATCACTTGTAAAAAAAAAAAATCAAATTAATAATAAAAGTTGGTATTTTGTATTTATCAAAGTACCACCATCCCTTATTTCTCATTAAGATTTTGAGACAGCTGTTTGTATAACCAAACACCTAACTGTAACTATATTCTGAATACACTCCTAATGAGCTTTATTCAACCTGTGAAGCCTTTAAACTTTTAAAAAGGTGCAGAGCAGTATCTTTCTTATGATATACTCAGCAATGTAGCATTGAAATCAGGATGCCATCTTTGCTCCTGGTCCTCTTCTGATCAAATGTGTATAACAATCTGAGTTATTCATAGGTATTACATCGCAAGAGAACAGACATGGAGAGAGTTTGCATGTTTCTGGGCAAGGAGGACAAAGCAAAGGGCTTTTCTTCCCTTCCCATAAGCAAAGACAGTTGTTCTGTATCTTTCAAACTAGGAATCTAGGAGTTGGATGACCCAAAAGCCAGTGTATTTCAGATGCTGTGAAGAAATCATGGAATCAGGTATGTTAATATTCTAAGCACAAAATTGCATTGTAGCTGGTATTTTAAAAATTTTTTTCCTAAATATTTCAAAACCATTAAAAAGATGAAGAACCATTTTGGGAACTTAAGTTTTTTCTCTCTCAGATTTACTATGTCTGCTGTGGCACCAAGGCCTTGACTGTCAGCAAGAGACTAGAAAACACGGATACACCCAGAAAACAATGTGATGGTTAAAATGTCTCTATAGAGACTGGCTTAACATGTTAAGGGAAGCTTTCAAAATCAAACATCTCCCAAAGTCAACCAGACCTTGCCTTTTCCTGTTAGGAGACACAGTAACAGCAAATAACTCTCACCCTCGAAAAGTTCAGGCCTCGGTTTTCCCCACCTGTAACCTTCTAGCAACCACTGGATGAAAATGCCCCATCAGCCACATTTGGAAGGGTGAGGTATGGTATCCTACATGACTGCATGCACCAGTAATTGAAGTAAGAGATCTAAAAGGAAAGATCTAAATTTCTCAAAGCATTTTATCACATGCCTGGTTGAGATTTGGTAGCTTTAAATTTTTTTTTAAAATAGAAAACCTTTCTTATTTTATCCTTGAGCCTAAAGTTTTGTGAGGATTAGTATCTGACCCTGCCAACACCCTTAAGTGAAACTAATATTTTGTTTCCATATGATTCCATACAGACCTAGTTTCGTTTTCCTATCACAATGCTACAGCTGATAAGTTCTTTCTGTTGAGAAAGATTCTGGGGGATATCATCTTCCAAAGCACAGACTGTCTCAGAAATTAAAAAGAGCTGTGAGTGCTGACTGGCTGTTGATAATATTAGTTGTCAATAATTATCTAGGAAGGTAACTGATACGTTATTTAGAAAATAATTAATTATTCCTATAAACAATCATTAAACATATACACATGCTGCATTAAGTAGAGATGCCCTGAGCAATGATCTAACCAGTAAGCCTATCAGAGGAACATGTCAACATGCCTGTCATCAAAATAGCCCACTCCACCAGCCACAGATGCTGCACTCTTATTATAACTTGGATTAACTTTAATAAATAAATAAATAAAAAATATATATATAACCACCACTGGAATTTTTAGTAATAAACAGTTTTGGGTTTTTTTATTTTGATATCTCAAAAACCACTACAGACAACCTTCCCCATCTGAACAAAAGGACTTTATGTATGTACTGTAACTCTTTTCTCTGTGGGTTTGAAATTACACACAGTAGTGCCAAAGGTAAGTCATTTCTAGAGGTTTAATACATTTCTGAGTTTTTTTTTCTTTTTTTCCCTCTTGTGAAATATTTTTGTGGCCCACAGCAATCACTTTAGACTTTTTAGACACGTCCGGATAGAGATAGATGACACAAGTAATCTACTTATCTTCCTTTTCCATCACCAATAAAAGTGACAGCCTGCCTAATTAGGCCTAATAAAGCAGCAGCCAAGAGAGGGGCTCAGAAGCGATCTAAAGAGAAATGGCATTGACCCACAGATACAGGTGCCGCCTTGAGGCAGTACTGGTATTGCTTTATCTTCAACACATTACATCTAGCTCATACCATATTCAAATGCAAGTAGCATGTTTTTCTCCTCAATTCTTAGATCAAGAACAAAAAAAAAAAAACCTCATCTAATCAAAAAAGGCACTGACAATTTTTCAGCCTCACATTAAAAGCAAAGAGTCATTCAGAACAGTGCACTCCATATTCTATTTTATAATATCACTTTAAGCTATTTCTTTGAATCACAGACATTTCTTTGTTAAGAAGGAAAATCAAAAATTCATCAGAAGTAGTTCTCAGGTTTTTTTCCTTTTTTTCCCCACCCCTTTTTTCCTTCCTCCCCCCCTTTCCCTCAAACAGGGCTATCACACAGGGTTTTTAGCTGGAACCAACATTTAAAGAAGTTAGGGATCCTTAAGCAATTATTAGTGGTGAGAGTTTGACACGCCTGAGAGTTGTCAACAACTGACTTTATTTAAAGTAGAAGGAAAAGGAAATAAACGGTGCTCTCAGCAAAATTAATACACAGCCTTGCAAATTAAAGACGTAGTGTTTTTTAAACAAGGAAAAAAGTGAACTTTGCATGAAACAGCATTTTAAGTATATCTTTGTAAAAATTATCAGCTTGTCAAATGGCATGAAAGCAAATCAAATCTGCAGCTATATGTGATATTTCACCATTTGCTCAAAACAAAATAAAATAATAAAAAAAAAACTTGAGGGGTTTTTTTGTTTGGAAGTAGTCTTCATTCTTATTAGCACAGATTGCTGAAGGCTGTTTTTGTTCAACTAGTACTAGAATACCACCACTTTCAGTACATTCCTTACTAGTGAAGGGTTTGTACCAGGAGAGTTGAACACACAAAGGACTGTATTTCAAATTATTATTCAAGTTTCTGTCTTTTCTGAATGAAATGCAAAGGCTATGGTTCTGTGGTCCAGAAAGGTTGTAAATGTTTTGCATAAGAACACCCCAAGTGCGCTACCTCAAATGCCAGCTTGAATGTTATTAGTAAATAACACCAGTGATACCAGTCCTGAACAATGTTTGGGTTTGCTGTTCAAAATGGATGCATAGTATTGAGTGAAATAAGCTTCTTTCATTAGAGAGCTATGGTTTTGAAAATATGTAGCCCTAGTCTCTGGAACTGACTGTCAGAAGACACCATTAAGACTATGGCCACTGGAGGGGAAAAAGAAGAAAAAGAGAATAGAATATAACAATATCCAACCAACAAATTTCAGAAGGAAACAGACCTCCTAGTTCAGGGTGTTAACTAGTCTATAAGCACCAAGATTTTCTGAAAAACACCTTTTTTTTTGTTGTTTCTTTAGAATGGACCAACTGATACGCACATTTGCTTACTAGGAACATTCTGACTGAAGTCCAAAAGACTTCAATGAAAAGATTCCTGTTTACCTCAATAGCCTTGATTCAGATCTTTGAAGATCAACAGGAGAAGAATGGTGTAGAAAATTAGAGCACAGAAAAAGCTGACTGATTGTGCATGAAAATAGAAATATGCATAGTAACATCTTCTAGCCTTTTTCTTCCATAGAAAAATGACCCTGTAGCATACAAGGCATTGGATGACACACTAGTGGGTGCCAAAGAGCAGTTTTAACAACTAATTAAGCCTAACTTGTTAGAAGAGTCCTTCTAAAGAAAGGTTTAGCTAACTCCACAGTTATTCTTTACATTAAAAATTCTTACATAGCATAAAACTGGACAGTATTTTCCAAGCTGGCACTTTTTCTTTTTACTAGCTGAGAACATAGGCGTCCTACAGATGTACCGCCACCAAAAAATTCATACCATCAACATGATGAACACTGAAAAAGCAGAAAACCACAGGAATGACAGAAGACATTCCCACCACTGCTTAACATTAAGAAACTTCTGGGAGTTATTCAATATGTTCAGCTTTGAAACCACTCAGGGATGAGTTCGGCTCAGCCACCTGAATCACTTAAGCTACTGTTAATAAGAGTGATATTGCAGTAAGTACTTGCAGGCCTCAGACTCCCATCTCAAACGTCCCATTAAATTACCAAAAATATATATCTAGACTGAGTGAAACCCAAAGCTTAAAGAAAGCTCCCTGCAAAAACAAAAGCATCTTCTGTCTGCTTGTATATATACACTTTGTATTTTAGTGGCCACTGCTATCTCTGTTTCCTGTTTGAAAGCAATCATTTTGCACAGCAGCACTAGAAACTTATCTCAAATGATCAAGTAGAGGGTTTGTAGTGGCATAAATTCAGAGGAGCTTAACAGAGAGAAAATAATCCCTCATCTTTAAATTCAAACAACCTCAAGAGTCAACCTGTCATCCCATTGTCAATCTCACTGGTTTAGGATCCTTGGTAAACGAGGAGGACTGAGGAAAACTAGGAGCTACCCACAGATAATGTCTCTGCATAATGAGACGGAATAGGAATTAGTTCATTATATTTATTGCTTCTGTCTTCTCCACGTTATGGAGGAAAAGAGTTATTCCTGCTCCTTTTACATGATGCTGAATTTGTTACTAAGGGGAGCCAGGACTTCAGTAAGGATGCAGAAACAGCCTAGAGCAGGCAAGCACAAAATCAACGTGGGCAGTTCCACAGAGTCTGAAGAGCTGACAGAGGTAAATGATCCAACAGCATTTAGATGTCAGTGGGTTTTGGATGAGGGCACTATTTTGGGTCACTTACTCCGAGAATCATAAATCTGGGGCACAGACTCAGCTATGTATTTCTTACAACCTGCATGCTAACTGTGCTTAGCAATGGTGCTGGTTTGCAACAGAAACACCAAACCTGTTCCTAAGCCCTCATTTGAACAGAGCCTCACAGTATTGAGGGCAATTGTGCTGAGAGCAGAGGAGAGATCCACCTCTGTACTAGCCCTTGACACGGCGGCATATGCTGGCTCAGCAGAGCTACCTCAGTCTCAGTTGGTAATAGACTGATATAAAACCCTTAACCCTTAATGAAGTGAAATAATGTGATTTGCTGAAAATGCTGGGCCTTCTTTTTATTATTATTATTTGAAAAGAAGTAACAGATGTAGGTCAGCTTATGAACATAACAGATGAACAGCATTTCACTGCTTCGCACTGGTCATAGCTAAAATGCTCTGCTGGGACTCTTCCACCTGCAAGTTTGCAACATGCAACATTGTACTTATTTAGGACTATGGTTTCCACTTCGGTGCATTCATGGTAGAAGGCTTGTCATTATATAAATTTATGAGTCAATGGGGCATAAAAAAACCCATGTACATTGTCTTAGGAGTTTTAAAACTGGAAGTTTTAGTTAGTGATAACAAGCACAATATAAATTAATCAGATCTCATTAGGAATTTCTTCCTGCAGTGATACTCTCTTGTGAATGAGGCCATAGAAGTACAGTGAATTTCACTGCTAGATCCCGCATTAAGAAATGGAACTCTCCTGCACCAGCTTTCAAAGACACTACAAAACTTCCTGACTTGACTGAAACCTCTTGAGGATCTGCTCTCTTGAACAGTTGGCTCAAAAGACATCTCTTAGCAAATTCTAAGACAAAGTTAACCACAGTTAAGCTTAATGTGGTAAAAGTATTTTGTTTCGTGATACCTTCCAAAGACACATCACTAATTTTAGTTGACAATAATCCTCAGACTCTCCAGGAAGCTGTCACTTCCTGATGTTTTAGTCCAAGGAATTATTCACATAAGAAAAATCTGGAAATTGAAGTTGTGAACTTTTGTAAGTAGGAAAGAAAAAGAAAAAAAAATTCTTATCAACTCAATCCATTGAATTTTTAATCTGGGTCTCAGATTCACACTCCTTGATACGTAGACAGCAAATTCCTCTGGCTTTGATTTCAGTAGGTCCTGGTTAAGAAACAACAGTCCCTGCCCACAAAACCCTGAAGGTAAATGCTTATGGGTTAAACACATGACTAGTTCCTCTGATGTCAGAAACTCTTCCACCTAAAGTTAAGCAAACATGCTATCATTAGATTTGATTTCTGGTTCACATATCAGTATCAGGAATAACTGATGAAAAAAGAGGTCTAGATGAAACTTATGAGTAATGTCAAGTGTTTTTCTGGTATGTTCTTGACTCACCTACATCTTTCCTATGTTTGTGTCTATATCACCTCACTTCAATCTGAGGAAGTACCTAAGAGATTGCCAAAGATAAAGTTTAAGATAAGCTACTGCAGAAAGCTTTCTAAAAATTATCCTGTACTTTGTATCAAACATATGAGAATCCCATTTCATGTCACAGAAATGAACATTTTTCAAATGCCCTGTACACTAACTTATACTTCATGACCCTGTGCCTCAGGGTTCAAAGGCATGAGTATAAAAAGATACAAGGCTATGTATTTATGAATCCATAATGTGTCAGCTTTTTTTTCTTTCTTTCTTTTTCTTCTCTCTTTTTGTGAGGGATTGGTCAGGTCTTCTAGAGAGTCAGATATTTGTAACAATGCCCTGGGGGTTAAATAATGATGTTGAAGGGGGAAAAAGTTAGGTCAACCTGCATAGTTTCATATGGCCTTAGTGACCAACATGGAGCTGATCACCACAGCTAATGATTACACAGAGGAAAAAAAATCCCCCAGTACTCTGTAAGTAAATAGAAAATGCTAACCTTAGCATATTCAAAGGAGCATTTTAGCATGGAGTCATTAAGTTATCTCTTGGTTATTTATTTCTTCTGCTTGTTATTAGCTGTGTGAAGAATATTATTCTAATTATGTCAGCCCAATCAGCAGTATTGCATGTCCAGGCTCATTTCCATTAGTTTGAGCTTTGTCTTTCACACTGTGATACTAATTCAATGAGACATCAAACATTTAAATCGACCCAGGATGCCGAGGTCAGGCAGTTTTGCCCTTCCACTCTATTAGCACTCGAGTGTAATTGTGTTTGTCACTCCCCGCATGACTAATAGTATCAGGGTGACTATCAGAGCACAAATGAGCAATGCACTAATATATTATTTTGTTCTATAATATCAATATGTGTTTATTCAGTGGTTGTGTTAGCCAAGTTGAAACGTTCGCTTTAATATAGTAACCATAAACTGTTCACTTAAACAGGGGCACTCACTCATACAATTACTTTACAGCAATAGGATTTTTACTTTGCAGAGATAGAATTTTGCTTAAGTGAGAAAAATGAAAAAATCTCACTTTAAAAATAAGCTTTCAGAGATGCAGCTTTGCAACCTCAATTTGGCCTAAAAGCATCAGTAAAACTATGCTTAGTTCATACACAGAGCATATATAACAATTTTCAGTGTATAAATATAAATGTATAATGGCTATATATAATCAAAACCATTGAAGCAATTTAAAAGAACATCTTTAAGAACAATTGCTAAAAACTTCAAAGCACCAGGCCTTGTACTAGAATATTTAGATACCCAAAGAAAAGGAAAGCAAGGGTTTCCTCTACCTCACTGCAATGGTGCAATCTACTATGGACTTTCAGCATGCAGCTGACCTGAAAGAGGAAGGTGATCACCAGCTGATGCTGTTCATGTACTTAAAGATACACATTTGCCTTCATATATCCTGAAAAGGAGACATGATTAACTACCTCAAGACTTACATAAAGGGGGAAAAAAGAAGGGGAAAAATCCCTAAACCATATTAAAAAACCTATTAATTCAGCACATATGATGATTACCAAATCTGATAATTTCAGAAAAGTTTAAATTTGCTCTCCTCAGAGCACCTTAAATGTTACATCGTTTCTTTGACAGACAGTTTCAGAATAGCTAAAAGTCTCAGTGTCTTTAGCATTTCCTTTATTTGTTTAAGTTTGAAAACAAGTTACAAGGACAGAACTTGCACCAGCTTCACAGGAGGCTATATCTTTCACCTATAGCATTTTTACTTTTGCACATTCATTCTCTAGTGCTGTGAAAAGAACTCATGACACCTTTTTGTCCCAGTATTAAAAATGTCAACAGTCACCAATATTACTTCACATGAGCTTTACATAATTAGCTCATTCAAGGTTTGAGAGGGGTTTTTTTTTAACATTGAACACATAGACCTTGCTTCTCAATAGTACACAGTATATATAGCTTTCAACATTTTAATGACTACATAAGGTTCATAGATAATAATTCAAATTTTTGTCATCTTAAACAATACCCATTAAAAACCCCCAACCCAAATCAAAACCACAAAACACACACTATTGGTCAACTCTGGGAGGCCTCTGGCAAAATTCAGGGATATTTTACTGACTGTCATTGTATATGTGCAGGGTTTCAACATAAGACTTGAACGTATGTAAAGTTTACACTTACTGACTCCAAGCACATATGTAAAGGTTTTGGTGACTCAAAACACAAATTTTGTTATTTTGATTGGTTAGAGAGAATATGCTAGAAGCTCCCAGATTTGAAGACAGATTCTGAACATTGAGATGAATGACATCATCAATGTCTGCCTCTTCCAGGAAAGTATACGGTGTTTTGCATGTACTGTTGCCTGCTTCACACATACAGCTTTAAATGCTGATAAGATTCTTCCCATGAAAATGTATTGCAGATCATGTCAGGAATTGTTTTAGAAGGAAACATTTGGCCTGTGATGTTAACTGGACTAAGTTACCACCAAATTTTGTATTGAATAAAACCTACTTAGTAAAATTAACTTCAGCATGACAAGTTAGGAAAAGAAAAAAAAGCAAAAAAGCAAACAAATGAACCCACCAGACCCAATCTTTTTTCTCCCTAATTGGTTTTGTACTTCTCATTTTTCTTCATCAGGAATGATTAAAAAAACCAGACCCAAACCAACGAACTACACCACAGGTCTCTGACTGGGGACCAGAGTGCAGAGCTTTAAAAACGGCATCAAGCTACAGGAACAGTACCTGAGTTGAAATTTGTTTGCACATCACTGAGCATTAGCAATCTGTACCCTCTTTACATTCTCAGCTTGTGATGAATCTGCAGCAGACTATATTTGGCATCATGCCCATTCCAACATATATATCTTCTCTAAATCATAAACTTCCTAAACTAATGCTTCCCTGTGCAAAGATATTGGGAAGAGGATAAATCTTCAGCCTTAGCAGGCTGTTTTAAATCATTGAACCTGGTGTGTTAACCGAAAAAAATAGTCCTTATAAATACAGATCAGAGAGAGAAGTACATTTTAAAAAGTTCTTTATTGACCTTTCACTATCTGAACATCCTCCAAAGGGAGCAAACACATCTAACTTCCTACCAGATCACATTTTTTGTTTCCATTTCCAAGGCAACTGGAAAGTGTTATTTGTGAACTTACCTAATTTGTGTAAGCACCATTGCTGGTCATTAAAATCTGACCAAAAAATTATGCTTTTATTTAATCTTCATGAGTTACTCAAGTTGGAAAAAAAAACCAAACAAAAGCCCAAACACCACCTTTTATGGGATACATAACAAATGGGACAAATACCTTCAGTAAGAGTAGAAGCCCAAAAGCATTTTTCCATTCCAACAGTTATTTACAACACAGTGTTGGATGAATTACTGAAAAGCATCTTTTTTATTGCACTGATCCCTGTGTGTTCAAGGTGTGCTGCTATAAGCCACCAAGTAAAACTCAAGAGATATGTTTGTCTAAAGTATGCTTATTTCTCCACCATACAGATGCAGCAAATGTTTGCATTCCTTTCTATGTGCTTCCCAATTAGGGTATTATGTATTTCTAATGAGTAAAACTAGCTTTCTTTGCTTTAACTTCAAAGATTTTTTAAAAATTATTTTTGTCTATGACAAACAATTTCTGTATATGGTAAAGTTGGTGCATGCTTTTCTATCAAAATAAATATTTTGATAAAAAACCAAGGCCAGTGAGGGTGGCAGGAAAAATGCATTTTCTGCCCAACTCTGTTTATATATCTATATACACACATATGTGAAGAGTAAATGCACTACTTTGCATACTTTGTTTTTGCCTACCGATTCATGGTAATTAAGCCCATGTGTATTATATTTATTCCCATGAGTTTCAACCCCTCCTTTTGACAAATCAAATGATTAAACATATACTTCTAACAAGACTCTATGCAACACTAAACTGCTGCCAGTTAGTTGCAAGAGCTTTGTTTTTATATTATAAACACACTGTTTTCTTAAAAACAACCAAGTGTCCATCACTTCTACGCCCCCACTTCATGCTTTGATAAGCAGAAGCTCTAAAGAGACAGCATCCTGCTTGCTACAGAGAGAGCACTACCCTTAATTCAGCAATGTAACATTACGAGGGGGCAGATGGACAACCGACTGCTTCTGAGGAAGTTACACCAGCATTTTGAGGACTATGCAGGTATCCATAACTACACCCAGGGAAGAGTGAGAAGCAATTATCTCACATGTGGTAAAACCACAGCACTAAGGAAACCATTGTCATTGGAAAGGCCTTACCTTATTAGGGAAGGCATCTGCAGATTCCACACCACAAACAGCAGGCAGTATAGGCAGCCTCGGAAGTTCCTGCCAAACAAGCACAATGGAAGGTTAATGAGACAACTTCCTGCTCATGCCCCAGTACATTATTATTGATTTCAGTTCAAGTTTCTGTAAAATTTGTAACTAGTTCTTTTAACTTTCTGACAAAGCCAACTATTATCTCAAGCAGCCATTTGACTGCTAGGTCAGTAGAATGCTTGGATTCCAAGTCACCAGTGCTCCTATTAAGAAATTTTAAAAAAAGTATTCTGCAAACAAGTAGTGCAAGAATTCCATGTTTGGAAACAAAGGCTTTTCAAGAAAACCTGCTATCACTCTACACATGAGCAAGAGTCTCAAAAGCAAATTAAATGCTACTTCAAACTAAAATAATATGGCCCACTGGTATCAAGCTTATGGGCTGACACTTGAGCTAACAACAGCAGACACTCTGAGAAACAAATACATATGCTAGGATGAGTGGTATGGTACAACTGTTTTGTCCATGAAACTGAACAGAAAATGTTTGGTCCCATCACAGAAAAGCAAAGCTAACTCTGAAACAAAGCCTCGAGATCCTTTGAAAATTCTTTATAAAGATTATAGTGGTTGCAACTTGAACTAACAAAAAATCTGTATATTTTTTCTATTGATTTGTAAAACACTCTCTGTGGTGGAAGCTCACACACTTTAAACATTGTAAATTGGTGGACTGTTTTGGTAGTCAAAAGAACGAAAACAGATTTGGACATTTATCTGGTTAAGACCTTTCCTTCCAAGCACAGAGCAATTGAGGAGGTGGGGTAACTGTGTGGTACAGACAATTTAAGCATTCAAGTCCATTGTCCTCCCTGCTTTTATTGGGAAGAAAAATGTCCACATTCTCATTTTTGTACTTTCTCTCAGTTTCACGTAAGGCCAAGGCCTGCAGAACCTTTATAACTTAATCATGACAAGTGAAACATTGGCAGTTCTGTTGAATAAATAGTTCATAATAGTAGAGCAGCAGTACTAGACTTGCAGTAGTCGAAGTTCAAGCAGAAGTTGCAGCCCATCAGTATCCAATAACAGGATTGGGAGAGGTACTATACATGATCCTCTCTGAAATTCCACACATTTTTTAAGAGGTCAGTTTTTAGATTTTGGGAAGGTTACAGTTCATTTGAAGGATAAACAGAGGTAAATGCTAGAGGAAAGCCGATGCAACATAATCAAGAGTGTTCTTAAAGTAGTAACACATTAATTTAAAAGTCAGTAGTCTCAAATCATTTCCTTATTACAGCCTGCTGAAAATCTCCATATTTCAAATACTTAAAGAAGTTTTCTGGTTAGTTTCTAATGTAGAA
>VZTU01032977.1:266525-287052 GCA_013400835.1 Zapornia atra | reverse complement strand
ACTGCCCCGGGTGAACCGCCGCCGCCGCCCCGCGGGGTGGCTCCGGGGGCCGAGGGACCGTCCGGCGGGCCATCCGGGATCAATGGGGTGTTAGCAGCCTTCGGTGGCGTGGGGCTCTTCTGAGGAAACGGGGGTTTGCCTTTGTCCCTTGGGGCGTCCCGGGAGCGCAGCACGGAGGGGCGGTGAAGCGGCGCTTGCGGGCTCCGGGCCGTGCTGCGGAGCTAACAGCCCCAGGGGCGTCACTGCGGGTGGATTGGGGGGGTGCGGTGGGGTTTGGCCTCGCCAGGGCCAGCGGTTTAAACCAGGCCGGGTGCCGAGTCCTGGCGTTCAGGGGTTTCGCTCGGCACGTTTCGGGCAAAGGGAAGGTAATCAGCAATAAACTGCCTCTGGGGAACTCTTTTAGTGGGGGCTGCTTTTTGGCCTTGGTTCTTCTCACCTCACCCCACTGCTGCGGAGGTCTGTGTGTGGATACAAGCGGGGCCTGGTCTGTAGGGGAAGGCAAGTCCACATGAACACAGCTGATGCCACCGGAAAGCCAGACTTTGAAGCACCCCAGCTTTTTTTGTAGCTCAGCAAAAGGACCCTAGACCAGGGGTGCTAAAACCCCCTTAGCAGAATCTCACTGCACGTGTTAGATACCTGAACTTCGTATTTGTTAGGAGCTGCCAGTCCTGCCTGTCACGTACCCAGCCCTCCTGTGTTTAGTTCTGAGGTGTACCTCACGAAGCCCAATGCTGGAGGGCCATGAATGGCAGCCCATGGATCCTCTTGCTCTCCTGTGGGCTGGTGCTGGGCCAGAGAAAGGCACAGGTACCTGGCTCAGCAGCTCTTGCAAGTGTTTTTCTTACTACAGCCCAGGGTCCCAGAGCAGCCCTTAGTCTTGTCCGCAGCGGAACGCTGCTGCTGCTCACATGGCACAGTCTGGATACAGGACAGCCACCATGCAGACAGCTGCCTGGGACACGAGCTCACCACAGCCAGCAGGACCAGGGGAGAGCCACACAAACTAGTTAGTAAGACACATCTGTACCCTCTGCTTGCTCTGGCCTTCAGATGCTTATCACTGCCTTTTACTCAGATCTTGGCCTTAGAGCCTGTCACAGAGGTAGATGTTTTTCAGGTGTTTTTCAACAACTGAACTAGATCTGCTACCTCTTTTCTTTCCAAAACTGTCAGCAGTGGCAGCACTCACCAGGTGGCAGGGGAGGCTATGGCTGGAGGCACCTGTTTAACAGCATAGAACGATCAGAAGATAACAGTCATCTGAGAGCAGAAACCTAGATTCCAGTCCTGGTTTGCAGCATGTTTATGCATTTTACGTTACAAAAAAAAACCCCAACAAACCCAAACCCCAGATCTACAGGAGCTGAGCTAGAAACGGGTAGAAACCAGCACTCTGGTTTCCTCATCCCCCAGGTGAAGACCCTAATCAATAGGCTAAAGCTATTTCTCAGTAAATTACTGCTTAATTATTCTGTGCAAACTAGGACAAGATCCACAAGAGAGGCAGTACGAACATCTCTGAGAACAGGTTTTGGCCAGGGCCTTTCCACAGGGAGCAAGAGATGCAGAGCTGAACCTCCTCCTCGGAAGAATATTCAATCCCAATCACCTAACGAGAAAGAAATGTTCTAGTTACTAAACTATTATTTAAATGCAGGGCCGCTCCTCTTCCAGCTGCAGCTTTTTGCGTGAAGGGTGGTGCCCTCTGTTGTTCGTCAGAGGAGCTGCTGGGAGTTAGGGGGACTGAAAGCACCAAGGTGAGGTCGGTTGGGTTTTTTTTCCCCAGTACTGCAGACTGAGGGATGCTCTGGTTTTGACACGCAGGCAGGTGGCTGGGTCTCTCATGCTGGATGCACTACAGTTGGGTTTCCCGATTGAAGTCGGGAAGGAGGCATCTGTAGAGGAGTATGTACCAACATGAGCAGGGAAAAAAACAGCCTGTTTAATAACACACTGCTTAGACAACAGAAAGGATGCATAGAATAGGCACGAACTGCTTATTACAGGTGCTGCCGAGGTAACTGAAGAGTACAGGAACGTGTGTGGGTAAGGGTCAGAGTAAAGGCTGCCTGTGTATCCTTCAACATCTGCTGACACCAGAGAGAGAAGGAGCTACCATGGCCTAACAAGCTGCCATCGTTAGATAATCCTCATGGGCACTCCCAGGCCATCTGTTAAAGTAAAGTCTGTCTGTGCCAACACGGGCTGCGTGTGTTCTTGCTCTCTGGCACAACAGAAAGAAGCTGTATGTTTGGATTGCAGTTGTTCTACAGAGCAGAGAAATAAGAAAGCAATGATAGGTCTGTCCGTCTGTCCACAAGAAGTGAAGTGGCTTTGCCAGACGCCTAACGCAACTGGTCACGGGGCCGGTTCCGGTGCTGTAAATTGCAAGGCGAGTACAGTTATTTAAAACGACCTTTGAGAGTAATCTGTGTGCCTTGCCCCTGGAGCCATCCATGGGAAGCGTGCTCCCATCAGTGTCCTGCTGGGCCCAGAAGGTGTTTCCAAGAGCCCAGCTGTTTGCCGTGATTGCTGAACACGCCGAGTCTGCAAGAACTGTTTTTAAAAGCACACGGTGATGTCGTGGGGTTGCTTGAGTTGAGTAACCCCGAGGCAATGCATTCAAAGGGGTAGAGGGCAAGTCAGTGTCCTGCCAAGCCAGGGAGAAGGCACTGCATGTCCCTTACTTTTGGTTTACTCAGAGATCATCTGTACCTTCTCCAGGAGCAAAGCTGTTTGGTCGGGAATAGCACGCTAGTAGTTTAGGGCTACCCTAGAATTTTCTCTCGTGGATACAGTCAAATAGTTTGTATCTGTACAAGCCTGTAAAGGAGGGATCTCCTCCCTTTCCCCAGTTGTTCACGGTGAGTCCACATGACAGTGCCTACATGATGCATGACTGCCCCCTTGACTGAAGGCACTTCCATGTTATGTGAGGGTCTCCAGCTTCTGGCTGGGCCAGGAGGAGTAGGAAAGCAGTTCAGAACTGCTGCCTTGTAGCTGTGTAGCGCTCAGCTGAGGACCCTTTTTTCCTTCTGATCTGTCCCTGTTACCAGTACCGCGAGGTAGGTGAAACGGCAGTTCAGCCATGAAGCTGTAAGCTGTAATGGGAACAGCACGTTGAGATGCCACCTTTTTTGGATGCATGATTTCTTGTGTGGCTTTGAGTCTAAATATAATCACAGTTGGCTCTTTCTAGTTTTGCTTGCACAGCTTTTCTAGCAAAACAGGTAATTTGCATATGCTCACAAGAAGCTGTAAGTACAGCTACCCAAAGAAGAAATCTGAACATTTTTAACCCCCCCCAAACACAGCCCACTCCAGAGTTGCATCACTCAGGTGGAGTCCCTTTTACTAATACCTCTCAGTTACCTTTTCACCTTCTGACTTGAATCAGACGTGGAGGCGGTGAGATGTGGTGAGCCCTTCTCCTGTGCATCAGAGACTCTGTGTGTGTTCCCGTAGCCAAAATGAGACGGAACGACATCAGGAAGATTTCCCTTATTCTTAGCTTAGGCACTGAGAATATTTTACATCTCAAAGGTTGAGATGGAGGTGACTGGAGTCTTGATGATCTGGACTAAAAGAAGACATAAATCTGTCATTTTAAGATAGAATAGCTTGTTCTTATTGTTAATTTTGACTTCCTTGCTTTCCAGTCGCTGCTGTAGAACTTAAACAGGTTTAGTTCTGCCAGGAGCTGAACTCTTCCTGCATATGCTGAAACCAGTGTGCTAAAATCAATGCTGGATGATGTTCATTTTGCAAAGTAAAGCTTTAAGTTGTAAACAGGCTAATTAGATCTCAAAGGTAAAAGCTTTATTGGCTGAGCCTGGCGCAACGCTTGCAAAAGGAGAGATTAAGAGCCACTTCTTTTGAAGCGCTTAGATTGTTTAGTTTGGAAGGGAGATAAATCTTCAGCTATCAGGAAGGGGTTTAACCTCTGACTGAAGGGTTAGGGAAAGCTTCCCCTCTGAGTAGGTTATTTTGGTAACTCCAGACCAGGGTACTGTTTAGTGTTGAGCTGCCTGTGCCCATTCAGCTCTTGCTGTAGAGCGAGAGGCTGAACGCTAGGCGATGGCCCTCTGGCCTGACTGAAACATTGCTGGGCAACTCTGTGTGACCAGAACAGACTTTTTAGTGAAGGAGCCATGCACTAAAGTAGGTATGTGGAGATGAAGGGCAGGTACCTTCATCCCGTGAAGGTCCTTCACCTCCCTGGGCCTTAGTCTCCTGTCCTGGTTTCAGCCGAGATAATTTCCTTTCTAGTAGCTGGTATAGTGCTGAGGGGTAGGGTTGATTCTCTGTGCTCAGGCATGCTGAAGGTTGCTCATTCTGTGTAGGTTTCTGGCCTGAGTGCAGCTGATGTGATTGTTAAATTTATTTGGAGCACATGGAAAACACTGGAATCAGAAAACAACCAAAAAAAAAGGGCACCCTCCTACGATTCTAACTCCTGTGTGCATTCTCTCTTCATCCCTTAATACCAGAGGGCACTAAGTACCTACAGACAACCGTGAAATGGCAACCTGTCATGTTGGATTACTAGTTGCTTGCCTGTTGTTAGAACATCGTCAGACCTGTGGAAACACCGGCATGTTTAGGACCACCAAGCAAATCTCAGCCTGCTCAGTCAATCATTTCTATCGACTGGGTACAACACACTCCCAAGCAGTGCTTGCAAAAGGCTTTAGGCTGCCTCTTGTAAGAGCATCACTTTGCAAGGACAGAGTTGAGCTGAAGCTGAAACAGGAGGTTTCTATGCCTTTGCTTGCCTTTCCTTTTTAGCCCTTTAGAAAAAGAAACCCATGAAAAGCTAAACAAGAATTCACCTTCAGAAACCCCTGGGTCCCCTCAGCACACCTGCATCTTGCTCTCACTGTAGCATAAAACTAGCTCAGAGTCACATCTTGTCCTCCTCATCTTGGTATGATATAAAAATACACCTAATTGCAGTAGTACCTAGATGGCACAGCCGAGACCAGGACCATGTTGTGCCAAGTGCTGTTTGCCAAACAAGTAGGAAAAGAGATGCTGTTCCCCCACAGGGCTCGCAGTATATATAGACAAAGTCAAAGGGGATGAAGCAGTATTATCTCAAGCTTACAGCTAGGGGACTCCAATCCAGAGGGATTACAGTAGCTCGCCCAAGGTCACACACAGGAAATCTGTGGCAGAGCTGGGAAATGAAACGAGAGCTTCCCAGCCTCAGGTAAATACACCGGCCATGGGATCATCTCTACACTGGAATGTTTCGACCCACATCTGTACAGGGTTCAGGCTTGAGCCCTCCCCACAGAAACTGTGGGAACCGCCCCATTTGTGTGCCAGCCACGCACCCACCGTGACCAGGACGTGGCTCCCACCACCTGCATTATTGCACGGTTGCTGAAAGGACATGCTTCGAGGTGGAGCGCTGTGTATTCTACGGGGTTCTGTCGTCGTGCTGTCCACGTTCTCTATGGATGTGCTGCTATCTCTGGGTAGGCAATCTGCCTTTCAAGTCGCTGCGTGGCTGCGCTGCTCCAGGCATGCCAGGGTGTGCTGCTGCCCTCTCGTGTAGACCTTGCTGCCATTGCAGCGCTGTGACAGAGCCGCGGGGACGGGATTTACCTGGTGCCCAGCTCCGAGGGTAACCTTTCAGGCCAGCCGTACCGCTAGCGAACACTGTCGCCTTCCTCGTTTAGCCGCGTCGCTGCCTCGTCCACGCTCGTTCTGTGCGTGAGCCAAGCTACATGGCGATGGAGAATCCAGGTCATAGTCTTGGTAACCGTGATGCAGCTTTGCTAGGTGGGGAGAACAGTTAAGACAACTGTTAAGCAACAAAGGGTAGCTATGGTTCGGCCGGTGTGCCCAGGTTCCTCTCCAGCAGGGACAGTTCTGCCTCACTGACCGAAGTTCACCTCAGGTTTGCCGTGATTGCTGAAGTCAGACCATCTTTTCTGGGCACGTAACATTTAATGGGAAGAGTTTGGTACCCCTGCTAGAAGGGCCATGCTCCTGCAGCTTGTGACAGGTGGTAATTTATGAGGAGCTTCATAGGCAGCAACAAAGAAATTCCAGTTATTTCCCACTTAAAGGCTGGCCTGGATTTTATTTTAGCAACAGCTGCTGATGGTGCCCTGTGACAACCGCTCTAAAGCAGGAAGATTCCTTTCTCTTTCCATCGCAGGGGTAGTGAAAGGGACTTCAGGGCAAATACAAATCAGGTTAATGGTGGTTTACTTGGTGTAATTACCCCTTCCTTCTCCTTCTCCCCCCTGTGTTTTTTGTTTTAAACAGACACACACCCCCCTTTAAAATACCTGGGCAGGTCATTATTTAAGCAGACTATAAGCCTAGCTGGAGCTCTTTGAAATATTTTTCTTCAAAGTTTTGCTCATTAGAAAGAAACCATAGAAAACTTTTCCTCCCTCTACCTTGACCCAGGAGCGAATATTACATCTTTCATTGTCTCACTAAATCTTCCAATTCCTTATTGCCTTCCTCCTTCTGCAGAGGGGCAAAGCAAGACAAAGAGTGTAGCTGAACCTATGCAGAAAATAGCATATGCAAAGAAAGATGCTCATAAAAGGGAAACTATAGCTTGAACAATAGCATCATTCTGTGTCTTGCAGGAGTAGTATCTATGGAAGCATGCTACTGGGGAACAAGCCAATCCAAAGGTAATTAATAAAGTAATTCTGAGGCAGGGGTGTGGGACATATGACTGTTGCAGGCCCAATGTGTGTTAGTGACAGGAATCCGTCCTGTTCATTTGACTTGACATTATTTTCTTAGACTCTCCTTCTTGATATGCCCGGGACTCAAAGGGCCACAAAGATGGTCGGGGGCTGGAGCACCTCTCCCACGAAGACAGGTTGGGAGAGTTGGGCTTGTTCAGCCTGGAGAAGAGAAGGGTCTGGGAGGGATGACCTAATTGTGGTGTACGAATACTTGAAGGGGTCCTACAGGAAAGCAGGAGAGGGACTGTTCAGCAGGGAATGCAGTGATAGAACAAGGGACAATGGCTTCAAGCTGAAAGAGGGCAGGTTTAGGTTAGACTTTAGGAAGAAATTCTTTCCTGTGCAGGTGGTGAGGCCCTGGCACAGGCTGCCCAGAGAAGCTGTGGCTGCCCCCTCCTTGGCAGTGCTCAAGGCCGGGCTGGATGGGGCTTTGGGCAACCGGGGCTAGTGAAGGTGTCCCTGCCCATGGCAGGGGGTTGGAACTAGATGATCTTTGAAGTCCCTTCCAACCCAAAGCATTCTATGATTCTATGATTTTGTGACTGGAAACTGAAACCGAAGTCTCACATACTTAACCCGTGTGGACCAAAGCAAGTACTGGAGGTCTCAACACCCAGCTGCCTGCTCTCACAGCTGAAATCCCATTCTCCTGTACCTGTATTTCACCTCTGTCAGCTTCTGGATGACTGAAGAAAGAAGTGTGATAATACTGTCATGACAGTCCTTCTGTCAGACATTGCAGGGGTCCCTGCAGCCCTTCCATAGCCAGGGGTTCCAACCAGAAAAGCCTCTCTAGAAATCCAACTTTAGTTTGCATGAGGGATGGACATCTGTCTTAGCCAGGAGTCAGTGCAGAGCAAACACACGCTCCTGGGAGAGAAACACCAGGGCTGTCTGTATGACAGCAAGGAGGTTTCTTGCCTGGGGCAGGCACACAGAGACCAGCCAGTAGTGGCATGAGGACAATCGCAGTGTCTTGAGTCAACAAGTAATGAGGCTGCAGCATTATTACTTCCGTGTGCATCAAGTTCCTGGTTGCACTAGCACATGCTGTAGAGGCTCTTTTCAAGTCACCCACCACTCGTGTTTAGGAAATGGACCCCACAGTTTTCTGACCTGACAGCACACAGAACAAGGTACTCGCTGCAAAGGCTAGAAAAAAAATAGTACACTGCATATCCACCTGGAAAAATAGAACAGAACAGTAGATATTGTCTCCATCCAGTATTTCTGGAGAAAGTTAATGATGAAGCAGTGGCTGACCCAGAAAATACTCATTAACACTGGCTGCAACACTGAATGTAGCAAATATGTTTTCCAAGAAAGGCAGTAATGGGGACTGCAGCTCCTTGTGCCCTGCTTCAGACACTAGGCAACTTAGTTGAAACAATTGTTAAAAATTGGGATTATAAAGCCATACGGCCCAGCTGGCAAGGATGTGACAGGTGGAACAACTCAGTACAGATTCTGAGTGCAACGGGCCGTTGTGCTGGGCTGGTTCGCGACTCGTTAGTGGGCCAGTTACACGGAGCTCGTCAGTGCTGCGGCAGTCACGTGCAAATGCTCTGCTTTGCTCTCTGAAGGCTGAGTGAAAGACCAGAGCCATTAGCTGCACCCCTGGCTCCTCTGAGCCTGCTGGGAATCCTCTGTTACCACAAACCCCAGCCAGCTGATTGCACGGAAGCAGCAAGGGGCACCTCTGGGGAGCAGAGGTACTCTACAACATACATGGGTCCTGCCAAAATGAACGCCACGTGCTAGGGTTTCTGTGAAGCTCATGAGATTCTTCGCCTTACCGCCCGTCAAGAGTGCCTAACGAGATTAGGCTCCAGATCGATTAGGAAAAAACATTTGTTGGGATATTAGACTAAGGGCTGTGTTTGGGTGGCTTAAGCCCCAAGCCCCCAGCTGTGGCAAGTTCCCTGCCTTGATAAATCACAGAATCGTAGGGGTTGGAAGGGACCTTGAGAGATCATCAGGTCCAACCCCCATGCCAAAGCATTTGCTCTCAACTGATCTTCACAGGCGCTGAGGTCTTTGGCACAGGAACCAAGCCTGAATCTTCAGGTCCTTGTTCAAAGCTTAATTTCTTCCTGCTCCCTGAAGCATCTGTGCACCTTGCATTTGTTGTGTGAAGATTGTGCGTTCTGTTCCTCCCCTTGATCATCTCCAACCAAACCCCTGCCTCCTTTTAAGTGACCCTTCCTCTAAGTCTCTGACCAATTCTACCTTTCAAGCATGTATTACTAAGCTTGGTTCCTCGGTTGAAAACAAGCTGCTCCATTCTCTTGTAGTCCCTGTGCTGTATCTGGTTAAAAAATACAGCACTTGTACACTTTATGGTAGGGGACCTCTCTCGTCTTCCACAGAGGCCCCACACCAACCAGGTGTGTGTTCCACACCTCCAAGTAGCCGCCATTTAGGAGCGTTAATCATGTCCTACTGCACAACAGGCAGCCACTTCTGAAAGCGCCTCAGCTCTAGAGACACTGAGCACTACCCTGGCCTGCTGTTAGGCTGAGTGTTCCCTGACAGACAGCCGAGTTCCAGCTGCTGCATCATGAGATGTGCGCAAGGTGTACACTGCAACTCCAGCAAACCACGAACTGTAAAGACCCAAAGTTTCAGAGGGGAATTTATTGCATGGGAGCATATCCAATATCTTTTTTTGTCAACCATCCATGAGAATAATAAAAAATAGAAGCTTTTTAAATGACAAAAAATATAGTTACGTATAATACAGATTTTCATCTTGCATTGAAGCAGAGCAGTACTAAAACGCTCACTCGTGTTTTCACAGTTAGTCTGCGTTGCTTCTCTAGGTTAAAGCGTCAGCAACTCAACTCTTCCAGTCAGAACCTCTAGTTAGTAGTTGGGCGGGGTGATCGCGAGGGTGAATGTTCTCTGCAGTTCGACGCCCCTCACAAACAGAGCGGGCGTTCTCGATCCGCCTCAGAACTACTCAGCTCTTCAGAGGTACCAGCTACGCTCGGAGCCAGGCATCCTTGCTGCAACTGGAAGCTGTTTGTATGAGAACATGCTTTTAGGCCCAGTTCAGAAACACCATCTGTGGAATGCTCAAGAAGGTGCTTAAATCCCAGCTGGCTCCCAGGGCTCTGAGCTGATCCTCTGCTGCTCATTCTGCCCCTCACAGACACGCTGGCGTGAAGCGCTTGCCCGTGTCAGTATCGCAGGTGCAAGTCACTGGCAAGACCGCAAAGGATTAGAACGTTCTTCAGCACTCCACATGCCCGAGACCTCAACGCGTTCGCTGAATGCATACACTTATGTATATACTACACACACTTACCCCCAACCCCTCCCCACAACATTATTGCAATAATTCTTTGCTGGTATAACAGTTTATATACCAAGTTTCACTTGTTTAGTTTTCTATAAACATAGAAAAAACCATCTGAAGAGAGCTAGAACAGCTTTCAACCAGTTGCTATATTGGCATTGAAAGCTTTATTTTGAAAACTTTAAGCAGCAATACTGAATAAATAGACAGAATGATTGTTTTGTCATCTCCATACAACTGATGGCCTTCATCCAAAACGTTAAAATACTGTAGCAAATAGAATAAACATGCATGTTTCAATGTTCTGGAGGAAAAAAAAAAAGAAGAAAAAAGAAAAGTAATATAAAAGTAACACTTTGACACTTATTTTAATACAGTACAGACCATTAGAGACTATTTTCTGGAAAAAAATATCTGAATACAGTTTTGTTATGTACACGGATCATTAAGGCCCAATTCAGTCAAGTTAATGCACGTCAGGAATTTATACGCTTCAAGGTAACTCACTAAAAATCACAAGATTTTATGATTGTTGCTCCTTCTCGTATGAACCCAGTTCACTAAAACAACGCAAACCTCTTCACGCTTAAAAACAGGGCAATTACTGCCCCAAGAGGAGACTTTTTGTTCCACTAAAGGATCTTTTCCTTCTTACCTCCCAATGAATGCATGTTCGCACACTGCTAACGCTAGCGGTAGTTCTCTTCTTCAAGAACTTCCTTCCAACTTGCTAGGATTTAGAAAAGCCAAGGGACCTCAAGGCTAAGATACCATTTCCAGAAGCAATTCAGGCACTTGGGAACCAAAGTCCCACTAAAAGGTAACGGGAGGCAGGTTCCTGACTGACTTTTCAGAGCGGGACTTGGGTTTCTCCCTTGCTCGGGCATTCGGGGTGTTTACCTTAGCCTTAACCTACCTGCTCTTCAAATGCTCAACCTACCCCCCTGCCCCACCCCATCCCCTTTCCCCTGCGACATAGCAAAACCAGCAAAAAGAAACTGTATCCTCACAGATGGGAGAGGTAACACAGTTAGTTTCCATTAGTAATAAACGATGGGAGCTCTCCATATAAATTCCCTGTGCACTGGAAAATAGTGCTTGTGTATTCAACTATTTAATACAAGCTAAAAAAACCAACCCAGCCCATTTTTATCATGCTTGCCAGTAAATAATATGGCACTTATTAAAACCAGTGACGTGTAGCTTCCTTTCTGCTAATGCCCCATGAAGTAGGTTCAAAACTCTTCCAAAAAGGGATTTTTCCACATTTGTAAAGAAAGAGTGAGGTTCTGTGGTTGATCAGAAGCAAAACTCGTTAATGCCGTTAATGTGAGGGGTTTCTATAGCTGCAATACACCGTTTGGGTCACATTTAATACAAGGGCATGCCGCTGCTTTGTGGTTTATTTACAGAGAGGGTGAAAATGCTACAGAACTTTAACCTGGGTGAAATTAAGTAAGCGAGGAGAGCAGGGAAGCTTGTCAGTGTCTCACAGATGGCAGGTTAGGGTACCGAAGCCTCTCCCCTTTGCCACAACAGCGGCTGAAGCTGTAAACGTGTTTTCAGATCACCCTGATGTATGCTAAAGCCCTGACAAGGAGGGACCGCTTGATGATGACAATGATGATGATGCAGCGGCCGCTCCTGAGCACAGCTCCGGACGGCCCTTCTGTCAAAGAGCTGCTGCCACCAGCAGATGCTGTTTTGTAACTCAAAAGGCAAACGCCTTCCTGGATTCTATTAGAAAACCATAACTTAAGTCCTCCAAAGCTACTCTTCCCCTTCCTTTTGATCCTTTTCCTCCTCTCCTCCACCTTAAAGAATAACCTGGTTTTCTGATGCCAGAGAGCCCTATTCAGCTCAAACCAACTTATCTGTGGGAGATGGAACGGTCACAAAGCATGGCAAGAACATTAACTGGGTAAACATACTGATCTGCCTGAAAAATACTTCATCTCAGTCCAAGGCTGAAATGGCAATGGGTTTTTCCTTGTGTTTCTCCCCACCCCCATGCAGCATAATTTGGGCCAGACTTTGCAAGGTGCTGAGTGCCTCAGCTCTCTAACATTGAGAGGTGCTGAAGATGCAAGATATCTGCTGGAGAGGGCCGTTTTATTTCTGTAAATCGAACCCAGAATGTAAGGCATATACGCTCAAGTACCTTGGACAGATATAGTCCCCAAACTATGTATATTATACACTTTATATATATATATATATATATATCTGCACATCGGTTTTGTTTTTGTTAAATACAAAGTTATGGGCACAGTAAACATGAGCACAGAATTGTGATAAACTAATGGCAAAATCTGTGAGCACTGCAAAGATTCTGCAGGTAGGGACATTTAATTTTCCAGTTTGCTCACAAGGGGAGGCAAAAAATCAACCCAAAACCCAACAGGTAAGTCAAACAGTAAAAATACAGAGTCCGTTTGGAAAGGAAAGGTCCTTTATATATTCACAGCCTTATCTGTTGCTGTTAGTCTAAATACAGCAGCACGTTTACAATATATGATGCCATTAGTAAGTGGAAAGTGGGGGGGAAAAGGCATTAAACACTCAGGAGTCCTTCATCTTCTACTGTATCTTATAAAACTTCTATTTGTCAGTATGACTAGGAAGCTCCTTTTTTGTAAAAGGAAACTTAAATTAAGATTTGTTTGCACGTCAGTAAATCAACACAAGAGGATGCTAGGAGTTAAGAATTCTTAAGTATTTTCTATGGGGAAAAGCTTGGGAGCTTCCTACCAGTGGTAAAAGTTCTGACCTGATGGAAGACATCAGTTCTGTTGTTTTGCCACTGACTGAGGCCCAGGTATTCGATACTGCAGTGAAAGTATGGCGACCTTCTCTCATGTCAAGGGGATCTCAAACGTGGAGTTGCTGTGAGAACAGGAAATCCAAACGCGAGGTGAGGCCCATCCCTTCTCCAACTCATCCATGAGGCCAGCCTCCTAATGTACCCAAATGCCCCAGCGGTGCCAGTCACTTTCTCTACGAACTTGGTGTCCACTTCAGCATTCTAATTTCAAGGCCTGTAGCCAACACGCTGCTTGGTAGCATCCTACTGCCACACCTGCTCTGCTCTGACTGCATCAGAGTGACATCACAGGATATGGCAACATTCTCTTTTCACCTTTAATTTTGTAAAAGACTACCACTAAGTGTGTGAATTTCCTGTTTGTAAGCCTTACACACTGTAAGTGACTGAGCAGCAATACAACCTGCCAACAGGCTAAACATCTACCATTTAACACAGGGGACATGGAATGAAATTCTGTCAGCAGCAGCTCTGATTTTGGCTTCACAGGACTCTCTGCCAGGCTTCTTCCCTCCACAAAACCCAGGTGAATTCTGTAAGGCTGAAAGAGGACGCTCATTGGTCTTGTATTGTTGTTTTTTTTCTCCTCTGACAGCAAGATTTACCGTGAAACAAGAACACTGTAATGGCTAGTGGAAAAAATAAAGTACAAAATCACACACAGTGAAAGCCTCCTACTCTCTTTTGGTAAGATATATGAAGACAACTTCTTACATTGTTCTTTTCTCAAAAGGCATATACAATGTGGCAAAATATTTCAAATATACATTCTATATAATAAAATATCATCTAACTAGTGCATCCTCAATCATATGCTGGAAATATTTTTACCAAGCCAAGGTTTAAATTCCATAAATCTTTTGAACACTAGGTGCTTCATTCAAGGCAGATTCAACAGCAAGTAAATCTCACGAGCTCACTTTTCAAGCCTTAAAAAGGTAGCAACGGATGGAACATGACATACCATGACCCACGACAGAAACGAACAGCCAGCGGTGAGAAACCATTGTAACAAACGGTTCGGCACCCCACACGACTCCGCATCGCAAGCTGTTGGACTTGGTCAAAGGGTGGATGTTTGTACACAGAGTCACCTTCTCAGACTGACACACAGCCACACGTGATTATTCACCAGTTAAAAATAAAAATATAAAAAGATCAACATTCACTCATCCATTGATTAAAGGGAATAAATTAAACAGATTGGTTGCATACATGGTTTCCTTCACCCTCAGTCTTTTATTTATGCCTGTACAAGGAACAATACTTTCCCAAACGCTTCCCAAGTGGCAAAACCCAATGAAGGTTTTTGCACTTGAGCAGTGTTGACAGCAAGTTCATCCTTGCCAATCCTGAATCAAGACAGTTTTTCTGTCTCTTTAGCATCAGTGCACAGGGTATGGCTCCAAGTGGTGTGTTGGAGGAAGAAGGAGGAAAATAAACATATGGTGGCTTAACAACGACAACAAAAATCTTCTTCCATTCATCACTGGCAGAATAAACCAAAAGTGTATCTTTGTCCAGGGTACCTCGCTAGGTCCTCTCCAGAAGAGGTATGTAACTGTCATACATAAATGCCCTCCGGGTTAAAACCAGACGACAGGGGATTCTGCAGGATCCGAAGGTTGCTGGGGAGTTGCCTTGACGAGCCAGGGCGCTTCAGTGACCCAGACTGAAATGTTGGCTCTGCACAAGAAAATAGGCAGTTAGAAAAGTCAACATCATCAAGGATGATGTCTGTAGAACACCTCTCTTCTTCCTGCTTACCGGTGCCCTTAAGTGCAGTATAGAAAAGCTAGTACCACATACAACAAAAACTTCAAGTGCCTGACTAGGAAGCGGTGAGATCTGAGGTGTGTACCTCCTACTCATTTCAGAAGGGAAAGATATACCCACTCCAAATAATCATCCTCCCACAAGGAGCACGCACACGAATACATGCACATTTATACAGTGATGTGCAGAAAGAGCCCGTACTGATACGAACAAAAAGCTCTGGCTTCCCGCCCACTTAAAAGAGAAACTTCACACAAGTACCAACACTGGAGGCCTGGATGTCTTTTCTTCTCTGCCTGCCTCCCCTACCCTCACAGTGCCTTTTGGTTACGGAGCTTTCTAAGGGGAGGGACAGAGCCCGCTAAGGAAAAGGCCCAGAGAAGCAGGCCCCTCGCGAGCAGGGTACCAGGTAACGCATGCTGCAGCAGAGGACTTTCTGGGGATCTTATTTACGTTTATAAATATCTCAAATGTGGGACACAGAGGGAAATGGCCAGCCTCTTTTCAGTGGTCTGCGGGGACAGGACAAGGGGCAATGGCCACAAGTTAGAGCACAGGAAGTTCTGCACCAATACCCAGAAGAACTTTTTCACAGTGAGGGTGACAGCACTGGAACAGGCTGCCCAAGGTGGTTGTGGAGTCTCCTTCTCTGGAGATATTCAAGACCCGTCTGGACGCCTCCCTGTGTGATCTGTCCTAGGGAACCTGCTTTTGCAGGACCCGATGATCTCTGGAGGTTCCTTCCAACCCCTATGATTCTGTGATTCTGCCTGTGCCACGGCTGTGACATGCATTCAGAGTGCTCTCACGTTTCTGTCCAGGAAACTCTGAAGCCAGATGTGGGCATGTGCAGGATGCGCTAATCTCACCAGGGGCAAAAATCAATCTGCACATGCCATAACAGCCATCTGTGCAGGACTTGGGATGGCTGGCAGCCCAGCTGGATTAGCTCCTGTTCCCGTGCGGCTGCTGTCTGGGATTTCTTGAGATCCAGACGCATTCCTCTTTCTACTTTGACAACGCGTCCCAGCAGAAGAGGAAGAACCCAGAGGAACAGCAATGCCAGGCAGGCAGTCACACTGCGTGCCAGCTTACATGCCTGCAGCCGTGGCGGCCACACTTTGGAAGCTACTGGCCCAACGGGTTACTGACAGGACGAACACACGCCGAGGCGCAGCGGGAGAGGAGTTACATCTACACGCTGCGCTTTATTTATAGCTCGCTAAACCTTTGGAATGGAAAGAAATAGTTGACTCTGTGCCTGCATAATGTTTTGCTAACTCCTCCCTAACTGAGCATTCGCTCCGTGTGGCAGTGACAGCGGAAAGGAAGCAGGCAAAGGCATCATCACCACCCCCTTCCCTCGCCCACCAAAAGCATCCTGAGCACCACACCTCTCTCAAGCTCCACATGCGGGGCCTCCACCTCCACGGGGTCTGCTGGCAGCACCGTGACCTTCGTTCCCGTTTGCTGGATGAACTGTTGGAGATTGACCTGTCGCAGCTCCTTTGTCAGCTGCTCCAGTTCTTGTTCCCTGTCCTGCCAGGAAAGAAAAAACATTTGCTAAGCAACAAGTGGCGTTTCAAGACTCTACTTGCAACCAAGCAACTAATGCATCTCCTTTTCATGAGAAAGCCCCTGATTTTTATATCCAAATGCAAAGGGGAGAGTGACTCTCATTATTTAGAAAGCAAATCAATGCTCAATATTACTTATTAGGGGTTACTACTGGACTGCTTATATTGCTTCTTGGATGATGAGAAGATGTTTCTCGTATCTCCTGACAAAAGTTTTGGCACAGAAGATGTGAACAAAGAATGGTGCTGGGGAGCACCCTGAAAAAATACATCAACCGAGCATCAGCCTGGCACCGAATCTCGGCTCTGTCAGAGGAGTCTGGCAGGAGTTGGGGCAGCTCATCTAGTTCTTCAGTTCCTCAAAGGAGAGTAATTCCCTTCTCTTCTTGTTCGTTGCATTTTCTATTTAGGGTGCAATTCTTATTGGTTGGGTCAACCTTATTTCCCCTAAATTATCCTGTGCAAGCAGAATTATACACAAGCTCACACAAGGACTGGGGGATAAAGAGTTTTGCAGGTCTGTTCTAGGAACAGTCCCCAACAGCAGAGCTCTTATTCGCAGTAAGGTCATGGAGGCCGATTTCAATGGTTTGTAAGAAAATTAACACAACTGACCTGATGTCTATATCAGGACCTTTTAAATGCCACCTGCTTTGTCACTCGCGTGCGTTTGACCCGTTCAGTCAATGCCTATCATGCCGTTGGTCTCAGCTTCCCATGCTGGGCTTTTGTTTCCATTCACTGACTACGAGCTTTCGGAGGAACCGGACTGCGAATCGGGAACCAGGCCACCTCCAAATTTTAAGGCAACACTACAGAAATATACTTCCATTTATTTCAGGGTCGTTAGACTCTACACCTGAGCACTTGGGACATAGGAAATTGTCAGCTGCCTGTGCTTACTGCAACGTCGCTTCCATAGCTCCATGTTTTATGAGACTGTAACACAGTCACCACTGAATTCCCTTCAGTTTTTGTAAAAAAAAAACAAAACCAGAATCACCAAAATATGCAAAACTAACATCATAAATAACTTGTTCTTGAAATTTCTCAGCTTTCACAGGAAATAAGGTATCCAAATCCTACTGGCTTAAGCTCTTACATTTACTATCCAATTGTGAAACTTCAGTGAGACCTTTTACCTGAAGAAGGGTGGGATTTGGGGGTTTAGGTTGTTTTGGGGTGGTTTTTCTTTTGCATTTAAAATTTCTCCAGAAACAGGGAGAGCAGAGTGCTGCATCTGACCCCTAACTGAACATACCCTCATACTGTTACGGAGGTGGCTAGAGAGAAGGAACAAAAGAGAAAAGGTAGGACAGAAATTTCTCACACTGTATTAAAACCCCATCACCTTCCTGTTCCCATCACTCCAAATTTAGTGGACAAAAATTTTCTTTCCTCCCTTACTGAAAGGTCTATAAAAACACCCTGCTTAACTCTTCTAGTTTCAAATCAGCAGCTCCATAAACATGAGTATTTAACTTCTTGATTACCAAGAAAATATTTCCCTATTTCCCCCAAAAACTGTGCAATGCAGAGAGCTGAGTTAATTTTCTCCTGGGCTTCCAGATCAGTGCACTTTTAGGTTTAAGAACAAGCTTGGAGGATCTGAATTTAATGTGAACTTTCCTGAGAAAATGAAACCTTGGCCTACAAAAAAACCCACGGCAATAAAGATTTTGAACTCAATCACAGCCTCGCCAAGAGGTGCTGAGGGTAGGTAAGATATATAAAGAGGGCTTGATGCTTTCTTCTAGTGCAAATCCTTAAGTGTCACATGTCTGGAAACTTAGGACAGATAGACATAGCCAAAACTGCTTACAGTTTTCACCTGGTTTGCTTTGGATGAAAAAAGTACATTTTTCTCCCTCTCCTTATTCTCTCCTAACAAGGGGGAATGGATTAAAACTAAAGGAAGGAAGGTTTAGATTAGATATTAGGGGGAAGTTTTTTACAGAAAGAGTGGCGAGGTGCTGGAACAGGCTGCCCAGAGAAGCAGTGGATGCCCCGTCCCTGGAGGTGTTCGAGGCCAGGTTGGATGGGGCCCTGGGCAACCTTGTGTAGATCTAGGCCTGAGGTTGGTGGCCCTACCTGTGGCAGGGGGGTTGGAGCTCTATGACCCTTGGGGTCCCTTCCAACCCATGCAATTCTATGATTCTATGAAAGCACAATCCTGGGCAGCAGTAAGGCAGACAGGACAAGGGAGATGCCATTCTTTAAAACAAAGGCACTGCAAGCTAACAGTTTAGCTCTACGTCCATTTATCCAGGTGCTGCTTTTGGACTGTGCCTTTGAATTAATTTGCTCTGGTGGCAGACAGACCTAGTGGGAATGGGAAGCTTATCCTCTGGAGCGGCTGCTGCAGCACAAATTTCCCCCAATTTTAACAGTATGAGTCGCTGAGCAGCCAGGATCTGCGGAGCTAGTGAGCACGCCCTCTCAGCAGGGTGAGGTGGCTGGCTGCATTGCCATGGGTGCAGCCATGCTGTCCTCTGCTAGCGTGGCTGGCATCAGCTCTGGTCTTTCTCTGTCATGGACCGCCGCGTGGTGAAGACAGGCTTCAAGTGATTTCTCTGAGGTCACCGGGCAGTCAGGGAACAGTAACAAACCAAAGCTGTAACTGAGACACCGTGTAAAAAAATGAGTGGCTGAGGGAGCTGGGATTGTTCAGTGAGGAGAAAGGAAACTGAGGGGAGACCTCATAGCTCTCTGCAACTACCTAAAAGGTGGTTGTAGCGAGGTGGGAGTCAGTCTCTTCTCCCTGGTAGCTAGTGACAGGAGAAGGAGAAACGGTCTTAAATTGCACCAGGGGAAGTTTAGGTTGTATATTAGGAAAAAAAATCTTCACTGGCAGGGTTGTTAGATATTGGAACAGGCTGCCCAGGGAGGTGGTTGAGTCACCATCCCCGGAGGTATTTAAAATAAGGGTAGATGTTGTACTTGGTGACGTGTTCTAGTGTTGGTCCTAGTAGGGCTGGATAGACGGTTGGACTCAATGATCCTGAAGGTCTTTTCCAACAGAAACCATTCTATGATTCTATGAAAGGTGTCATGGCACTCAGCACTAACCCTGCAGGCTGCTCAGGTCTTGTGAACAGCCAGGAACACTGCCACCAGAATGCCTGCTGGTTTATCCTGAGACAAAGAACTAACCACTGTTTGGCTTTTCAGGTGGTTCAAATGAGATAAAAACCCCACACAGGTGAAATGAAAAACTGACTGGTCTTCAGGAAAAATAAATCTCAGGGCAATTTGAAAATGAAAGCGACACTCTTCCTTTTACCCAAGTTCACTGTGGAAACTGCCTGATGCTTCTCTTTCACGGGCTCCAAATCTGCATAAGAGAAATTCGTTACAGTCAGGTCTTTAGCTATGGATAAAAAGAGCATTCTTACCTGCAACCGTTTGGTAGCTTGGCCCAAAGACCGTTCTACGGCTTTAATGCCATTTTCCAGCCTCAGACTCTGCTGGCCCTGAATATCAATTTCACCCTTCACCTTCTCAATCTTCTCCTTGACCTCTTCTTCATTCACTTGGGACTCCTGAACTTCCCGCTGCAGCTTCTCCGCTTCAAGGCCGCTCTCCATGTTGTGGATCTGAGACATGTAGTCCTTCAGCTTGCCCTCGCACTCCAGGATCCTCTGCCTCATCTCCTGCAGCTGCTCCTTTAGCTGTTTTTCGTTCTCCTGCTCGATCTGCAACTCGTTTTCCCAGAACTCTTCCTCTTCGATCTCCACTTCGTTCCTTTTGATCTTCTGCTCTAGCTTGAGGATTTCCTCCTCCAGGCTGGAGTTGTACTTTTGTTCCCAGTAGCGGATCTCGGCTTCGTTGGACTCCAGCTGTTTCTCGATGCACTGAAGCTTCTCTGTCTGGAGGTGGATCAATTTCTTCAGCTCGTCCGCCGTCGTCTTACAGTTGTTGAGCACCTTTTGCTTGAACTCAGATTCCTTGCTTTTCCCAAAGATGTCCATTAGCCCTTTAGCCCCTCCGGTGAAGGTGAGGGATTTCCTCTTCGGCTCCCTCCTCTTCATGGACTTGTCGGTGGGAGGCCTCAGCTTGGCCAGGGGCGGTAAGCTTTGCCGGTACAGAGTCCTCTCTGGGATGCGCGCCACGCTGTCTGACGTCGGCCTCTCGCTCAGAGACGGCCCGGTGCGGCGCAGGATCAGCTGCACGTCGCTCGCGTACTGGCCCCACTTGTCCAGCGACACGATGGGGTTTTCGTGCGGCGCCAGGTGCCTCTCCGTGTCCCGCCATTTCTCGATCAGCGTGTACCTCCCGGTGCGCCCTGCCAAGGCAAGCACAGCCGTCAGCGGGGCGGGCC
>VZTU01032977.1:217635-266215 GCA_013400835.1 Zapornia atra | reverse complement strand
CGCCTGGCCGGGGCACAGCTCGGCGCCTCATGGCCCCGCAGCGCGGGTCGTGGCCGGCACTGGGAAGGGCGGGCGCGGGGCCACCGCAGCACCGCGCGCGCCGTGGCGACACACCTCCACAGCGCAGGGACGGCAACGGGCGGTTGGGGTTCCTCCCACAGACTCCTCCTCATCATCAGTAACCGCAGCTGGCAAGCGTGCCCCTGGGGTACGCAGCCCTCGGGAGGGGGCTCAGGCTCTTCAGGACCTGCCGGGCAGCCTTCTGACCTCTGCTCTCCCAGCGCCGTGCAGCCCATGCAATACCGTGTGCTTGGAGGGCAGGGGGAAGCGCAACTCACGGTTACAGCTTCGTTCGTACAGCTGAGTCTAAGGGTCCTTTTCCTCTGGCACACACACACCCCCACACCCCCCCTCTTACAGGATGCTTGAGTGCTACAAAAGCACAGCATTTGAGGTTTTCCACTATATTATTTTTTTCTGAACGCACTCACATACAGCGTTCTCTGAACGCAGGGGGGAGTTTCCCTCATCACGAAGGTGACTTTGCTTAAAAGCCACAAGGCTGTTTACAGAAAGATGTGAAAGGTCAATTGCTTTTAAAGCATGAGATCCTGATGAAGTTCTGAACACCTCCTCAATTGCTGTTAACCTGCAAAACATCACAAGCTATTTCAATGCATTACACTGATCCATTTCCATGAGAGATGATCATTCAAGTGAGGATTTATTTCAGCGTGTAAATTCCTAAAATACCTATCATGTAATGCAGTGATGGAAAGGGGGAGTCGGAATAAACGTTATCAGTGGTAACCTATTGGATGCATTTTCTTCCCTTAGAGTGCCCACCCAACCACTGCGCTTTTCCCAGAAGACTAAAGATACCCTCGTCTCAGGCTGGAGATCTGCCTCCGGCCTCTACCCACAATACTCACACGGACTCCCCCACCTCAAATTTGTAGGAGACAAGCTCCACTGTGATGATTAACACACTACATGGCTCCCTAAAACCTGGTATCGTCAGACCAGCCTTATAAAACAGCTCCCCGGGATATAGCTACTGTGTTGGAAATGGCTCCTCTGATCTCACTTTCTCACAGTTAGCACATGATGCAAAGACGGACCACAACAAAATCAGCTGTAGAAGCACTGCGTAGAAAATAGTCTGCTTTGGCTGACCAGCAATAAGTAGCTGGCTAAATCAGAAACCAAAATGTCTGTGTTCACTTCCAAGTTAGGAGTGAGAGCTCCAAGAGTACAGGGAGACTTGACTGACAGAAGTCAACAAAACAAGGCAAGCAGCATGGGAACAGCTATCCAACCCCCATAATGCCTTATAAATAAATGACTTGAGGTAAGAACTGGAGAAAAACAGTAATCCATCGGCATACCACCATGCTTGGCCAATGCTCTCAGAGATGGATTTAAAATTTATTGGAATAAAGGACTTCAAAACCAAGTTTACTACACCAAGAAACAAAGTCAAGAGATTTTTGCCAGCCCACAATATTGTTCATTGATCCATGAAGATTTATGGTCTGGAGCAGGCATCAGGGTTATTATAGGAAAAATAAACCTAGTGCTGTTTGTCATAGCATGCTAACAATCAAATCCCGGGGAAGAAAACTGAAGTAAAAACATACCACAGTACCCAGGACAAAGGTTGCATTTTACCACACTATTTTGCTAATCTTAAAAGCTTTCAGCTTTCAGCTTGTAATCATGGTAATGCTGCTAATGCTCTTGTTGTGTCAGAAACAGCCAAGTTCAAAGCAAGTCTCGAAACTGTAAACAGGAGTTTCACTCGGTGAGTGATCAGCATGCAACTTCTATTCCCTTCCCTATTAAATGCACTACTTAAAAGAAAGGTAACAAGGTAAAAAAAGGGACACACACACACACGACATGGCCAAAGCTAACAATCTCAATCAGAAGTGAATTAAGGAATTGAGGCACTTGCCAAGAACTATTTCCATCTTAGCTTGGGGTCCAGATCAACATCAAATAACGAACTCAGCACTCAAGAGCCACAAAAACATTTTGTAGAAGTAATAATACTTCATACAGTTCAAAAGCCACACCTGGAGTCCAGCACTGGCCTAAGTAAAGCTGGCCTCATCAGAGATCATTACCCAGGTTTAGTGTGTTCAGCCTACATATGACGCAGATTGACAACGCCCAGACAACCACAACTGTGGTGTTTGCTTGCATCATTAGAAGGGATTAATTCACAAATGAAGGGACCTGTGAGTTAATTCAGAACTAGTGACAGAACATTGTGGAACACAGGCAATCCTTGTAACCAGCTGCTGGTTCTGATGTGCTACTGCTAACAAGAAAGCAGGTTGCTGGGACTGCTGACAAAGACCAGTTCAGTGCCCTCATGCTGCTGCTGCTTATCTTGTAGGCTGCCCGCAGGCTTTCTGAAACAGAGACTGCTTGCACTTACACAGCACCTGGCAGAACCCAGCCCTACTGCACTCACTGTAGGACCTCTCATTTCCAGATTTAGTTATTATTGTATCAGGTAACATGCCCCATGCCAGCAGTGTGTGGCACTGATTAAGCCATACCGCGTTGCTCCCAACTGCGCATTTAACACGCTGAATCTCATGCAGATTTATGAACCATTTCCAGGTAAAGTTAGGTGAGAAGTTGGGTAGGCACTTCAAGGAGCTGCCAAGGCACAGCTTTAGTTGTTCTACTGATGGTCACAATGGGTACATGTGCCTTGCTAGTGGGTCCCTTACAACTTCCAAAACCTATTTTTTTAAGAACACATTAGAACAACTTTTAAATTATTTTTTTTTTAATATTCTACCAAAGCCTTGTACCATTGAGAATGGTAACAAAAACAACCCAGATGGCTCCAAACAAGCCCCAATGGTGCGGTGCGCTGTGGTTCCCTCTTTGGAAAATGGCAATTCAGGGGCTGGAGAGAAGCACAGAGCCTCTGCACCCCACTCACTGGCCAGCTACTTCTTATTAATACTCTGTGCTAACCCGCTGACCACGTAATGGTCCCCCACATGGACAATACCATCTCAAAAACAATCATCAAGAATCAGCATCCATTTTGCAAGGCAGCAAATGACAAAGTACTAACAGAGGTAGGTATACATTTACACACATAAAGCACACTGCCTCTGCACAAAGGGCTGGAGTTAACAAGTTAAACCCAAGCTACCCAAGCATGCAAACTTATCACAGGTTCTACCAATACAGGAAACATCTTCCAAACAATATTTCACTTTAAAAATGAGATCAAAAAAAGGAAATATACGGACTCCAGAATGCTGATGCTTTGCTGTTGTGTAACTAGCTGTCACGAGTGATTTGAACCCAGCTCTAATGCCACCAGTTATCTCTCCATCAGAGAGACATTAAAGAGCAGCCAGCATTCTGGATCAGCCACAGCTCTGCTGTACAGCCTGGCAGCGCGCTCTGGACCTGAATGCCTGCATCATGTGCTCAACCACTGCAGTCTTCGCTTGGGATTGATGGGATTTGGTATTTTAAACACAGATTCCATTACACTGAACAGTGATTAAACTAATGAAATAGAAGAAGAAGGTAATTGAACATTTTTTTTAGGCTCTCAAGAGGGGGACTTTTAAATTACACTCCATGAAGGTAGTAGGACCCATATAACTATTATTAACTTTAGGCTTCTCAACAGGGACGGCCACACTAGAAGTTAGCTGGACTAGTCTTGACATCTTGCTCTTGAGCTAAATCCGAATTAGCACGCCAAACTCACAGCAGCGCATAGTGAGAACATCCACGATGTCACCTGCCTCTCCTTTCCATGGAGGTAAAGCCAGGTATGCCAACCCATGCACAAGGCAAACCCAGACCGCCCAGAGGTCTGGGGGCACTGAGAAATGCACCTCCTCCCTCCCCAGCCTGGATACAGCTTTCTGACCCAGCAGGTTCCCCAGAGAGCCCCCCAGCCTCAGGCGACAGGATGCTGTCTTCCCCAATGCGGCAAAATAATGAAAAGTAAATAAATAATTATCAACAGGTGGAATCTTGTAACAACTTTTAACATGTGGAATGTGTGGGACAAAATGCTCTGTCTTACCAAAGGGGCAACATCATTCATTCCTGATTTTTTAACAGCATCGATAGCATCGATAGAAAGTTAATTGCTGGCAATTTTAATAAACCCACTACAATCTGAACTCAGTATCTTTGAAACATGAAGCTGACATTTCATTTATTATGTGATACTTCAGTTAACATCTGCAGCAGTTAAAAAAATACCATTCTAGCTACCTGAGAGCTCATTAAATACCCATGAAAATTAAAAATAAAAAAACCCACAAACCCAAAAAAGCCTTTAGAGATTGTGAGTTAAAAGTAGAGTTTGCATTACTCAGATTGCTTAACTCATGCCATATTTTACACACACGTGTATGCATACCATAGAAGACAAGGAAGACTGGAGTAGGGGTCCAACCCTAGGAAAACGCATCCACAGAGATCCACAGGCTCAAGTCTAATGGCAGTGAGGGCGGTCTGCTTAATTTACCCAGTACAGCTGCACTCACAATGTGATAACCCATCTTTATCAGGGCTGAACTCTTCATTTATTATCTTTTAGCTCGGGAAAAAGGGGCATACAAGAGTTTATCGTGATCTGACAGAACACAGCACTTAGAGTCATTTCATCCTTCGCCTAAGCACCCCCGGGAACTGCACTTATTTTAGACCCATTTCCTAAATAGGTAAAAAAGATGCGGAGGAGCAGTTTGGCCGAGGTCAAACAGCAAGATGTGGCAACACAGATAAAAGCAGCCCAGGTCTCAGCTGCACGTGCCACTGCTACGCTAGACATGCCACACCATTCCGAGTGGCAAGAAATCATCCCACCCAACCACCATGCCACCTTTGGGCAAGGGTACTGGCACTGTGTTTCTGAACTGTAAGGTTTCTATGATCACACCATGGGATCACCAGAGCATGCAGCTCTCTCCTACTTACCATCCCTCTTAATGTTGCTATTTGAAGCAGCAGGGAATGAAGTTTGGGGGGGGGTTACAAGTTTTAAGTGATTCTTAGCAATAAACTACCTGATTAATTCAATGTTTAAAAGCTTCAGTTTGCACACCACAAATATCACTCCCTTTTTCTAATACTCTTCGGACTCAGCGCTGTGATTCAATTCAACCTGAGACTCTTTTCTCTCTCTCTGAGTGCCTGACTGCCAGCTCTGGCACTTGCTTTAGCTGAAATTAGTTGGAGGGAAGGGATGAACATAAGAAGAGACGACGACGAAGCGGTGTGATTTTTCCAGATGCAGTTCTGGCTGAGCCTTACAACTCGGTGACGCATGTTTGAACCAGCACAAACAGATCTCTGCTTTATTTTCACAAACACGCCCCATTTATCTTTGAGGAAAAATACTCACTGCAAGAAGAAAAAAAATAATTGACAGCTGCATTTGTTTAATTTTAAGAAGAGACAGCTGTACTTCTTGTTCACTGAAGTGCTGCTCATATTGTCCTGATGTTTTGCTACAGCCAGAAAGCCTAAATCTGCAGCACTGCTTGAAGCAAGCCTGCCATCTTAACTATCTGCCGCAAGAAATTACAGGGGGGGCAGAAAACAAAAGTGCATTTCGGTAAGAAATTCAAGCTTTGCTTCTCTAGGCTAAAATATTCTCCTTCTAGGAAACAAATGTCATTCTGAGTACAGAAGCCACACTTGAGTTTTCGGGGGGTGGAGGGGGGAGGTGGTGGATCACAACAAATGTGGTAAAAATACTCACGGAGCCTGGAACTAGGAGATGAAGGCTTCTGAAGAAACGGGGTGAGAATATTTGCGACTCTGCTATTCATCACCATTATCCACTGGAAGATTTTTATTTTTAGATTTGTACGGTAAAAGCCAATTTAAAAAAACTCAACAAAACAGAACCCAACCCACCCCGCAAACTTCTGCGGTTAAGCTACATCTGCCTAAGCCGTCAGCTAACATGATCAGCTCACTTTCTTTTAAGGAATCCCATCTGGTTCTCCCCTCAGTATTACAATGATTTTTTTGGGAGGAGCTACTACACTCGCTCACAGTGAAACAGAGCCCTGATGGGATTCACCAGTCACGTCACCATCTCAATAACCTCGTTTTACTTGTTTTTCAGTTGCCCATATTAAGAAGGGGAATCAGAATGAGCAAGCAACGTTTATGTGAAGTCATTCTGGCATGATTTTCACAGCTAGTGGAAACAGAAAACCAGGCAGAATTTGCTGTCATATACACATTTTTAAAATAGACAATGATGGGTGTGATAAAATCTAGCTCATCTATCCTGGAAAATATATTTTAAAAATCCAGATTCATGGTTCCTCATTTAGACTGTGCACTGTGAATTGGTTTTACATTTTGGCGAGGCCTTAGTTTCTCCAGATGAAATGATGACTTCTCTTATTAATATTCGAAGGCCAGATCTTCCTTTTTGTAATTTGCAAGCAGCTCAAGATTAAAAAAAAGAAAGAAAGAAGAAATAAAGCAGCCCTGGATAAGACTTGTAAAAGGTAGTATTAAGTGTTCTTCAGGATCCCAGTGGGAGGTGATTTCACTCTCTGAAAACTTGTCACTGGATAGTTTTATGTCTACCTTCAACAGAATTCCAGCAATTCTCTCTCCAGCTAAGGCATTTCTAATTCCTCCCAAGTTAGAAACACAATCAATTACAGTATCTAAAATTCTATCCAACTGATACTATACTCTCTCACAGTCATTAAAATACACACATGTATTTTTAAAATACACTTTTCTGGGATCACCAAAGGAGAAAACTCTCCCTTCTGTAAGAATGAGGTTTATTTGAGGTTTAAGTCAAACCCTTTCACTTTGAGCCAAATGGAAATTAGAAAAGAAATAAAAAATTGTACAGAAACTTGGGAGTAGAGTAATTTTTATTCCTCAATGACAGACAATAGGGGAAGGAGATAGTAATGTGAGAAGAGGTAAGACAAATGTTATCCATCTGGGGTACAGTCTCAAAGGAAGAGGGGCGAACAGGCCTCTCCGCTGGAAAAATAACAGTGGCAGGTCTTGATTTGTAAGGAATGGGGCAAGGAGCATTAGCCAGGCAAGTTAAGGACAGAACTCCGCTGCCAAAGGATTAGACTGCACTGTGGGTATGGGACAGAACCTCCTACAAAGGCACACAGCCCAGCATGATTTCCTGGTTTTGCTTGGCTACAACGGCCTTAAAACGTAAGTCCCTGTCTTTGCGTCTGGGAAAGGGGAGAGGGAGAAAAAAACCCAAAAAAGAATACTTTTGTATCTTGAAGAAAGTTACTACTGAATTTCTATGACATGTGAGGAGACCTGGGAAGTAAATAGATGGAAACCTCTTTGTTGTTCTTATCACAGCTGGAGATCAGGAGCCATGGTCCTGCATTTCATCAACTGACAGGAAAAGACAGAAGAAATTTCATTTAAACCCAAGGAAAAAAACCCTAACTGTGAGGGTGACTGAACACCAGAATGGGTGACCCAGAGAGATGGAGGAGTCTCCAGCCTTGGCCATATTCAAAACCCAACTGCACGTGGTCTTGTGCAATCTTCTCCACCTGTCCCTGCTTTGGGCAGTGCAGTTGGACTAGGTGATGTTTAGAGGTGCGTTCCAACCACCGTCCATTCTACAGTAATTTTTATTTGACTGTTTTTGAAATACATCTTAAAGCTTTCCTTTCCGTGTGTCTAGAGACAACTTCAGTTTGTCCATGAGAAGCTTATTAAATGACAGATGTCTTAATACAAGTACCTATGATCAGTGCTTTCTTTAGTGGATATGGCTGTAAAATAAAGTTAGTTTGCAGATATTCCAGACACTGCACTACAACACAAACAATATGCCTATTGCAGTTCATATTTCAAGCTCACTGAAATATGGGGACACACACACACACACCATGATGGGACACATATGTGCATGTGTGCTTTGTATATTTTGAGTCAAGGACCCCGCCTAGCCATAAACCATAAGTCACGATAGAACTAACGGAACATCTCCAAAACTCTGCTGCAGACAAACCAAGAGCCAGACAAAATAATACTGAGTCCCACTAAGCTATGCAATTGCTGAAGGAGCCAGACTGCAAAGTGGAAAAATAACACCAGAGCCAACCAAGGAGGAAGCCAACTAAGACAGGCTATTGGCTACTTTCCACCACCAAATGTCAGGTGAGAGCTAGAGGGGATACATTTTAATAGATTTCTACTCAGATTTGAGGGACAAATATTCCTGGTAAGCTGGCACCTACAGCCGAATCAGAGGCAGACATATGGCTGTATTTCGGATGAGTGGCCTGACAGGAAGGTTGGGAAAGCCCTGTCTGCCAGCGACAGGGTTATACCATATACAATATTGTCCTAGCCACCCCTGTGCAAAACTGGAGCGCAATTGCTCTGGGCATTTTCTAGAGAGGGTATCTGCCTCAGGAAGGAGTTTCCAAAGGATTATCTTAATTTGGTTCTGGTTGTAACCGACGTTTATCTCTGCGCAGAACCCAAACTGGATGCCCCAGATGAACTGGTGACGTGCTACAGACAAGGAAGTCTGCTGAGTTGACAAAAACTGCGTGTGCGTTTCCAAGGCTGATGGATTCTTTTCAGAGTTCAGGCTAGTGACTGAGGATACAGAGAAGACAAAGAGAAATTACACAAGAGGACATTGTTGTGTGGAACTGGGAGTCTGGCATATTCTTTTTGTTTGGGAGAGGAGGCAAAGGAAACAGAATGAAAAAGATATTGAAAGCAAAGTAAAAAACCCAAAAGTCTACCACTACCCTTTTTTTGTTGTTCTGGTTTGGTTTTGTTCCTCCTAAATATGTAACACTTAATCATTACTAGGAGATAATCATGCTAGCATAACAGTGCCCTAAAACAACTACAGACAGAAAATGAGATATGGAAGCGAGCGATTCACAAACCAATTAGCATTACACGAAAAGCTCCAACTAACACAAGCAGTAAAAGCACACTTAAGTGCACACTTAAGAGTTAACCATCAGACACAAGATTTGAGTGACACACTGACCTTCTACAATTCTGAAATGAAACTCTAAAAGGTACCCAACGTGTATAGATAGAGTTTGCACATGTCAGCACTGGGTTCAGTCCCCTTACGACAAAATAAAAAAGCACCAGTCTTCCACTCCATCCAAGGGAAGCAAATGGAAATGGTGTCCAGACTTACACATTTAAACAAAGATCACTGAAATTGACATTGTGCTTACAGGTAGAATATACAGATGACATTCACAGCCCTGAGTTGCTTTTGATTAGAAAATTATTAGTTAGCAATCAAGTCAGACTGCTAATGTAATCTTGCAAAATTGGTAGCATACTGACAAACACAAAACCAGCCCTTAAACTGTGACTGTAACTCTAGGTAAAGGCACAGGCTTTAATGCCCAAATTTAAACAGCATGTAAAGCCAATTATAAAATTTTAGCAAACAGTAACACTCAGCATAGGAAGCATGGGATAACATCAAGGCTTATTCAAGATGCTCTCAATGACTGACAAAGAGCTGACAAAACTGAAGGAATGTTCTTTCTTCCAGTGGAGCCTGAAAGACTTTCCCTTTTTTTCACTAAACCACTCAGCAAATAGTTAGTCTCCGTCCAGAGACTCTGCCCAATAGAAGTCTCTGCCCAGACTTCAGGTTACTTTTTCATAAGCACCAAGTTACATGGAGCATGTGACTAAGAGAAGGATCTATTTCATTGATCTATGCTACTCCCAGTACAGCTGGGGATACTTAACAGTCTGTGTCATTTCAGCGAGCACCATGAGCTCATGAAAGCCAACCGATTATTCTGCACTGCTTTGCTATTTTTTTGGTACTCAAAACACTGACAGTTTAGCACCTTCTTTAGTCCAAGGCTGTGTTTACAGTGACAAATGGTAGCATATTATTATTTAGAGAACAGATTTTTACTGAACGGAAGTTTATAGATTTATTTCAAAGCATTTCTTCTCTTTCTTTGTAATGTCTCTCTGGCAGGTTAACAAAGGCTGCAAGTTTATGCTGCAAGGTTACCCCGCTGCGCGTCACACATCTGTGATCTGTGGATGTTCAGGGCAGCCTCCCCCCACTTCTGGGTTTAGCTTCCTAAGAAAAAGCTTTGGGCCACTTCCCAGACAGCCCAGCTTACTTACCGATAGCTTGAGCAAGGGCTATTACAACTTCCTGGCATGTCGTGACTTCGGTGACCCCGCACACAATCCTCTGGACTCCATCCACCCATACTTTGAGCTCCATGGTTCACCAGATCATCCAAGAGCCATGAATGCAAATCGGTCAAGTCATCGTTGCGGCTGTGCCAGAGGTAACGTAGCAGGCTTCGCTCAGCAGCTGCAAGAGAGAGACATCCTCGTGTTTACAGTGAGGCTTTATTCAAAATTTAACAAGCCCACCTTAATATCCACGGGGTTGGAGAAGCAACACGGCCTCCCGTAAAAACAACAAACCTGAATCAAACATCCCTTGCTTTAGCTGTGTCTACCCATCCTGTAGATATACCAGAAGCTCCGTTACAGTTCATTCCCTAAAGTATTCAAAGTTATCACAAAAAAAGCATCCAAAGAAATGCCACTAAACAAACAACTCAGGAGTGAACTCGCAGCAGTTTCCATTAACAGGTGTCCCTCTTCCTTTACATGCTGCCTGCACATCTCAAGGGACTGGTCAGAGATGCTTTCAGTGTTTGTTCAGTGGTTCCTGGCAGGCAGCAGGGTAGCAAAACAAGGGGGAAAATGTTTTAATTACAGCCAACCATGAGACCACCAAACTCGCTCTCTACACTGAAGTAGCTGGTGATGTTCCTAGTCCCCCCCAAACCTGTGCATTTATCACCACTGCTGAAAATCCCAAGGAGGAAAGCAAGCAGACAAGACTACTTCTTTCCTTCTTTCTCTGAAACACAGAGACACATCAGGGAAAGTGTTGGAGAGGTGGTTTAACACCTGCCAACGCGTTGCTGGTGGTGTAAGGAAACAGACATCAGCTGAAGCGCCATGAGAGGGTTTTTCCACAGGCGTTGTGATGCTAGTAAACCAAAAAGCAAGCCATATTGTCTAGTCTAGCCAGTCCTTGTTTCTCAGCACAGTTCTGCCTTTGCTGCAAACCCGCCAAAGTCCTACCAGCTAACAATATGGTGCATTAGCTCCCCATATGATTTTTTTAAAAGAAAATTCTCAAAGTTTGTAAATGGGGAAAAAAAAAATTAAAATAACTGGGGGGGGGGGATTCTTTCCTGAAAAAAAAATTTTCCCACATGTTCAAAAATCTCCTTCTGCACTCAAATGCCAGAAAAACTTTGAAGCACAGAAAAGTTCAGAATTTAGGTGCTATGTTAGGATTTAGCAATCAGCCATTTGCCCTCTGCTGTCTTGCTACCAACAGCCAAGCTGCTGAAGGTTTATGCAGTGTTAGCTTCTAGATTAATTACTGATCTGAACTGTATGGGGACTTGCTACGGGCTCAGCTTTGCCAGGGGCTGCTTTTCTTCTGCATAAACATACCCATCGGTGTCAGGGCTCACAAAAGCATTTCAAACAGGAATGGCTGCGATGCTCAATTTTTAAATTTTCCAAGTAAACACCTCCAGAGTGAATTGTCTTCTTAAAAATACAAAACCTCTTCCCCAAAAGACAAGGAAAACCAAACTACCAATAATGATAACAATGGTGTTTGGTTTGGGGGATTTTATTTTTAAAGAACAAAAAAATAAACCTAATGAGAGTGCTGGGTTGTTAGAAAAAATAGAGAAAAAATAAGTCGTGAGAACACAATAAAGGAAGGCCATGCACTCAGGTAATCTAATACGGATAAAGTGCTAGAGCTAAAGACTATATTTTTTAAGAATTAAGGACCAGGAAAATGCATCATATGCAAGAATTGAGTGAAAGAAATCTGAAAGTTATTTAGAGGAGATTGCTAAAGACAAGCAGGGTAGGGTTACACAAGTAACATGGAATCTGATGATGCTGATGGATTTAACAGAACTGCACGCAGAGGCAGAAATAGTGCAGGGAAAATAAAGCAAGTACTTCGTACAGTTCATGTTTACAGCCTAATCAGAACTGTTTTCTCCTGGTGAAGTGACCATCTATTTCTGCATCAAAAAGACTGACTAGTGCAGCCCTCAAGTTACCACAGGGAGACGATTTCCCTTCTACAACCAAATACTTTGTTCAGCAGCTGACAGATACCGACCCAGAAGGCAGACCGATGTGTGCCGGACAAGCTGTGGCAGTCAGCAGCAGCACACTGCTGAGCCCCTCAGAGGCAGTGAGGCTCCGCACCGCATTGACAGGACAAGCTTTCATGGTAGAAGCACTAAGTACGTCTGCTGTAAAGTCAGTCCGGCTCATACACCCCCAAATCTCTGTCCAGACATACTCATTTTGACAGCAAAAGAAATATGAGGAAGTCCTAACGCGTAAGTAAAATCAGATTTCAAATATTCTCATATAATCAGTCAATAAAGAAGCTAAAGCGTTAAAGAATACTGGTGTATACAGAAATAGTCTTTTGAGACATGAGTGAGCACCTGAAAACCTCCCAAAGAGTCAGAGAATTTAAAGAAACATTCCCCACCCCTCTCCCCCCCCACTCCCCCCCAAGTGTCATACTTCAAAGAAAACTGCTATCCAGCCTCGTACCAAGAACACAAAAATGTAGAAACACTTCAGTCAGGTATTGCCACTTGAACGTACCTATAAGCTGAGCAGAAGAAAATCATTTACTAGCCTGGAATCTAACAGCAACTGAGAAAACACCTAAGGGGCCCTGGCAGCGACCTGCGTTGTTTATTCCTGGACCAGCTGCCTTCACAAATAAACAGACCTCACATTCCAAACCCAGCATTAAGGAACTTTATTAATTAACTTAATATCTTGCTGAGAGTTGAACAGTTCAGATTTCCTGGCATGAAAACAAGCCATCTCTCCCTGTGACAACGCACACGTCAGCAAAGCGTCTGACGGCTCTAATTGTTCTTCTGTCTCCCAACATCCAAAGTATTATCTCAATTTAGCAAGCCAGCAACTGCATTTCTCCCTCTGCCCCGGCCCCCAGCCAGCACACAACGGGCCAGCACACAACGTACAGTCTTGCATTCGGCACAGATCAGTTTCACTCCTCTGGTTTCCTACTGTCCATCTTAAAAAAAAACAACCTCAAAAACTAGGGAGAGGCACCGTTTAATAATGAAATATTTGCTGACACTTCCAATTTTGGAAAAAAAAACAAACAACCCAACATTCACCGAAGCAGCAAATGATCCAAACAAAGTGTCTTTGAAACAGCCTGAGCTCAGGGGAAATATTTCCCATTCATTTTCTTACAGGGCAAATAGTTTTAATAGACTAAATAGCCAGAGCGGAACAATAAAAGCAGCCGGCGGGACGTGCTTTGGTCGGGCGGAATTAAAGGGCTGCGTGCCCCACGAGTGCTAATGGGATTCTTTCAGGGACCTGTCACTAAAAGCAGGACGCACACAGACATCGGAAAAGGATGATCCACGTGCTGACATCACTGTCCCACAGAGTTTCCCAGCAAAGCTAATTTCTAACAAGGGAAAAAAAAAAAATAATCTAGGATTGGTTTGGTTTCTAGAACTGTGCAGAATTTTCCCTAAATTCTCCTTCTATCCTAGTTGGGTGATATCTTACTCTTCCAGACACATGCTCAGTTTTTAAGGGTAAAGAAGAAGCCAGCATATATATATATGTATATACATATACACACACACACGTATATTCGGCTACTTCTCCACAGCTAGTTTAACAAACTACACAAGGCCGCAACTTCACAGAGGACAGGCAGAACTGACAAAACTCAAAGGGCTTTTCTTGTATTTAAAAAAAGATATTCCAAGCAGATGTTTAGCAAGTGCTAATTCACGAGAAACCCGGAGAGCTAAATTTAAGATGCTGGTTTCACCTCGTTCCTGATCTTTACAAGTTTCACATCACCTGAAAGCAGCACGTGCCTCAAATCAGGGCTGAAGCCAACCACAGAGTTTTGACCAACTGCTTTGGTAACTTTCTTGTTCCCCCAACAAATAATCAGGATGCTGCTTAGTATACATCAAAGCGAACATGGTTTCATTCATAATTAGCTATAAGCAAATAGCACCTAGAGTTTGGCACTTCCCCTTTACTTCTCCTTCTCTGTGCTCCTTGCCTTTTGCTACTGTGATAGAGGATAGGCCTCTGGACAAAGAGTCAGCTTGTTCCACTCAGGTTGGAAGCTGTCAATAAGAACTGTTAGTACAACCAAAGCTTAATAGAGAAAAAAGAAAAAATAAAAAGTACAAGTAAGCCAGTTCAGCTAACCAGAAGAAGCTGTGTACTACCATCTAGAAGAGCTTGACAGTACCCCCCTCACCATGATACCAAGAACAGGGGGGCATTTGGGCAGACCCTTCCTACCTGGTACAGCACAAAACAAACACAGAATTGGCTACTAGAAACCAGCTTGCTAGTAGTTACCAAAAATCATTCTCCCTTGGATTGATATTTTTAAGGAGAAATATCCTACAAGATACAGGATATAATAAGAATATAACAAGGATATAGTAGGGATATAGGATATAAGGTATAATATCCTCTCCTGTATTTTTAAGGAGAAATATCCTACAAGATACAGGATATAATAAGAATATAACAAGGATATAGTAGGGATATAGGATATAAGGTATAATATCCTCTCCTGTATTTTTAAGGAGAAATATCCTACAAGATCCACTGCTTCTCATCTATAAAAGGGCAAAAACCTTTCATGGCAGGTTCAAGTCAAAATAGCAACCGTAGATGTTTTGCATGTGAAATTTTATTAGAAAGGCATAGGTTGTGGCTTTGAAGTCAGCACACAACTTTCTTTAAAAAGTAAGTGTTTATACAGAGGTAGCATCCAGTATTTTTAGTAGAACTAAGTGATTTCCTTTTGTGGAGTGTTATTCTTTCACTATTCCAGAAGAGTGCTCAGAGATAATAAGCACTGCTTAAAAAAAAAACAAACCAGAGGTCCCACAACCATGAAGATGACAGTGTTGAGAATCAGCTTGAGAGAGAACTGAAGCACCAAGGAATTTTTCTCACACGAGACTTGGCCAAGAGATGGTCTAACAAGCAAAAATCTAGATGCCACACATGTTATCCAAGACACAAACACACACACACACACTCTCTCTATATATATACACACACACCCCCCCATACTGTGGCAAGACAGGACAGCACCAATATGTGGGTCCATATAAACTCTGAGCTCTAAGAGGTTGTTTCCAGCACCAGTGGCTACTAGAAATCTTGCCTCCAGATAACCTAGAAATTCCTCACAATCCCACAGTCACAGTTTCCCAGGCAAACGAAGAGTTGACTCACATCCAAGAGCACTCAAAGGCGTAGCACAAGAGCTGTTGCTTGCTTTGCAGTTTCTTTTTGTGCAATGCAGCTTACAGTATGGTGGGGATAAAAAAAAAAAAAGGGAAGAGAAACATTGTTTTGAAGCAGGAGATGCTACAGTGGGTATACTCCCTAAGCACAGAACAGCTCCCACTTTTCCTTGAGCTACAATCTTTATGGCACAGAAATATCAAATTGGAGGTCCCTCTTCTCTTTGTAGTGGTGAGAATTGGCCAGAAGGAATTAACTTGTGTTCTTTTGGGAGCAAGGGAGTAAAAAAAAAAAATAAATAATTAATCCACATATTTTATCACCTCTTTTAAACATAATTTTGTTTTAGTGACAACAATCAAGTGAGTCATGAAATAATTCTTCCACCTTGAAAATTATATTTTATCTTCCGTATTTTGTTTTAATTCTCAGTCTGATCTCTGACTTCAGAAAATGTGTTTGTCTTTAGGATGTTCTTCCCTTCATCTCAACCCACGCATCCCCTGATTTTTCATTGTCTGCAGTTCTACGCCATCTTTATCCAATACGCAATCTGTTTCCTTTCAAGGCACACAGAAACAAGTGACTGCTATCTCAAAGGCACAATTTCTCTATCCCTCTCCTGCCCTTGGCTTTTTGGGTTTTTTTCCCCTCTTCCCTGGTCAACAAAAAAGATGGGAGGGTGAACCCAAGTTTTTGCTGTCCTTGGTGACCTCTAACAAGCAAGCTGAAGGCCACACCAGTATACCCAGATCATTCCCAAATTCATTAACAGTGCATCATGGTCATCCACTATTATCAGTTCACTTCATTAATCACTGAGCTCATGATTACAAGCGACAAAGTGATGAAACCATTTACCAGTGATTTAACTGCAGCACAAAACAGGATTCACCTCCTTGGGAGCTAAGTATGGCAGATGAGGTAGCTAGAAAGCTTCACGAACACAGACTGTGTCTAAAATTCACGTCTTCATAGAAAACAAAGTTCCAACCTGCCACACTAATACATATGGTCAACTTAATGCTTTCAAAACCCACTGCAGTCTGAAACACCTTGTACCGTGACTCACAATTTTGAAGCTACAAGGCTTGACCCTGCTGTTTTCTCTAACATTTTCAAATCACCACAAAATGTTGAAAAACCCCCAAACCAGCAGGTGAGCTAATGCAATGAATGGTTTATTAAAGTTTCTTTTTATGTGGTCACTGTTAAGAATAGAACCTGGCGTTTTTAGCAGTAAGTTTCACACTCTCACACTTGAATTAATTCAACAGGAACACCTCCTCCAAAATTAATGCTCTCCTTTCCCTAAGACTAGATATAAAAAGCATCTGGACTCCACACAGACTTGAGGTACAAAAACCCAAGGGCATTTTGGCGACGGTGAGAGCATTCCAGTCAAGAGTCCCAAGGATCTTTGCTTCTGCTATCTAGATTTTAGTCAGACAATTTGAAAGCAGAAGTTGAAAGAAGTTTAAAGAGCCATATTGAGGATGTGTACCAGCAATCCCAAACAGTATCTAACACTGTGCTTACTTTCTTGAGATCCATAGGATTTATTTTGATACAGGCCCGAATCCGGTTCAAGCAGGCTTAATCACTAAATCCCAACCTTGAACCTGTTTCAGGATTAGGACCGAAGTATCATCTGAGGTGGTTTTACTCTCCTTTGCATCACTCAGCACTCCTACTGATGGCAAACAAAATGTATAGATAAGAAACCTCATAGTCCTACTAGAGCAGTGGGACTGAGTAGACCCATCCTGGGGAGCCTCGCTGCTCACCACCAGGCCAGGAAGGGCTGGCAGGAGCACAGCAGAGGCAAAGGCAGTTGGCAGCTGGGATGTGTTCTATTCAGTGGCAGATGAATCTCTTTTCTCCTGATAACATTAGCAAAGGAGACTGCGCTGCACATAAATTCTCTGACAAACAGCTCAAAGGAAAAAGGAAAAAAAAAGCCATATGCATTAAATAAACATCTCATGATTCATCATCTCAAGCCATCAGGCATACATTTACTACACCGTAATGCCTTCCCAAGCCCTGCTAAGTATTTGTTCTTCATTAGTACCAAACGTGCAGCGCGTTTGAGGAAACAGCAACCGCAACTTTATTAACAGCAGCAGCATGAAGTGGAAGTCACATTTGTACATCTCGAACGCAGTCTAAATACTGTGTGGGAGTGAAAGCAAGCAAAACAAAGCACAGAGGAAGAAGCAAGCTATTTCATTGTAGGAGAAATATTTATATGAAGGCTACAACACACGCACAGCTCACTTCAAAGCTGCCTTACCACTCTCGATGCCCTAGCTTCAAAGGAGAGAAAACAGGTCCTTCTCCCAACTGGTTTCAAGGAAGACCCAGCCCTGAGAGCGTTCCCATTTCCCTCTCCCCTTACACTTTGTCTGCAAACACTTAGAGCCAGTTGGGGATTGACTGAAGACATTTGTGTGCAATTGCCAATATTTACACTAAAGGCAGTGAGGTCATCTGCTCCGCTTTGGCAAGGACTGGTTTAACTCTCGGTTTCGTAAGGCCAGACCTGTTCTTTACACTTCATCCAAGCCCATGTGCAACATTTGCTGTGCTTTGTTGTCTGACTACAGCCACTCTGAGTCACAGGTGTCAAAGCGAGGTGTTGCCTGGACTCAAATGCAAACCAAGGGCAGACTTCATACAGCTCAAAAAGCCATACAAAAACCTTATTCTCATTCTCCTATTTCAAGACTCAGACCCAAATACAACACCATCTTCCACCACATTTTTGTGAAAGATGCAGGCAAATAAGCCCATTTCTCCACTTCCATGCCTGGACTGAAGGATGCAGGAAATAAAATAACTCTTGCCATTGAAATGTCTATTTAAATTTGAATTAGCTGAAGTTTTAGAAGTCAATTAAATATATTGGTTTAAAGCCACGGTATTACATGACTACTGCAAAGAAATCTCACTGTAATTAAATGCAATTTCTGGAAGAGAAATAAGGTGAAATGCTTTCAACTTAATCAACATAACTGTTTTTAAAAATTCTAATCTCAACGCTTTATTCAGAGAGCAGCTACATGATTCATTAAACATTATCTAAGAAATTTCCTGGCAATCTAGAAAAGTCTGCAAGACAGAGCAGAACATATTTCTACAAGGAGTCTTTAAACAGTTAAGGAAATTAAGGGAAAAAAAGTAGGGGGGAACCCATCCCTTTCTTAAACTTACACTTGGCTATGCTTATTTCCACATTTCCCCATGCACAGAATAAATTCTTTGCTTCTTCTATTCTGTATTTATAGGACTCAGCTGCATCACTTAAGCATTTCCCCTCTCCAGACAACTGTGAGCTCGGGCAATTTCATTTATTAGAGCAAAATCTGAGGTAATCATAATACACAGCAATAACTTATGGACAAAATTACTCTTAACTACATTGCTTTAAATTCCCCTAGCCTTGCTTTCAGTGCCATGCTGCTGCTACAGCCAGCTCTGAGCCAAGTCTACACCACTTTAGTCAGCTGGCCAAATGTTCTCAAAATGGACGTGGAACTGCATACCACCTCAGGAGGTGAGGATTACTTGGGTATCTCTGCTCTCCTCAGGTAATAACTTTAGGGAAACTCTTACTTCATACTTTAAATTTGGCTAAAAGTCACCTAAGAGGTCCAAAACTCACTGGGAGGGGTAAGAAACGTAGAGATGAGCGAGATCATTGCAAACGTGCTTCCCCTTGGGAAGCAGTCTCACAAAGATCACATCTGGCAATTGTAGAATGTCCCAGTAAAAAGCTCCTCAAGAAAATCAGGGTGCTATACTGAAAAATTGAGAGCAATTAAACAAAAGCTACAGTTTGCAATACCAATGGAAAATGGATATTGGGTGAAATTCAATACTGCCAGGAAAAAAAATGTTTTTATTTTCCTGTTCCTACTTACTTTCTCTGTTGGAGCAATTTTTGAACCAGCACCACTTTTCACTTACAGATTGCCCCCAGTATTTTCAGGCACTGTCTACATTATGTGTACCTTCCAAGATACAGCCTTTCATTCACAGGCTGTGCAGTTACAGGCTTCCATCTCAAGTCTTGATGGCTGCATCTTCCTCCTCACTGCACCCTCAGCAATACCATCTTGTCTCTTTGCCCGGAATGATGATGTCACGTCAGGCCAGTTTTCTGGAGTCAGCAGACTTGCCAAAAGCAGAGAGCATGAAGTAGTACTCCCCTTTCTCTAGTACCTTATAAGCAATCTACGAATTTTCCTTCCAGAAGCCCTTCCACATTTGCATCTACCTTTCTTATTTCCCACATATTTTTCCAAGTGAACTACAGCTTTATACTTCATTTGCAGAAATTACCTTAGACTTGCACATGTAAGAGAAACTCCACCAAATTACTGGCTAAATCTCCTCCTTCAAATTCTCCCTCACCCTACTTCTGCGTAGTGCCTCCCAGAAATCAAACATTCAACAGGGGGCACGTTGTAACCCTGCTGTTTTTCATGCCAACTGATCTCATTCTGCTCACCTCCATGTGCCCCACAAACACCTTGGGCACGACGTGCCTTTTCTTCCAGCGGGTTCTATCACCTTTCAGAGCAGCCAAGGCAAAGGGCGATCTGCACTCCTGGAAAGCATCTAGAAGATTGGCAACTGAGCCTTCTGTGAGCACGGTTGTCCCACTGGAAGGAATTTTAGTATCATTCCTCCCATCATGGTGGATCTTCATCACATGTTTCTGAATTTAATTACGAGATGCCTGGGATGCCAGGAACTGGTACTGAAGAATATACACTCCAAATAAAACAATGTAGCAGCTCAGCAATGCTGTGATAAGAGCTGAGCTGCCTATGGACCCTCTGGGCTCAACCCATCACACTGAGTACGAAGTACATCGTTTAGTTTGTATTTCTTTTTTGAAACAGAAAAAAAAAAAGAAGATCTAATTAGGACATTTTTAGTTTCCACTGCTACTCCTTACCAAACATTAAAAAAAACTTCAACAAAACCCAAAACCACAACCCCAGTATCCATTTCTGTAGACTCCCCTCTCCATGGGGACATGGACACTGGCTGTGTAGTCTGGATTAGCCATTATCAGCAGTGATTGAGGTAATACACAGGATTTAGAACTTTGTGACAGACCTTAATAAAAAGAGCCCGGCCAGTTTTCATTTAACTGAGATGTGGTTGCTGGGACTTCTAATCTTTATTGATACGCAGCTATGGAAGCATACAATACCACGTAATGGTAGGAGGCCAGAATGGTTTATTAAGCACAATTACCTGGCAAGCAATCCAAATCCTGTGAGGAACTCAAGGCAAAGTGCCTAGAGAAAGTTTCTCCTACTTGCAAGATAAAGAGCAAATAAAGACCTAAGCTTATCCAAAACATATTGCAATAATGAGTCCAGACATCCAAAACACGACATTTAAATTAAAAATCAATTATGTAAGTACAATGTATCAGAAAATATAATTAAAGGCTTGGTTTTTTTGTGGTTTGCTTTGTTTTGGGTTTTGTTGGTTTTTTTTAAGTGAGCAAATTGAAGAGTTACGGTAAATATCAACACCCAAATTACCCACATGCTTCTAAGCATCTTTATCAAAAAGAAGGTATCTACTCCTCTAAAGAAGATATTTGGCACTAGCAGTCCTGAGGAACAGTTCAACATTCTGTGGTCAGGCCACCTTTAGCACTGTTATATATCAAGTTTTCCTGGTTTTCTGTTGAAAATAGAGAGTGCAATTGAGTTTTACATTATATGCATGTGGTGCAGATCAGCTTAAAAAAACCCCACAAAACCACAACCCCACCTCCCAGGTCCCCCACACCCCCTAAAAAAAAAAAAAAAAGAAAAAAAAAAAAGAGGTCAGTGCAAGTCCTTGGGACACCTGAGCTACTGAGGAGGTGACATAAAGGCCTAGAGTTTCAATCACAACTAATTCAAGATCAATCATGCAGCACGTGTTTCTACGTGTTTCGTATGTTCAGGGGGCTTTAATTTCCACAAAATGCTGAGGCCTCAGGCCCTGCAACGTTAATCACCTCAAACACCTCAAATGGAATGGTCTAAACCAGATGCACTCCAGTGACGCAAGTATTTGATCTCATTTACCAAGATTCCCATCTTCTGTTTCTATTTTGCTTAAGGTTTTCACTGCATATTCTCATTCTAAGGGCAAACAATCTTACCGTTAACTATTTTAGATGACTGAACTTTTTTCCAAGTTTTCCAAGGAACCCCCGGCAACTCAGTCACCCAAACAGCCCTCCTCCTCCTCCTCACCTCTGTTTCAGAACAGCTTCTAGTGCCACCATCCCTCCTCAGAAAATTATTGCATGGTAACAAAGTCCAGTATATAAAGAACAAGGTTCTGGAACCAACACTAATTTAAGTCTTCATAATCTTCTCCCTCCTCCTTTCTTCTTCCTTTCTTCTACAGCATAAACAACACAGCTGATGACATGGAGACCTGATCAACCTCCACATCAGCAGAATAAGGCAACACCATAATTGAAAAGACATATCCTGCAGCTCAGTAAGAGGTACAGACAACAGACACAGTTGTTATGATTTAGTGTAAAGTCTATTGTATACAATCCGGGTAACCTATTAGGATGACTAGGATAATTTAATGCTTCTTGGCTAGAAGCCAGGCATGGCAAATTGGGTATTCTAAGGGAATTGGCAAGGGCAGTTGTTTGCATTTCATGATCCTGCTTCTCCATGTATCTGTGTCCGTTCAAAACTAGAACGGGACTGCTCAGACCTTTACTGCTTTAGAGTGGAATGTTGCTGAGTAAGTAGCAAGTTGTGCCCGTAAAGGCCCTGCACGCTGAAGCCCTCTGAAAGGCATTATACCTTTGAAAGGTTTTACTGTTCAGGAATAGCTGTGGTCGGTAGAGATGCAGTTGAATGTGTCTGAAGGGAAGGCAGTGGGAGAGGCGGGATTGCAAAGGAGCGGCTTTCCACTGGGAATGGGGAGATCCCAGACTGTCCCCGAGCCCCTGAAACACACTTTCAGCTGTGCTGCCTGCAAGCTACTGTGACTCCACGCTCTGGTCCTGCTCAGATTTTGGCTAACACACAGCTCACGCTAAGGCCCAATGTCTGGTGGCAGCCGTGCCATTAGGTCAAAGGCAAGGCAACTCGTAGGCAGGACACGGGGGCCAGGAAGGTCATTATGTGACCATTATCATCTGCAGCCTGCTGTCACCTGTAACTTTAGCCCTTGCATACTGGGTGTCTGGCACCTGCTTCAGGAACTGCTAACTCCTGGCAACGGAACAGGCCAGACTTCCAAGCTGGAGGGTATAAATACGTCAGCTTAGCCAAAAAAGCTTTTGAAGCCGATCCAACAGCAGCTGGACTGCTGAGGCTTTCATGCTTCCTGGTGTGATATGTGGGATGCCTACATCATGACAGAGGAGAAAGGAGGAGCGTTAGTCCCATCAGCTAGGTAACTGTTTTGCTCATAGGTGCATGAGTTACGAGTTGTGAGTTATGAACAGGAGGACTTGTGAGTTAGAAACCTCGTGAAGTAAGCGATGAATTCATGAATTCACATGTGAGACTAGTTTGTATGAAGGGGACTAAACCCGTTTATCGTCTTTATTTTCTTTACTAATGAGCTCCTAAAGTAAAGCTTAAGTTACAGAGTACATGCCCTATAAATCTGAGGGATCCATTAGGACTGTGACAGCTAAATAGCCTTACTGCTAAGAAAAGAACAAGCTCTCCATAATATCCCAATCACAAAGTTTTGACTGGTTTTCTCTTTTTGCTTTTAGAAGCAAAGTAGTTTGGCAACACAAAAAAGAGAGGATTAAACCTGCTCTCAATGGAAGTAACCCATCACCCTGACCTAAAGATCACAGTAAGGTCACTTTTCGTGTGTTTTCACTATAGCCTGAATTTGAGATACTCATTACCATAACCCTCCCTGACATACTCATCAGCCTCAACGTTGACCTGGAACAGCTACTACCATTGCCCAGGAATTCATCTGTGTGTATGCAACCAGCAGAGTCAATAGCAGGCTGTAGTGGTTTGGATTCCTGTGTAAAATGAAATCACACTGCGTACAGGCTACAAGAAGAAATGTACAATCAACATCTTCAGCCCTTATTTTCTTTCCCAGACAATCTCTGCCTGGAGAGGAATGAGTTTGCTTTCACTGCAATATCTGCGTCCTTTGTAGGTGGTCAAGTCTTCTTGTCCTCTCAGGGGAATAAAGAAAAATTCCATGCATGGAAACTTAAAGAGTTTCCAACCCTCTATGTGGGAGTAGTCCGCAGAAGAGAAAGCCTTTAATTAAAAACAACTTTGGAGCTAAGTCCTGCTTGTTCAACTATTTGCAGTCCTTCCCCTTACAAAAACTCACTGGGATCCCAGATACAAGAAGCTGAAACATTCTGGCTGAACTACCCAAACTGGAGAGCTTTCAATATTAGCAATACACCCTCTTGCTTTAGTAGTGCTTTAATACTGGGTGTATCCGGATATAGACTGTAATATCGCCAAGCTACTTCTGAAATCTTTGCTTTCACAAAGTTAAGTCCACATTCAACTATGGCATGAAGTTATGTAATTTCATGCCTTTTGCTGAAGAAACAAAAAAAGCCAGGGAGCAGTATCACTTCATCTGAATTCCACGGCCAGGGCTGGGGTCATACTGTTTCCATGTGCAAACGCCGTGTGGCATATCCTGCACTTTGCTGACAAGAAGCAATCTAACACCAGGCTTCTGCATCCTAAACAAACAATATTGTAATCCACTGTCAGCGGCACAATAACTGCTGCACTCTGTTAAAACATACTTTTAAGGATAAACACGCTAAGAAAACCTGCAGGAAACAAGATCAGATACCAGCCTTGCTGGAGTTCTCGTGCTTTTTTCCATATGCTGTCACCTCTCCAACATTAGGCTTACAGAAATGCCAAAGCCAAGGAGGGGTAGGATCTCGTACCTTTGAAGCTGAACATCAATACACTCCTGGGCAAGCGCTTTGAACAATAATATTTAGAATAACAATGTCAGAACGGGCATCTGCACAACACAGTTTCAAATTTGAAACCAAACTGCAGGTGACAGCACTCCCAGAACGGACAGGAAGGCTTCATAAAGCGGTTGTGTAAGACAGAAATGAATGGCTTGAAGTGGAAGTAGCTCTACAGACTCAGGGCAAGACTTCCTCACAGGCAGCGTGTTGGATACTGCTACATTTTTTTTCCTTGGCTCCAGGAAACTGACTGGATAAAACCTGCAGCCCCAGAGCTCCCTATGCTGTGCAGCAGAAGGGCAGAGGTAAATGTTCGGGGACAGCTCGAACCCCCCAGAGATGTATGCACCTGCAAAATCTCCTGTACATCCAGGCTTTTCCATCATGGGGAAACTTCACAGCTCAAAGTCCTCAGGAATCTTAGTATCTAATTCTTACCTTTGGATTTGAATATTAACGAGACCCAGGGATGAGGAGGAGACCGTAAGCAGTAGCCCAAAGCATTTAGCCCTGAATGGGAGAGCACAGTTCTAGGCTTCTCTTTGTTCAAAAGAGCCTCAAACCCCATCTTTTACTTTCAGGTGAGTATTATGTTAGATGATGCCAGATATCATTCCTCTTGTAATGAATCCAAGAAATATCCCAGTGCACAAGACTGAGGAAAATGCAAGAGGGATTTTAGTTCTACAGATCCAGTAATTAAAGGCATTCCTACGGTATGGGATAATTTTCAGTTCTTAATACTGCTTGCAGGGTTTGGATTTTTGCTTTTTAATAAAACTATCCTTTCACAGAAATGCATACACTGTTCTGGCAGTGGAGAGGAGAACCCAGGAAGCTCATGTCGTACGTCTCCCACAGCACAGAGAGAAAACTCTGCATCAGGGTCTCCAGTACAGCACCACTGGGTGAATATTAGATTAACTTTCAGAGGGTGAGCTGCAAAAGCCACCTCTCAAACACTACACAAGACCAACAGTGACTACAACCAGGATCAGATGCATATCACAGAATCAAAGGGACCTTGAGAAATCATCGGGTCCAACCCCCGTGCCAAAGCAGGCTCCCTAGCTCATATTACATATCCCTGCATGAGTTATTCAGTAATGGGGAAAGAGAAAAAAGGCTAAAAAAGGAAAGCCCCCCAGTTGTTTTGTATTCTGAAAGCATTACCTGAGGGAGGAAAGAAAGGCTGAAGACAGACACACCTTCACACTAAACAAATTGTCTGAAAATGTAATTCACTGGTAATCCCTTAGTTTTTCAGTATTTTAACAGACCATGGGGACAGAAAGCATGCTCCAAAGCAATACAACCTATAGGCTGCATTTTGAGACACCCTTTAGACAAGTGCTGGATCATCCAGTCCACTCTCAGAAGTTCTCTTCATCCTAAATTGCTTTGTGATTCTTCTTGTCCATCAGCATATAAGGGCAGGTTAATACAAACAATGCATACTAACCAGGAAGTTAACCAGTCAGTGTCTAGCTTACCTTAAGCAACTTTGAGATCGTGGATCAAGTACGACTGACCGCTTGAACAGATCAGCACCAGAAACTAAGTTCCGATTTCAGCATCCAGAGCGCCGTCAGAACAGTTAAACCTTCTGTCCTGTTATGCTAACAGGTCACTGTTAGGATTCCTTGCTTCTATCAATACTTCTTGTGATGTTGTAAGATGGGAAGAAATGTAGAGTGCAGGACAAAATAATTGGTAGATAAGTGTTCAGGCTCTGGGTTTTGTTGGGTTGTTGTTTTGGGTTTTTTTTTAAACTTTCTTGCAGAGGTCAAGTTGCCCTTCAAGTGCTTTATGAAACAGGATTTTGCCTTGAAGCCCAGCCCTAGTTATCTAATCTATGGTTTGTTTTAACCTTGAAGTTGTCTCTGTCAGACAGAAGTGCCAAGGATGTTGCTGCGGCCCAAATGCTGCGGTAGAAAGCACTCCTCAAATGGTGGGAGCCTACTACAGAACAACATTACTTCCACACTTGCTGAAAGACAACAGTTCCCCCCCTAAATCTTCTTAAGTAGTCCAGTGTGAAGAAATTTTTGTTGACACAGAGCTTATGAGATGCTCACAAAACTTTCTTAACCTACCGACGCCCTGTGACATTAGTGCCAGCTTATCGCAAGGACATGTGGAAATGAGCTAAAAGTGCACCAGTGAAGGTGCAGACTGAGCTTCAGGCTCTGAGATCCTTAACTGGGCCGAGGGCAATACCTGTGTAGAGACTACAGGAAACCTCTTGCTGAGGGCAATGCACTGGCTCAATATTTAGGCAGCACTGGCACTCAGAAATCCTCCAAGCCCCACAATCCAAATCATCTGCGTGACTCCAGAGAGAACATGAAAATGAGCTAACAGGTCCTAATGACACAGGTATTTGCTCACTGCGGCACGAGAAAGCTGAGGAAAGTGTGAAACACTGCAATACAGTGTAAAGCCTAATTAAAAATGGGAAACCTTAATTCAATTCAAATCCAGTTCAGCATTAATCACTGCCAACGGAGCTTATCGTCTAAAAGTGTCCAACAGTCACAACCTTCCTCTGGCTTAATAGAGGAATCACTCCAAGTAGGCCAAATGTCAGCACGTGTGGAGCGCAGGATGAAGGATTGAGAGACAAAAGGATTGCTACATAGCAAAGTGAACGTAATGAAAACCAAACAGAACTGCTAAGGGAACACTGAGACGTTCAAATCCTCCTAGCTTAAAGCTAAGGAATTCAGCACCTGAAATGCTTGCCCAAGCTTACCAAGACACACACAAAGATCAACCTCCCTGGTTCCATACAGAATCACACAGAGAATGTTAACGGTTGGAAGCAACCTCAAAAGATCATCTAGTCCAACCCCTCTGCCAGAGCAGGGTCACCTACATTAGGTCACACAAGAACATGTCCAGGCGGGTTTTGAACATGTCCAGAGAAGGATACCCCTCAGCCTCCCTGGGCAGCCTGTCCCAGTGCTCTGCCACACAGTGAAAAAGTTTTTTCTTATGTTCACATGGAACCTCCCATGCCCCATCTTGCACCCGTTGCCACTTGTCCTATCACTGGACATCACTGAGAAGAACCTGGGTCCATCCTCCTGATGCTCACCCTTTACATATTTATAGACACTGATGATGTCACCCCCACTCTCCTCTTCTTCAGGCTTGACCCAGCTCCCTCAGCCTGTCCTGGTAAGGAAGATGTTCCTCTCCCTAAAGCATCTTTATGGCCCAAGAAGGGCAGATAAGGTCTAGAAACACTTTTTAGGACTTATTGCTACTTTACTGTTATAATCCCACCATCTTGTACATTCCTACAAGATTTCAAGTGAGTGGATAGCAGATCCTTTTGATTAGTAAGCACTTTACTCATTATTCCTAAATTTCTGGCAAACTTAGCAGATAAAATGCTGCTGGCATACCTAGGAGAAGGTTATGCTATCACAGTGTTTGCACATGCCTTGACACCCATTTTGTCCCACTGCAAAGGGGTCTGCTGCAGCTCAGGAGGGTATTTTACCAATGCTCTGCACAGCTCACATCTGGTATTAAAAAACCCTGATGGATTCAATTTAGAATCTAACAGAACAGACATAACATGTCACGGTGAAAAGAGAATCTCAACCATTTTAATAGACTGACACACAGGTCCCTTCCCACGTTATTTTAAAAAAACCTCTTTATTTTTCTTTACCTGTAAAGCACTTCCAGAACATGTCACCGGCACCAAGATAGCAAAGTGAAGCTGGCGATGTAAGTAATTCTGTAGGTACTTTTGCCACATCTCCCAGGAAAGTAAAGGCATTTCAGATTCCACCGTCAAACTGTATTGCCACCTGTATTTTCTAGATAAAGTCCCCCTTTCAATTTAGCCATAGCTTCTGCATCAACTACACACAGAGTAAGATTTATATACCCACTATGGAATTGAAAATGGAAAGTTTAATATGTTACTCTCAGAAATCTAGATTTTCTCCTATTCTCAGACCACACTGTGAGATGGAAACTACTGCTACTTACAGGTTATTTTTCTAGGGATTCCTTGCATTCATATTTAAGTTTTATATATTTTAGAGCTATGCTTCAGTGAAGAAAATATGAGGTCCTTCAGCTTTGAAAGCAGCATCCCATCTCCATAAAATACACCAACCCTCTAAAGAAACTCTTTAATATTGAAGAGATTGAACTAGAGACTAATGATGTTGTTTTTCTGTTTTCTTCTGATAAAACTATTGTACTTTTTTCTACAAGGCTAGTCTTTCAGATATATAATAAACAAAGGAAAAGGCAGATTCCAAATTCTGAACTAGAGTTCAATACCAAGATGCAAAATAGTCTTACAACCTTACCCAAAAGCTTTCATTGTTTATCAATATTTATCAATAGCTAGGTTAACAATATTACTTTTAATATTTTTGTTGTCATTACTCTGTTTCTTAAGAAATTTTATTTGGAAGTTAAAGTATGTTGACTCCCCCGGGACCCCAGCACGCGTGTAGGAGAACATGACATTCCCACCAGCATCCAAAGAGCTCTGAAGACCAGAGGTAGCATGGAGATTCAAAACAGTAGGAACAAAATTATTTTTGGGGGAAGGTAGTAGGGCAGCACTGGAACGGGTTAGCAGGACTGGTTGTGAAAGCTTCCACCCTTGTAGGTTTTCAAGGCATGGCTAGACCAAATCCACAGCTGACCTGATACAGTGTTGGTAATGGTTCTGAAGCTTGAGCAGAATGTTGGACTACATGACTTCCCAAGGACCCTGCCAGCCGTTCTAGGATTATATGAAAAAGGTAAGAAAAGTATGTGTAGGGGAGAGGAAATCACATAGCTTGCATGTTCTGAATTGTAGGCAAAGATTTATGACTTCATCTGACAAGGCCTCCCACGCTGCGTTGTTTTTCAGAATCGATAAATAAATTACGCAAAGCCTTCTGAAAATCTCCTGCATTTGGCAAAGATGGCTGAAACGACCCTGTTAACATGCACGTAAAGCACGTAGAGATACCTAAGAAGTCTGTGAAAGCATTTTTGTCACGTCATAGTTTGAGAGCCTGGACTATCACGCACACCGATTAGTTCCCTCAGCTTGCGCTGCCTACGCATACTCAAAATCAGGAGCTGAGCTAGAGCTCATACAAGCATATCGACCAGCAAACCAGAATAAATACATCACTAACGTATGGCATGGCAGGCAGGAGCCAGACGTGGATAGCCCGAGAGTTTTCAGCAATGCAGAAGTACGTGCAGTGCTTCACCCTTCATATGGCTTGTACAGTGACATCAAGAAAATCACAACAGGTTTACTGAGAGAGCAAGTGGAGAACTAGGCCCACACCACCAGTTAACAAGAGCTGTAATTTAATACATCTCCTGGTTCTTGCATTCACTTGTATAGCATGACTTCTGTTTCAAAGGAAGGGATGGAGAGTGCAGTCCTGTGGAAGGGAGGAGTCGCGCGGGTCACAGTGCTTACATCTAGCTGGAAAACAAGCCAGCGCCACACCGCTGCCCACTTCCAAAGCTGAACAACTCTTATTTTTCCAAGACATCTCAACTGAAAAAAACCATTATCACCACTGAAATGCCAAGGCCATATGAGTCACTATATTACATTTCTTCAATGAAGCCTTTGTTTCTATGTTTAAGACCCCAGCAAGCTTCTTCCATCTACTTTAGATCATACTTGGAAATACTTAGAAATGGTAAGTAAGTCCTTACAGGACCCTCACCAGAACAAAACATTTCAGCTTCCTGACGGTACCTACTTGAGATGCAAGACTTCTGATGTTTGTATAATTAAATGACCAGAACCAATCATCAAAACAATTTGTTTGTGTTACAGGAAGCACACTAATAGCATTTTCCTTTCAAGTACTATTACAGCTATCTAACCCCATCTGAGCCCTCTCAAGTGCGTTTCTGAAAGTCTGACGTTTCTAAACCAGATTACAAGTGTACAGAAGTGGAAAAAAAACCCCACACCAAATGAACATGACTGTACAGTCACTTCTCTCCCCATTTGCTGAAAACCCCATATGAGCAGTCATTATCTGTTTTCCTGATTGGGTAGACAGGGTTCTTTCTAAGAACATCTAAATAACATCTTGTAACTTTTTCCACTGTGGAGAAGAGCAGCCATATACATGGTAGCTATGTTTAAGGTACTCTCTTTTTACTTTTTCCATCAAAAAGGTTGCCAACAAAATTAAGCATCTATCATCCAAGTCTGCTTCAGAATAAGGTTTCAATTTTGTGTTGTTTCATTTACTAACAGCAAACTACTGGCAATATCTATCAAAATACTAAATTAGTATAACAGTGTTCGAGCTTATACATTGCAAGTAAGGTTCCTGGATGTGGTAAGAGTACACGCAATGCCAATCTTTACTGCATCATTTGTAAAGACTGCTGCAGTTTACAAGATCTTTCTTTCCACTCACAGAGAGCCTCAAGAAGCTCTAATACATAGAATCATAGAAAGGTTTGGGCTGGAAGAGACCTGAAAGATCATCAAGTTCCAACCCCCCTGCCATGGACAGGGATACCTCTCACTAGACCAGGCTGCTCAAGGCCCCATCCAGCCAGGCCTTGAACACTGCCAGGGAGGGGGCATCCACCATCTCCCTGGGCAACCTGTTCCAGTTGCCTCACCACCCTCACAGTGAAAAATTTCTTACTAATATGCGATCTAAATCTACCCCCTCCCAATTTAAAACCACTGCCCCTCATCTTATCACTACATGCCCTTCTAAAAAGTCCCTCCCCAGCTTCCTTGTAGGCCCCTTTTACGTACTGGAAGGCCACTATAAGATCTCCCCTGAGCCTTCTCTTCTCCAGGCTGAACAAGCCCAACTCTCTCAGCCTCTCTTCATGGGACAGGTGCTCCAGCCCTCCAAACATCTTCGTGACCCTCCTCTGGACCCATTCCAACAGTTCCATGTCCTTCTTATGCCAGGGACTCCAGAACAAGACACAGTACTCCAGGTGGGGTCTCAAAAGACTGGAGTAGAGGGGCAGAATCACCTCCCTTGACCTGCTGGCCATGCTGCTTTTGATGCAGCCCAGGATACGACTGGCCTTCTGGCCTTCACTTTGTACGTACTGGTAGGTTTGTGGGGAAATTAATGCCTCTTGAGAGCAGGGATCTGACTATAAACATCTTTAAAAATACAACCTTTCTCCAAATCACAGCAGAAGTGAAATAAAGTTATAAACCCCCTAAACTATGTTGACTTCAGATAGAGAACTTGTGCTAAAATGACATATTCTTACTTAGTGCAGTGCCACTAAATGTACAAGTACACATACCAGTTCCTTGCTAACACCCTGAGTTAAGAGACCTTTATTAAAAAAACCAAACAAAACTCCCCAAAACCCACACACCACAAAAAACCAAACAAAAAATAAATCCCCCACCCTAAAACCCTGAGACGAGGATCTCCTAGACATCAAGATATTGCGCTAATCATGATCAAGCCCTAAGATTTTCAGGAAAACACACTGCGGACACTCTCTCACTTCACGTGCAGGACTAAGGTGTTCCCTGCAGCAGGGACCCTGAGCCCCAGGAATATCCCAGATACACGGCTGCCAACTGAGAAGCAGCAGACCGACTCCGTGCACCAAACTGAGCAGATTCAGCTTAAGAAACTCTGTTCACATGCCCTCTGGCAAGGGAGAGGCTTGAACCTTATTTGGCTGCATGCTCACAACTGATCTGTTAAACAAAAATATAATGCAATGAATTCTGGCAGGCTAACCCTTTGCTTCCCCTCCTTACTGATAATCAAAATTGATGGGAAAACCTGGGGATGAAATATAAAGCTGAAAAGTTTGATTATGCTAAAAACAAAAACAACAAAAAACCCCCAAGAAACCCAAAACACCCCCCCCAAAACCAAACAAAATACCTTAATTTTTCATTTCTCTATTTTGAAAAGGAATATGCTGGTAGACTGAAAAAACCCACTGAAAACAGTAATTCTCTCACCATCACAGAGAGACACACAACTCCAGAATATCTGCTTTTAGAAGAAATCTGGACTCTTAACCTTTCGGTTTTCTTTGAAAGCACGTGGCTTTCAGTCTTTTTTTGTGCGTGTGTACGTGAAGAAACAAATCCTTGTTATGGATGTCAAAGGGATGCTGTGTCCACAATGTCATAATCCGGTTACAGGTGACAGGTGTCAGGCTTGGCCAGATCGGTGACAAGCGGTGTGTGGTTATGTGTCTTCCTGGAGAAGCTTTGAGACTGCAGCTAGAAGCATTTAGAGGTAGGGAAGGTTATGCAAAAAAAGCCTGAAATTTCCTTTAAAAGCACAAAGTTAGACTTGAAGAGTGAAGACAGGCATCCACATTTCTCTTCCTATTTAGTGACAAATGCTCTGAATATTAACTTGGTAAGTGAGATTTTTGCAAATTGACAAATGAGACAGACTTTAAATTGGACTCCATTTAGCTGCTATTTTTTCTTCCTCTCTTCCAGATATCAATTCTTAAAGCATGTCTCCTTAATAACTAAAATTCAAAAGGTACACTTTTATTTCTTTAAAGCCTGGACATTCTCATTTTTAAATGTTGTGAAGCTATCCTTTATAGGAAGCAATCTACAGAACTGCCAAGCCTTCATGGAAGAGGGAAAAATGATTGTATATAGAATGATGTGCTTCCAAAAAGCAGCAAAAAGCTGAGTTTTATTCCTGCCAGAAAGAGAAATTACTAACTTGCATTGCAATTAGTGCAAAAATCAATACTAACTTTGTAGCTGCAGGCTGGGGAGGCTGTATTTTTATGTACTGCTACACAAACAAGAAGTAAAAAACCCCCACAACATTTAAGCTGTTGCTAGAAGTTGGGCAATAGGCACATATTTTTCCTCTCGAATGTTTAATGATTGCATATCATTAAACACCCATCAGGCAAGGTCTTCTACGTCTTGCTACTACAAAGGTCAGAATATCACAGAATTCCCTAGTAATCAATAAAATAGTAACAAGCTAACTACAGCCTCAAAAAGGTCAGTCAGGTTAACTCTGAATTCCAAGTCCATAGGAAAAATATAATCCTCTTCACTGCTATACAGAAAAAGCCAACCCAGCAAGCAGAGCAGTGAAAGGATGCAAACCATGCCAAAAACTCAAAGAAATTAATGGGAAAAAACCAAAAGTATAGAATGCTATAGAAGTTTTATGTATGTTTATATGTATACATTGGTTTGCCTGCAACCCCCAGGGCTTGGAGGCAGCAACCCATGTCTCAGGTAGTAAAGAATTGATCGTTTTGGAAGCGGAACATCTAGGCTTTCCTGTCTCGTCATGTAAGCGGCATTTCCACACACCACCCTCCCCATCACCTATTACCAATACTTCTGTCCCTGGCTCCAGACATACCGTCTCCGCTTCCATCCCATTTTCAGTTGGCAAGAAAATGATGAATCCCAATTCTGAAAGAAACACTGGCAGAACTTTTTTTTGTTTTTTTAAACACAAGACCAATATATTCCCTTAAAAACACAGTCACAGTAATTCAACTTTAAATGCAGTCCAGAAACTTGAAGTACTAGTGCTGCAAATGTAACCAAAACATTTAGATCTGCATAGAAGATCTAAATTTTATGTAAGGACAGATTTACATAGGACAATAAGAAAGGAAAAGAAGCCTAAAATGAGAAAGGAAGAAGCTACACATAATAAAAATGTGAACAAGTGAGGAAAATAAAAAAACCTGATGCACACACCATGGTACCTTCAATTTCAGCTATGCCATCCCACCAGCCTGAACAAATGCAAGGTCATGAAAGACCTGCAACACAGATAGCAAGAAAACAAAAGGCACATTGTGCAGGGCTCAACTCCGGTGTGGGGAACAGAGACAGAAGAGCTGAAAAGTATTTCTTGTAACCCAAAGAATGCAGCAAAATGCAAGGATCCCAGTGACAAAAGTGTCAGAGCAATCTTCTTGGTTTTTTCTGTACTGACTCAATCCAAAGACAGCATGAGAAAGGTGTATATGCAGTGGAGTTGAAACGTGCAAAAGAAGTGACAAAATGCGAGGGGAAGCACCTTCCTTCTGAGATTATTTCTCACCTAAACCAGAACTTCCTTGGTGTGTCAGAAAAACTCTCCTTGAACCAGAGACCCTTTTAGAGAGCACCCAAGGATGTGCCCCATCGGCCTCGCTACTTTCATTAGATACTAATGGCAGAGATGGAAGGTGGAAATTGAGGAGATCAATGAGTGACGTATTTACTGATGCGTCACCTGGGACATTCAGATGAAAAAAAGATTTTAAAGTTATTCCATCCTGCCTACATGGCAAAGATACACTCTGGAAGGGAGCATTCTCAGGTTTTTTTAGTCCAGCCAGAAACATAAGCTTCTCTCCAGCCGAGGAAGGTGAAAAACTATAACTTCATGAAAAATACAGGTCACAAACCACTCCAGCAGTTGCTCACAGCTGGAGGATACAAATGAAGTCTCAATGCTCAAACACCAAAACAGTCTGGTTCTGCTGCTTCTTAAGCTTCCTGGAAAACACAGCATTGCTATGCAACAAAATGAAGTTGTGTGCTACTAGTGAAAGCCTCTGAAATGTCTCTCAACACTTTGTCAGCTGCATTTAAGACTCTGTGATAGTTAAATCAATTGAGAGAGCCGTTAGACACTGAACTTTAAAGAAAAAGTCTCTCATTCTCAAGCAGGTCTACTTTGGTCTACTTTCCATATCTGAAGTTTAGGTAGTGAAAGAAGAAAAAATTCCTGTTTTGAAATCAGAAAGATATGAGAAATTCTAATCACAGAATCCTGAGTTGGAAGGGACCCATAAGGATCAACAGGTCCAACTCCTGGCTCCACACAGCGCCAGACAATGGTTGCACTAAGAATCAGCCTTCAAGTTTTTTTCATTATCTGATAGTGCTTTCATATATTCTTGGAATTGTACCTTCAGGCTTGCATGTATGGGGCAGGGGAGTGGGGTGGAGTGGGATATTTATCAACTGAAAGTTTCATGAAGCAGAAGGGTCCTGGACCACCCATTGCTCACAAAAAACCCAACCCAACTACTCCTGAACTACTACTATTCAAAGCTGTAGACACAATTCCAGAGAATCTACAACATCGGATCCTAACAGGAGGCATACTGGACCAAGACCAAATGTCCATCCAGCCCTGTAGATCTATCTCCAACAGGGATTCATTGCTCTAAGCAGGCCACTGATGCTGACCTTACATGGCAGATATTTGAAGCCCCCAAAGAGGAAAAACAAAACAAAACCAAACCATAATTAAAAAACATGATCACCCATCAGGGTGACTAAGGTTTTTTCCACTAACTGGTCATATAAACCCCATTTATTCTGACTAACAGCAGCTCAGTTTACCTTTGCTAGCAAACAGCTCAAAGGCAATTACAACTGACTATGACATCTGAAAGGAAACAGTTTGCACCACTACAAAGGCTCAGCAGAAAAAGAGAGCTCTCCCACACATGGCTACATGAAGAAAGAAACAAAGGTGAGAAGGCTGGCATCCCTCTGGAGGAACATGGAGCAGGACCTGAAAGCCTGAATAATGCTGTTGTAGAAAAGATTGAGACCTTGCCTTTGTAAGCTAGAAGACAAAACAGACTTTGGTCTTCACTTTAGAGTTCTCCTGAACTAGGCCCTGCTGGCTTCCAACCGGTCAGAGCGCCCAGAGGGGCCTCAACAGGGTTTCTCGTCCACTCTTCAGTCTCCACAGCAAGGAGTTCCACAGATCTAATTACTGCGGTATGAAGAATTACCAGCTTCTTGTTTGCCCTGAACTAGGCTCCCATTAGCTTCGTCAGATGTCCCCTGGTTCTTGTGCTGCCAGAGTGAATAAAGTAAGTCCTGTTTGCCTTCATGTCACTCATCATTTTGTAGGCTCCCCTCCTCCATTAATCTGTTTTTCTTTTGGACCAAAAAGTCTTAGCTTGCTAAATTGCTCACATCTCTCACCATCCTTACTACCCTCCTGTAAGTGTTTTTCAGTTCCACCGCCTGCTGTCTGTGATGAGGGAACCCAACTGCAGAGACAATCCAAAACAGGTAGGAACCAAGGATTTATACATGGGTATAATGTTATTTTTCTTCTTCACTTTATGTATTAATTGACATTAAATAAAAGAGGATTTTGATTTTTTTAATTACAAAAATCTATTTTGACTTCATGATTTCAGCTGGGAACAACTGTTTGACTAAATCACATACTACAAACTGACCCTTTGTCTCATGTTCCACAATAGACTGTGAAGTAAAATCACATAACAACAACAAATCAGACTGTGATGCTTATGAAGAAAAAAAAAAAATTGATTTATTCAAAACAAGTGAAGGTAAAAAAGTAACTCTCCCCATGAGAGGATGGGCAGGTAGCACCTTGATAACTTTTCAGCAGGCACATACCTCCTATTCTTCTATTCAAAGAGCATAACTCACACATCTCATTTCAAAGTGACAAATAAAGGAGTGACACTCTCATTACCTGGCAGCTAGCCACAGCTCCCCTGAAAGGAATTTACTCAAATAATAGTCACAACAAACACTGAAATATTTTTACTTGGCAGAAGAAAACAACTCAATACCACCACATTCTCAGTTTCCTGAAGTTACAGGGTAATATACATGTACGTGTGCACATATACAGACGCAGATACATACACACACACATGCTGTTTTAGCCATGAGGTCTACCTTCCCTGCTGGTACTACTCCACCATACAGTACCATTATATTCTTTAGCCAAGAATATGCTGTTGGTTATGGGCAACATTTAATAATCTGTAAGTGTCAGCTTTAGAAACATCAGTTGATTTAAAGAGATACATAACATACCTAGAATGTGAGGCTGAAAGTGCTTTCACAAATAACCAAAAATACCTCTTAAATAGAATACAACTTAACACAGTGTGAGTCACTAGACTCCCAAACAAGCAGCATTTTTAACACTGTACATACGTATGTATGCATACACAGACATGCTACGCTTCAGCAGAGCTCCTATATAGTAAATATACATGCGTATATAAAATGCAGTCTGTGTATTTCTACTAGTTAACATCCTAGACTGTATTTAGGCCAATGAAAGTAAATACTTTCAGGCATGCAATGTTTCTGCCTATCCTTACAGGGCAGGAATAACCACTCATGGTAGCGTGCTTCAGCCTTTCCTGGAATAAGAAAACACAGCTCTACATTTATACTTACTTGTATAACGTACACTTCTGATACACAGGGCTTAAATATGAGACAAGCTATCCATTTGGCAAATGACCAAAATATTTTATTCTATTTTGTTATATTGGTCCCTCACTTGCTTCAATTATCAATAGAATGCTGCTGCAAAAATATTGCAATAGAAGGAGCTGCGGAATGGTATTCTATGCGTAGAAACGCAGGAGGAGGTGTGATTGGTATACAATTCTACCACCTAAAAGCTGGCATATATATGTAAGACAAATTAGCTTTAAGCAAGGCCTGTAAATAGCGACAAGCCAGAGAAGAAACCACATTCTGCTCAGACGCCAGAACTCATCAGCAGAGTGAACTTCCCTCACTTGCTTCATCAACTTCACTTACATCGCAAAACAGAAGCCTTGAAAATCAAAGCACTACAAAAAGGTAATACCAACATATAATCTGACAGTACCTATTTTAATAGCATTGAATTCTACATTCTGCTATTTCTACTATATCAAAAATTAATCACAGTTGGGAAAAACATCGCTCACTACTGTTTTCTTTTCCTGGCACCTTTTCTGGATTTTGGTGGTGTCTGACTTGCCAAGCTGAGGACACTTCATTATATCCAGCATTGTGTTTGGAGTGTTCACTCACATCAAGAATGTGGAATAGACTGCATGGTTGTTGGGGGCAGGGATGTTACACAGAGTCACAGTCCTTCCACAGAACTTCTATTTGAATTAAAAGAAGAAAATGCATTTCCCCTCCCCAAATGAAGTCAAGAAATCCATCAAAACAAAGTAGATCAGAGCACATCTACAGCACGATGCAAGAGGCAGCTACAGCTTGCAGCCCCAAATCCGTGTTCAGCCACAGTCCGTAGCCTGACCTACAAGTCACCCACCAGCTGCTGCCGCCGGCACTGCAAGCTGCTGCCCAAGACAACCTGACCAACTCAAGGAGGCAAGGACAAGAATCTCCTCTCATCTAGGGCATGCTCTCCTGTAACAGGCTAGCCTTCAGTGTCCCTCTTAGACAGCTAGAAGAGGCATGTATATGGAGATCACATCAGCACAGGAGAGAGAAACGTGGCAGGACCTTTGCAGGTCTGCTCCACAACACAACTTTTTTGAGAGAAAAGATGCTGCACAGAGCAGAGGAGCTGGGATCCTGCTCAGATTTCTTACCTCAGGAAGAAAGGGGGAATGATGAATGTATATTTCTGCAGTTCTTTAAAGCTTCAGAATTCTTGGCATGCGTTATGTGCAAATACTTTCATAAGGGAGAAGGAAAACACTTATTTCAAGTTTTTTAGTCTTAACTTCTTACCTGCAGATGACGATAGAGCAGTCTGCTTACGCAGTGGGCTTAGTGTAAGCCTCTACTCCAGGCATTGGTGTCAACTCTGCTGACAAGGTCGGTTGCTACGAGGAAAGAAACAAAACATCGTTATCCATTAGTAAAACTACCTTTTTGAGGGTAAAGTCCTATTCCTCCTCCTCCCTGTAATACTTTGGAAAAGCACAGTATTCACCGAGCATCTCCGAGTATGGCTATATAACAGCCTTCTACATCTGCTACATGCACATAATGTTTTAGTTTTTTTAAAGTTAGTTCAAAAGGCATGTGGAATGCTGCACTTAATTTGCTCCTTCTTATACCTGCCGTGACATTTTGCTGCTATAAATAACTGTGGTAAACAACATTTCAACAGCTTTCCAGAACACTGGGGAAAGCTAAGCACTCTATTAGGTTGTCACGAGCATCTACCACTGGCAAATCGTAAATATAGAAGATTATTTCACAATCTTCTTTCCTAATTTTCTTTTTAAGGAAAATAAAGCTCAAACTGGAGGTGTTCCAGGCGTAAAAACCTCCAAGCGTTCTTGAACTGCACACCCTGACTCCCTCACAGTAGTGAATCACGGCCAACGCATGCGTAAGAAGTCAAACCGACCTGGCAAAGGGTAACAAATCCCCAGCCACTCATTAAGACTAATGGCAATCAGCTTGCAAAGGGATGCTTGCTACAACAATGTTTAAATGGCGTCACTGTGACAGACTTACAAACATTGCCTAACACTATGTCACAGCCCAGGAGAAGACGTGAGAAGTGGGTTATTTTTAAACCTTCACTACCAAAGGCTTTCTGAATAATATTGTAAAGGAACGTATCTATCACGCGTAGCACTAAATGGGAACTTTACAGTTTGACAGAAGAATAGACTTAAATCAGGGGAACTTTAGACTTTTAGTGTCTCCTCTTCCACTGCTACCAGCCATAGAATTTTGTCAAGACAAAATGTTTTTCTCCTAGTACTGTCAGATATATAGGAAAAGGCTGAACAAGCACCAGCTCCAGCATGAGCACATCATAAAGGTCCAGACAGCAACAAAAACACCTTAAAGATCTGGAAAGAAAGGACTGGCCTGTTGTAAAATGCTAGACCACACACACTACACATCCAAGCCCTATAGGAGTAATTACTTCTTGCATTACAGCCAAAATCTTCAAAACAGGACATTCAGGAGCTCCAGAGGGCTCAGACACGCATCAAATAGTTTTGACCACTGCCAGATGAATACATAGCTTTCACTCACAAGCCAATGGTCATTAATTCCTGACTTGTCAGAATACGCTTTGTGAAGTGATGTTTTGTGCTTTCCACTCTGCGGACCCACAAACAATTACTAATGGTTCACAAGAGCCTTTTACTTTACCTCTGAAGTGACCATAACCAGACTTTGGTTCCCTCTCAGCTGAGCAGCTGTAATTTCATACAAGGAAGAAGGGCCTGTTAAACATCCCTAAAGCATTTGCTTGCAGTTGTGTTACACAGAACATCGCTTTGGAGTCCCTACCCAGGTTTATTTGCCACGTAGCCACAACTAAAGCCAAACAGCCACCGATAATGCTGAATGCCCAGTTAGCCCAGCACACTAGGCGAAGCACAGCGCTGCCTGAGACACAGTTATTTATCAGGTCCCCACGTACACACACTAGGTAAGTAAAATAAATCTGGTTGTAGGATATGAGCTCAGTTAATCCAGAGATGTATATACTTGAATACTGCTGGAGGAGGGAGAGGTTGAGAAGTATTATCTCACTCCAAACTACAGGAGCTCAGCTTCAAAATGACTACTGCAGAATATTTTGCACAACAGGCGAAGACTCATGGATTTTTAACCTGAGAATGGAGTAGTTGTGATGCTGATCCAGCAGCAGGGACTGACACTTCCACTCAAACAGAGCCGCATTATCTTTAGCTCTACTGAAGCACTAAAGCTCTTCCCAGACCACTCTGCAAACTGAGTGGGAAGGAGTAAGGATAAGAGCCACATTTTGTCCTTAGGGACCCCTATTAAATCAGATTCTCAACATCAGCCACTTCCTCTTTGTTTTCCTCAAGCCATATGGCTTCCTGACAAAATCTGTACAAACAATAACTCCATTAATCAAGCCACTGGTGGAGGAAGAAGCTTTTTTCTTTTCCTCCCCTTCATCAATCCAGACATTTTAATGGAGATGCTTTATGTATTTTATTTTATGGAAGTCCCAAGGAAAATACTGAAGACTTCTTTGTTGTCACACTGCAGCCCCAATTCCAGTAAGTTCTTGTAGAAGGAGATCCTGACATGTTAAAAGGCAAACACATACAGGAATAGAGAGAAGCCAGTCAAGCCAACAAGAAAGGGGTCCAGTCTTACTAGACCTATTAGCAAGGAAATAAATTGGTGTACCATGCAGAGAAACAAAATGACTATTTGTTTATTTAATTAACAGGAGTAGGTGGAACAAGGGACACATTAAAAGTAATTTTTATTCTTACACAACTCCGACGAGATTCACACATAATCAGATGCCAGAAGTGGGTCATAAGCAGCTGAAAAGAAGAGCTGCTTCTCCAAGATGCCACAATAAAGGACTTGCCCAGAGGCCAGATCTCTTAGCAAGGTGAGCCATGATGACTAACATGCTACATAATCTGTTTGGTGTCTCCAAACTGGTAAAATATTGCAGGTGATCACAATACTCTGATATCATGAGGAAATAAACACTTCATGTGTAAGGAGCTCTGCAGTGGGGAGAAAGCACATAAGAATAGACTTTCTAGCTCTTGTATGTGGGGAAACTCCTTTTCTTGCAGGACTATGCCAGCTTCATGTTGCAGCAGGGTAAAATTCTGTTCATAGAGAATATACATACACTGGTGGGCAAATAATGAAAAAAAAAAATCAAAGTATGGTAAAGAACTCACTTTCTTCCTACTTGATCAATAGGCTCAAAGAGAGTATGAGGCTGAGAATTCAAAAGCACAGAAAAGATTAAAAAAGAAACAAAGACCTAATTCTCTCTGCTTGGAACAGCTTTTTGAAGCAGACCATTTTTGAACTCTGAAATGTTGCTTTGAGACACATGTGGAGTCTGTGTTACCCCTGTCTGCCCCAAGCAACTACTTGCATCGCACCTTGGAACCTGTTCAAAGAAAGGGGTTTCCTAGTGATGATGGAAGAAGGGAGAACCAAAGATAATTCATCATTTGAGTTTACAATGGCATTACCAACAGAGGCAAACTGAGCAACATTGACATACCCGTCACTTTAGAGAAGAAAATGCAAGATGTCTGTTCTGAGGATCTGCTTCCACTGACTTTTTCTTTCCATAACTTCTTTGACTAAACTTTCATTACTCAATAGGCTGCAGTGCAGAAGGAGGATTGGGAAGAACAAGAAGTTACTTTCAAATTCAGGTGGTCTCTTTCAGTCACACACTTCCAAAGCAACTGTGACCCTTTGACTCACATGAAGAAAATAGGATTGGCATGGTAACGAGTCTTTTACCTTAAAGAATAGTTTATTTTCTTCACAGCTGCTCTATAGCTTCCTGGATGACTGAAAACTATGTTCCGATTCATGTGACCTAAAGTAGTCTGCATTTCTCCTGAACTTCATTTCAACAGAGAAGCAGTTTATGACACTGAAAAAGACCTTATGGAGAATCAATATTAAAAAAAGAATGAAGCTGGCTTTTCAAAAGTTATTTTTTAAATACAGGAAAGCAGCATCTTTGATTACAAGCAGGCAATCTTTAAAATGAAAGCTCTTTCTGCCTTTGTTGAAGTTAAGTAGCAACTAGCCATAAAGGGAGGGAAAAAAAAAAAAAAAGACATCTCAAAAGATTGAGTTGTTATCTCCAAGGAGACACATCTGGAGTTTTAGCAAAGTCAGAATGTTTTGGTCAGTTCTCTGGGTAATGGGAGATACACAATGTTAGCTTATGTTTCTATCAAAGTAATGACAATCCTGAAAGACCACAGAGCCACCACATACAGCCTACCCCACGATGAATTTTTAGCATTGAGGTCACAATCTAAAAGGATACACCATCATACCCAAAGTACAAATGAATTTGTAAACACAGTAGTGGTGAAACGTATGTTTGTTTTGGACAAAGTAGTGAGGAAGATCAGGTGCTGTGAGCTAAGGAAGCCTTCCACCACATCTGGATCAGATGGTCCCAATTAACTTCTGATCACTGTTAATCAAAAGTTATCGCTTCAGCAGCTATATAATGACCTATGTAAAAATAAATCTGGGATTGACATTTGACTCCTAGCAAGAAAAACCTTTTCCTGTTACAAATCAGTTTAGTGCAAGCAGCATCCTTTCTTCAAGTCTCATTAGAATGCCTGTCCTGTGAAGGTCTGCAGATGTGAGATGGTGAATTCCCATCAAGTGTCAAATGGATTGAGAAAGGTTGACAGGAAAATTTAGGGGTATACCAGTGGAGGGAAGGTAGCTGTGCCTCCTGATAGCTCACTGCCCTGTCCTTTCTCACCCTATTGATAAACAGTATGTGCTCCCAAACTAACAGTTATCTGTATCAACCTATTTTGGCTACTGCTCTTACCTATGGGGAGGAGACTGGCCCAAGACGTACTATTAGGAGAATATAAGGTGAATCAACCTGTTTACACCTTCACTTGACTGTAGAAAAGAGCCAGTCACAGCAAGGTCAAAAAAGCTTATTTCCCCTCTTCCCCAGACCTACCCAATGCCTTAAACAGAATTGACAGAGGAATCCTCCAACCCTGTCTTCACCATGTCATTTGGTCCCATGCCTGCTTGTGTCCATTTTGTCTGGAGGACTCAAGTGCTGCCTACATCACCACTAGCCCATGGTCACATCAGAGTAAGCAGCCTGTGCCTGCAGTTCCCAGGTTGTTTTGTATGTGCTTGGTTCTTTGAACTATATTCTATGTCGGCAGGAGCAACAGCATTAACTTCCTTTTATTTATCAATCACAAATGAAGTTGCCTCTGTCTTATTGTATTTATCTCCTCTTGGGAAGAGAAAGAATTGCATAATGATCTCTTCAAATCCAACCCTAAATTACTCCCTTTTTACTCCACAAACACGGTGGAGTTCTTTAAGCTTTACTGAAGTATTACAAAACTACTGTGAATACATAAACCAAAAAGAAATTAAATGAAAATAATAAAGCAGATTGATATAACAAAAATGCCTTGACCATGATCTTAAGAGTTCAGACTGTTAGTTTTCTCCTTGCAAGTATGTAAAGTTCATTTGCTTTCCATACTTTGCTTTCCAGGAACAACAGGCTTGAATTCATTTAATACAATTTTAAGCCTTTAAGAGTTCCAATTGTTGAGAAAATGGAAAGAAAAACACTTGGAGTGATTTACTGTCTTTTTGTTTAAATAACATATCCCAAGACAGAAGCCAAGAGGACATCATCACATAAATGGTAGGGCACGCTGTTTTCCTTCCAGCTACTAAGGTTTTACGTGGCAACAGTTATCCTTAAAGCCCACTGTAACCATTAATCCCAGATCCAAAGGGAACGCTGATACAACAGAGAGCCTTCACGACTCATCCGCACACTGCGCACGTCCTATGCTACTCATCTCCTCGCACGTTCTGCTCAACTCCATTTGGAAGAATTACTAGAGTAATAGCAAAGAAACGAGGAATTTTTCCTTTCTCAGCAAGTTTTTCCTGAAGACAGCAAGCACTGCAACGTTACACTTAAAGACAGGAGGTATGCTTTTGTCTGCCTCCTTCGGAACACCAAGGTTCGTGCAGACTGCTGATGCGAGACCTCCGCCAGAAAACGCTGTAGTTAGACGCCACCAGGCTCACTTCACAAGTCTATTCACTACCCAACATACCAGTAGAGAAGGTGCGAAGTCATAGCAAGAATTTGCTTTGTTGTTGAAAGTTTCTCTTTTGCTGACACTCCATTTTGCTCACAGGCAACCAAACTCTGCTCTGTAGATGTAAAACGCAACGAGCAGCTGCATCGCTTTACATGCCTGCCTTATCACTTGAAACAAGCTGTACAATTTCACCCTTGACTATCAGTTCTTCAAACACAGCACCAAACTCTTGCCATGCCTAGTGTGACTAAACATTTAGCACTGATTCTCAAAAAAAAGCATGTATGAGAAAGCACATATAAAGAAAAAAAAAAGAGACTGAGGTCATACAGTTAAGTGGTGCTCAGCAGAAACTGGGATTAGGTCTGTGTACTCACACATCTGCTGACCTGTTTGAGGTATAGGTTACCAGAAAGTGCATCAAGTTAGCTCCTGTTGTTGTTAATCCTAGCAGTTAGCACCATAGGAAGACATTTTAAAAGAAAAAAATCAAGTTAAAACATGTCACTCGTTAACCACAAGCGTCTCTGGGAAAGTATAGTTGGAGAAGTCATCAAGATATTAAGGTGACATAAGTGGTAGCCCATTGGTAGCACATAAAAAAAGGTAGTGCAGTGAGCTAGCATTTGCTTTGATTTCTTAAGGATAAATCTAGTTGACAGTAACTGGAAGGGGGCTTTGGTGAAAGTGAAAAATCAGATTTCTCTTCCTTTGACACTGAGCACGTGTCCCAGCTGGCGTAGCGACCGAGTTAGTGGCAAAGCAGCAGTTTAGCAAGCACCCATGATTGTGATACAGGCAGAAACTAACAGTCCCTTCAGTTCCCTCAGCTGGTATTACAATTCTTGAGGAAACAATTCTTCACATTTTAGGCACTGCCGGGCAATTCCTTTTGCCACACCATACCAATTTAAAGTCAAGTCTAGAGAGCCTGTTCTGTTAAGAAAAAAAAAATCTATATCCTGAAAGACTGCTACCATCTTTGCAAGCAAAAGTCATTCTTTTCTGCTTCCACAAGTTGTTTCTGCAGCACTGTTCCATATGATGATTTAGCTTGCTTTCACATGAGCACTGAGGTAAGTTAGGTTGCAGAATCCAAACCAGGAACAGAAAAATAATGAAGATGTAGAATTAAACAGTCACTGCAGATTATTTGTAAATTCACATTGGTTCAGTTTAGTATTGACCCAAACAAACAACAAAAAAACAAAAAAAAAGAAACGAAACCCAGTTTCAAGTCAGTTTTGATAAAGTTGTCACCCAAACCAGTGATTTCCAAGGGGTTTAAAGGTTAACTTTAATTACCCTTCCTTAGCAAAAAGGAGTTGTAAGTCACACCTAATTCTCCCCCCACCACCAGTTCCAGCGTTGCACAGGACTAAGGAGAGCAGTTCAGACAGCGCTCAGTAGCAGGCAAAAACAGAGGGGAGGAGAAGAGAGAGAGAAAACCTGCAAATTTTCTGAAGGCCCACAGCACTTTCTTTTGGGATGGCCATCTTGCATGCAGTACACTGCAGCCTTCACATTTTCCACAAACAAATCTTTTCTCTATTTCAAATGCACACAGTTCCATTGATGCTTTAAAGTGGAAGTCAGCTCTGCAGCCAAAAACTGTACTGTTCCCCTGACCCTTCCCATTTCTTCTTGCACTCACACAGCACCCCTCAAATTACAGTGATCTGGGTCAGGAATCAAATCCAGACTTACAAGAGCCAAAAGCTCTCAAACTAACTGTCCAGCATTACATATGAGCCAATGAAACTTGAGTGCAAGCTACTTCGCATGGCTCACCCGCTGCTAAGAGGATACAAAGAGCCAGCGAATTCCTCCCTGTGCAAGTCAAATGTTCATCAACAAGAAAAGGACTACACCAAGACAGGAAATTTCCCATCATGGAAGATACCAGGGAGCCCATCTCTTGGTTCTGTCTTTTGCAGACAACTAAAGTGCTCAAGGGCTGACTTTTTATGTTATCATCAATATGTTACGAGATCTTTATTTTAAAAGAAGTTTTGAAAAAATTCTCACTACTTTAGGGTAGAAGCAGAACATGACAACACATAGTTTTGTTCTATGTGTTGGAACACACTCAAAGTAATTCAATTTCAGTATAAGGATAATAGAGCAAGTTTATTAAGTAGCAATCTCTTTCAGGTAACTTGTGCCTGCAAAAGAGTCAGCCTCTCTAAAATGAACTTCAAATGTCTCTAACTGAAAGCACACACCAGATAATAATACGTGAAATACTGAAGCGTACAGCTGTCCTGCATTTCATGGTTCTAAGAACAGTCACAGATGGCACCTGCAGAGAGCAAAGCTGGGCCTGAAAGCTTGCAGATTTCTAGCTTCCTCCACTAGTAGCGTTTGTCCTTGTTGAAAACGAGAATCCTCCGTCAGACCTTCAAACTACATCTGCATGCCCTGTGTCACACCATACCCCCCCAAGTATGTCAGGAAATGCTATTAGTGGGATTATAATGCACCACTTCTTTATTGTTACTAATCAAAGGACTAAACATTTTCTAACAGCTACTGCTATCATATGATGATAGATTTCTCTTTGGAGCTTTCATTTCTTACTTCACTATGGGGTCAGTAGAAGCCAAACTACCTTTCTCTTTCCTTGCAATTAGCAATGAGTCAGTTGAAGTCAAACAGAAAGCTGATTTTGCTGATTATGCTGCACTCATTTGAAAGAGGTTTTATCAGCCTTCTGGAAGCAATCCTCCAGTGGAATAATTTTCATGGATGCTTGGACCTTCCCTAGGTGCAAGTGTAATACAAATAAGAGAGATGGGAAATAAAAGTATTTCTCTATCACAAGCCGTTACATTACCTCTATCCCAAATAGCAGCAAGTGAAGATAAGAAGACATTAACTTAAGACAAAACTCTGCCTAGAAGGCAGTCTAGGATCATAGAACCTTTAAGGTTGGACAAGACCTCCAAGATAACCAGGTCCAACCATCGAGCCAACACCACCATGTCAACTAAACCCTGTCCTGGAGTGCCAGATCTCCACACTTTTTGAACACCTCCAAGGAACTGACTCCACCACCTCTTTGGGCAGCCTGTCCCAATGCCTGACCACTTGAGACCATTTCCTCTTGTCCTATCACCTTACTTGGGAAAAGAGGCTAAACAACCCCAGTTCCCTCAGTTGTTCCTCCTAAGACTTGTGCTCCAGACCCTTTACCAGCTTCATTCCCCTTCTCTGGACTCACTCCAGCACCTCAGTGTCTTTCCTGTACTGAGGGGCCCAAAACTGAACACAAGATTCCCACAACAATATCAGAACTAATGAAGACCTCTAGTTAGACACTTATTGGTAATTTATTAATACCTGTGTTGCAGTTTGGTGTAACTGCTGCTTCAGTGGCTCTTGTAAGCTGCAGTTACAGCTTTCTGCAAGCCCCATATTTTGAAAACATTGGTAAATTCAAGGCCAAATTTGAGACTAAGCCTATCAGAGCTGGTCACAGCACCTCTGTGAATCACATATAGGAGAAAAAAAAACTGCTGGCAGGCGCACTTTGCCACCGGAGCGGGAGTGAGAAGATGTAACAAGCTGCACAGACACCAAGGCCAGGCCCGCAGGAGGGGGGGGATGAAGAATGTGAAGAGAAAGTTTCCCCTGCAGCTCGTAGTGGAGTGCGTTGTGAAACAGGTTCCCCCCGGAAGCCCATGGATGAGGACGGGGAGCAGAGACAACTATGCCCTGTGAAGATTGATCCACGCCTCAGCAGGTTTGCCAAGGGACTTGTGACTTTGCGGGGGACCAGGC
>VZTU01032977.1:186487-217615 GCA_013400835.1 Zapornia atra | reverse complement strand
TGATGAAAGTCAAGAGTGCGAAGAGGGGGGGGGTGGGGGGGAGTAGAAGTGATAATATCTGGGGAAGAAAAGCAGCTTGTGAGGGATCGCCGGAACCCCACTGCCCATTCCCTGCCCCTCCCCGCGCCATGTTGGGGGGGGAAGAAGGGAGTAAACTGTGATGAGTTTTAAGTTTGCTAAGAAGGGAGGGGTGGGGGGAAGGCGCTTTAAGACCTGGCCACTTCTTATCTCGTTCCAGTTCACAGGGTGTATTAGTTGCAGTAAGTAGTAATAAATCACCTTTTCTTTCCTTTATTCTGTGCTGCGTCTGTTTTGCCCATTGCACTAATTGCAGAGTGATCCCTCTGTCCTTATCTCAAGTCCTAAGCCTCCCAATATTTATTTTCTCCCCCTTTTCGGCTGAAAGGGGGAGTGAGCGAGCGGCTTGGTGGGTATTTGGCCTTTGGTTAGGGCCAAAACCACCACAACCTGGCAGAACCAGGGCAAACTAAGCACCAGCTATCAGGAAATGCCAAAGGGGCAATTTATGCCATTAAAGAATTCTAAATTTATTTATTTGATGGTATAAAGGTAAACAGCAGATTTTTGCTGTATCTATTACAAATCTTAGTTTGTGTCAATGACACCATAAATCTACATTTTTACATGCAACTAGTAGCCAAGAAGAAACACACACTTAACGGTCTGAGATTACATTAGGATTGCAATTAATGAAAACATGTCTGGGATTTAGTTCCTAGTTCACAAGAGGTTTACTATGCCTTTGAATCTTATAGGTATGATGATTACATCTTAAAATCATAGAATGAATCATAGACTAGTTTGGGTCACAAGGAACCTCAAAGATCATCTAATCCCAATGCCCTGCCATGGACAAGGACACCCTCCACTAGCCCAGGCTGCCCAAAGCCCCATCCAGCCTGGCCTCGAGCACTGCCAGGGAGGGGGCAGACACAGCTTCTCTGGGCAGCCTGTGTCAGGGTCTCACCACCCTCACAGGGAAGAATTTCTTCCTAAACAGCTAATCTAATCTGTCTTCCTTTAATTGAAAGCCATTATCCTTTGTCCCATCACTCCATACCCTGGTAAACAGTCCATTTCCATCCTTCCTGTGAGCCCACTTCAGACACTGCAAGGTTGCAATCAGGTCTCCCTGGAGTCTTCTCCAGGCTGAACAAGCCCAACTCTCTCAGCCTGTCTTCACAAGAGGCGGTCCACCCCTCTGATCATCTTCATGGCCCTCCTCTGGACTTGCCCCAACAGGTCCATGTCCTTCTTGTATTGGGGTCCCTGGTATTGGGAGACCCAGGGCTGAATGCAGGTACTCCAGATTGGGTCTCATAAGAGTCAGGCAGAGAGGAAGAATCACCTCCCTTGACCTGCTGGTCATGCTTCTTTTGATGCAGCCCAGGGTACAGTTGGCTTTCGGGACTGGAAGTACACATCACTGGATTGTGTTGAGCTTCTTGTCCACCAACATCCCCAAGTCCTTCTCCTCAGAGCCCTCTCAATCCACTCTCTGCCCAGTCTGTATTTCTGCTTGGGACCTCGCACTTGGTCTTGTTGAACTTCATAAGGTGTGCGCAGGTCCACCTCTCAAACCTGTCAGGCTCCCTCTGGATGGCATCCTCCCCCTCCAGTGCGTCAGCCACACCATGCTGCTTGGTATCATCAGCAAATGTTCTGAGGGTGCTCTCAGTCCCTCTGTCTGTGTCTCTGACAAAGGTGTTAAACAGTGCTGGTCCCAATATCAACCTTTGAGGAATGCCACTCTTCATTGGTGTCTGTGGACATTGCACTGTTGACTGCAATTCTTTGAGTGTGACAATCCCGACAATTCCTCATCAATCGAGTGGTCCAACAGTTGAATCCACGTCCCTCCAATTTACAGACAAGGATGTCATGTGGGACAGTGTCAAATGCTTTGCATAAATACAGGTAGACGACAACAGTTGCTCTTCCCTTATCCACCAATGCTGTAACCCCCTAAAAACCCAACACCACCAAAAAGCAGCATTAATTTTAAAGAACCCAACTCAGCAGTACAGCAAGTCAGATGTGTTCAGTGACTAGAGAAAAATGTCACTGTGCTTATGGCAGAAAAACAACCTTGTTCTTTGTATCTCCGAGGCCTTGTCTCCATGAGAACTTCAGGTGAGGAAATCCTTTCACTTTTTTTTCTTTAAAAGATTTTTCTAATTGACTAAAAGTCCTCACATTAACTCCAGAGCCACGCCAAAGCAGAAGTCACCACTTAGATGCTTTACTTTACAGTTGACAAACCATTTACTATTTTTTTCTTTTAGTAGGGGACTATCAGGCTCATTACTTAAAATTAAGCACTCAGCATAGGCCAGAGGAAATGGAAAGGTTTCCTTCAAGGTTTCAGATCCTGCTGCCATCAGCAGAACAAAACAAACAAAAAAAAGAATCAAGATAAAGAGGAAAAGCAGCAATAAAGTCTATCATGTCTGTTATGCTGTTTTCAGACTTCTTTGGCAATGTCCCTCTCAATTTAGAGCACTGGCCAGCAAAACCTCCCCAAATTCCCTTTGTAAAGGTCTCGTGCACTGTAACATCATGTGGGAGGTACGCATGCACTACAGCTGTTAATCAAACTTCTGCAACTCAAAGCCAAAAAGCTGCAGATTCTCTGGAAGCAAACATGCTGTAAAGATGTACCACAACGTTAATGGGCCAACATGTAAACACCAGCAGAAGGGAAGTTTTATTCCTTCACCACAACAAAGTGCTTCATGGAATGCTTGAGGCTTCAATAGGTGTTGGCCGCTACCCAGGGGAAGCATGAAGACCCTCAGAGGGAGGTGAAAGAAACAGCTTCAAACACCCACTTGAACCTGCCTTGAGATCTGAAGATCCTCACTGGCTTCAGGGTACTGCTCAGTCACAGGAGACCTGAAGCTAAGTGGCCAAAAAGTATGCTGTCCAGATTTGCTAATATGCAAAAAGAAGTCTGTCTGATCAAAACACACACTAAGTTGACAAAGTAGTGACTCATCAATACAAAGCTCTTTTTTCTACTACATCTAGACATGGTTTAGTAACTTTTTGTCTCCTCCTCCCCAAACATAGTTGCTTGTTTGCATAATTTGCAAACATTTTTGATAAGGTATTACAAATCTAACCCCTCCTCATGCCAGCCAGCATAGAGCTAGAAGGAACAGACAGGAAGACAAGTGAAATTAGTATCCCAAGATTTTGAGATGTTTTCAGTTAACACCGATGCAGGATTTAAATGAAAGCCAAGAAACAACTAATTAAGGCTTTAGGATAGCGTCTTCTTTGAGGGCAAATGGAACCCACCTACATACACAATATTCAAACAGTCCATGGCAAAGTGCCTACTTTCAAAACCAGCATTCCCAAACAATGAAACAGGATTTTAAATAGTAAATATCAGAGACAAGAAAGGATAATAGGATGTTTTGACCTTCTTTGAAAATGGCAGACTAAGGAAGAGTTAAAAGGCTTTTACAAGGTAAGACACATCTGGCTTGTTCCTAGAACCCAACTCATTTAAAAATACTATCTTGCTACTGGATCCAGACAGTGGAGCTATGATTACACCTTACAGTCATGGCACAGAAACAACCAAACTGTGAGCAGAAGAGCTCTGTAGTGACCAAACTGCTCATCACAGGCCTGAAGTATAACCGTTCTGGCAAATTATCTGAGGAAAGCATGCATTTTTCCCCTTTATGCTTCGTAGGATTTACCAAAGGAATCTTAAGACACAACCTAGAAACAAATGAAATTACTTGTAAACATACCCCTGACTTGGTCAAAGTTAGCAGTCATAGCCCTATGACTGCCAGCTCAAACACTGCATTATAAGCAAGACTTACACCAGCATTTGCTACTGCAAAGCATTGGAAATATACCCCTAAGTAAACATACAACTTCTCTCCCACGCCCCTTTCTGGAACAAAGGACATACAACTATAGTGAGAAGCTGCTCAGTAAGTGTTTAATGCCTGGGTTTATCTCTGCTGAAAAGTCTTTGGAGGTCTTCAAAGAGACAAGATCCGTGCCTGCATGCTGCCTTACAAAGCGCCTTTTTACCCCAGTAGATAAACCACACTGGACTTAACCCAGCAGATTCCAACAATGAGGAGAAAAGGAAGATAAAACACTTCTCAGCTGATAGATCTCTCTGGCTTTACTGCTTTAAACAGAGTCAGTATCTCCCTTCAATATGCTTCAAGCGTTTTTGACTAATATTAGCAGCATTAATGATCCAACTCACTGCTCCCTTCTTGAACTCCCATCTGCTACTCAAAACATTCATCCCTGTCTTGCTGCACTGTATTTTTCTCTTCCCTTTTAGAAAGGAATCTTTTATATTGTGTGTGCACAGCCATGCAAGACACGCTGGTCTTGCTCCAGCTGAAGGCAACGAGAACTTGACAGGAGAGTAATTTAACTGAGGTCACAAATACAATTCTTGTAAAAGGTAATATTCAGTTGAGCATAATATGGACATTTCAGCCAGCATTGGGATGAAGACAGTATTTCAACTATCCCTGGCCTAAAGGTTTCAAAACAAAAAGTTAAGGCAAGAGTTCTACTTTAAACACTTACATCCCAAGAAAAGCTAGCTGTAGGTCAGGTCACATATTCAGCTAACCTGGTATTCCATCTCCCACAGCTGCCCAAGTAAGGCTCCCAGTTTAGCAGCTTAACCAGCAACAGTTTCACAGTGGAACTCTGGTATGGATTGTATCAACACTGGACCAGATTTCTCTGGACAGATTACAAAGGGTTATATTCAAAGACTTAACCCTAAAGATATGTGAAGTTTCCAAACAACTTCAACTTGCTATACATCAAAAGAAGCACTAAGCTAAAAAGGTAGAGCATTACTGAGCTAGCAGTTACCAGTCTTGGCCCTCTGTCAGTATGAAGTAAAATATACTAACTTAAAGGCAGGGAAAGAAGTTTACACTAAAGCATTTTAAATTGAATGAGAACCAGTTAAGAACCTGCACAAAGTTACCAGAACTCAGCAGATGCGTTTTAGCTTGTTAAACTATTCCAACTCACATGTGTCACAGTCGTTAGTATCTCAAGTCTTCAGAAATAATGTACCAAGACAGGTACTTCCTCCCCTGTATTCCAAGAAGGTAACTTCTCAGGTTGAAGGATACGTCATCACCTTTATCCCCTCTTATCTTTCGTCCATCCCTCCACATCAGCAGGCCTTTACTCATAATTCAGATTCATTTCTTCCACAGATAAAGCAGGTTACAATGCTGCAAGAGCAACATCCAGTAGTGAGTGGTACTGGCAGCATTTCTGAAGAGTGGCTGTCCTGCATCACTGGTGTACCACGTGCCAGAGAAAGTGACTCTTTTATTCCACCACCACAGTGTTCTTTTCATCATTTACACAGATCACTGGATCACAGTGCTTTGCTGCACTTTTAAATGCTCCCTGATTTCTAGCTTATGATCTTCTGTAGCTGAGTTAAACAAAAAATTCACACAGAAAGTTTTTTATTTTTACTCAAGATACGTACTAAACATGAATTTATCTCCAGCTCCTTCTTCCCTACACTAATTCCCAGTGACACAAGACAATTCTACCTCCAAAGAGACCAGCACAAAACACTAATTATCCTGTTGACAGCATACACTTCCAAATAAAACCGGGAACTGTAGCACAGGGGACTGCAATGATGCCCTTAAGTGGGTGATACTTCAAATATTATAGGTCCTTGAGGAAAAAACATACAGGCATCTGAACTTCCACTGGGAAGAAAGAGTACAGATATCCCCAAAGGGTCTGTATTTGTTTTTCTTCTATTATGGGCTTTCTTGCTCCATCAAGTGAAATTCTATATTCCTTCTTCAAATTAATTGTTTTGTGAAAAAACACAGCTACAGCTCTGTTATTAAGTGTTAAGTTCAGAGCAAATCAACTCATTTGCCTTAGTGTGGCTATGACTTAAAGCTATCGAAAGCTTTAAAGTACTTTTACAGTTTCTTAGATTAACCAAATATTAAGTGAAAACACCACTTTACAGCCAGAAAATGGGCCACTTCTCAATACATTTATGAATCTGTAAATTGTCTGAGTTAAAACCAACATTCAAAGATGAGTACATGGCTATTTGCAATCACTGGAAGATGTCCGGTTCATACCATCTCTTCAATTGGAAAAAAAGAAATACATCAATAGCAGTGGAAACTATCTAGCTCCACAAGAAGTATCATCTTATAGCTGGTTTTGTAAAACACCCATTGCACATGATATTAAATTCAGCTGCAGTGATCAAGCATTCTCTTTGCCAGCAGAAACACAGAAAGTGACTGATTTTTCACCTGATCGATCACAGGTAAATAATTCCACATTGTAGAATCTAAGGTGTTTTTCTGCTGTACTGCTTGTGTTGGGGCTTCTCTGTATTTCCAATACCCAAGTTCAACTGAAACTACTGCTGATTAAGTGGTTCTTCAAACCAGCTACCAGGGCAGCAGGGCTATTTAATAATCCTGCCTTGCCAAGTAGATGCTCTGGGCTAGAAGTATGGGTAACGCTGCTGGGAGGGAAGCACTTTCAACTTGCAAGCCAAGTGTATCATTTGACATAAAAGCTGTATTTTGCTCCCAGAAATCTAACAGTTTAGGGTAGCACTAGTTTCCTTTGCCAAATTTCTTTCAGGAACACTGTAGCTAATCATTCTTTGTGGTAGTCTGGATCTAGGAGGCAGGCAGGATGAGAAGGGAAAAAAAACAAGAAAAAAAAAAGAAAAAAAAAAAGATATAGAGAAAAAAATTTAAAAAATAAAGGCCAAGTAGTTTGGACGTAATGCTGTATGTATGATATAATTTTCACAGGAAGGCTAATAAATCTTGCAAAAAGACTAGAAAAATGTAGTTGGCAAAGCACTCACTAAGATTTTATAAGCTATCATAGAAGGCATTCAGAAATTAAAAGGGGGGAAACAACAACAGCAACAATCAAAGCCATGCAAGACCCCTGGCTTTCAGACCTGCACTACACAGAGATCAAGCACGACTGCATTCCCTGCTTACAGCACAGCCTCTTACCAGCACTTTGAGGAGCAAGTCTTCCCTTACCACAAGTAACAGACTGCTAGAATTGACAGAAAAACATCTAATAGCTGACACACAGCTTTACAACACTGCACACAAAAAAATCCCCTAACTTAGAAAGATTTTACGTGGTACACTGAGAGCATGTTACTTCAGAAACTGGGGTATCTCCTCACCCCACTGTGCTGGCAGTATTCTGCAGCTGGCAGAAACTAGTGTTCCTTCAAGCATTCACCAGGCAGATAGGAGAGCTCAGCAGCGTTTGGCATCACCAGTGACAGCATGGAAGTGTTGTGCTAGAGGTGTTCACCTAGCCAGCAAAGCATTAAACAACCTGGAGCAACGTTGCAAGCAATAGAAAGAAGAGACAGCTTTGAAATCTACGGCTTCAGCAAAAGACTTGAGTCTCAGCCTGGCCATGAGCTGGATGTACACTCAGACTCACTGGGCCTTCTCCATTAGGAGAAAGGGGCAGGCTGCAGCTGCCTGGACAATCCCAGAGTGAAACACTGCTTTTTTTGTTTAAATGGGAAAACTTCCAGAAGAGGAAAGAAGAGGTAGGTAGGGATTTTTAAGGGCTATGTCCAACAGTGATGAGGATTAGGCGTAAGAGGAGCTGTCTATATTTGAAATGTAGCGGGGCGGGGGGAAAGAATCAAACCCCACCAGCATTAATAATCAGAGACCCTTATTAACTGTAATTTCTCAGGTACATTTTAGAAAGGACATTCCTTATTTCACTGTTGTTTTTTCTTTTAATTTTTTTTTGCATTTGAAAATATAAAACTTATTTCTCTATTTTCTATTCCAGTCAGTTTTGTCCTTCTTGACCTTGACATTAATTTGATGGAGGGAGGCACATACTTTGCATAGGACATAATATCCTGTATGAGAGCAATTACTAGATTTAACAAAAAAGGACTGGGCATCATCATGCATCATGGAATTATGTCTTTGTTACACAAAATATTTTTAGGATGGAAATATGATAGGGCAAACCATTGGTTCAGTCACCTCCAAAAACACTCTTTACAATAATAATAAAAGACATTATCCAGGCATGATGCATTTTACTAAGTTATCATATTCACACCAAAATAAAACCCCAATAGAACAACACAAAACCAAAACCCACATCCTTGAAGTTTGATTATTGGAAACAAAATAAGACATAAAAGAAATATTGATTTTTAGATTGAAGCCTCCCAAGCTACCAAAGCTGCAGTGTTAAGAAGTAATTGTTAATATGTTGTTATGTAATTATTAATAAATAAGTTTTTGAAATGCATTAAGATCAGAATCAGCATTTCCTTGGCAGTTTGCCATTGACAGATCAACAATTATTTTATTTTTGCAGTAGCACGGCCAGTGTAGCAAGCTGGTAGCAATCCAACTGAAAAGTTATTCCATTTGAAGCTTGTTTCCTACCCAACCTTAATTGAAATTTGTTTACATTGCTTGACTTGCAATAAAAGCAAGACTGCTGTCACTTGACTACAACAGAACATCATCCATTGGATGTTACTGCATAGCTGAACTATAAATATAATTTATATGTACACACAAAAATTCCACAGTGTTTAATATTGTAGCATCTTGTGCCCTAGAAAAGCCCTTGATCATAACAGCAGGTTTGCCACAGATGAAGTCTGAGGCATAGATGGCAGCCTCACAGGGACCTGAAGGGTAAAACAAACCTACCCCATCACTTCCACTTGCACATATTATTTGCTTTCATTGCATCGTTTAGAATTGAAAGGTCATTCACCAAATTAAAGCAATGTATCCAGAAAAGAAATCTCTCTTGGGCATGCTTTATCCAAAAGGAAGCACAAATTAGATTGAATGCAGAGTTCGGAAAGTTCCTCATACACCTAGGACCACCACCTATTCTCATTTAAAACCACAGCAACAATACATACCTTCAAAATGCCTCACCTAAAACCCACCAGAGACTCTTGCAATGTCCTGGAGGAGGTCAGGGAAATTAGAAGATACAGGAAAGTGCTGTTATTCCTTTCCTGGAGAGGTCAACACGGACCAAGCTGGAGAAGGTACCTCAAGTGTTTGTCACCAATATGCCTCAGTCCTCTTAAGTGTCTTGTCACCTATCTCCATGACTACTGACACTGCAAACCAGTTTGTTCTTGATTTGCACAGTTGCTTTTCACAGACGGCAACACGAGCCTTCAAGGCCATACAACTGAGGTTATCACTGACAGGCGCACATAGCCCATAGCTACTCCATTCTGGAATATCTTCTGGGAAACATTAAAGGACAAAGTCCATTAAACCTAAACCATGTGCAAAACATTGGGTAGCATGTTTAAGTACAGTATGTCATTCTTCTAAACAAAATGCTGGCCACCTCAAAACCAAGAGAGGCGTACATACCGCACACTGCAGCCGAATAGCTTATCAGACAAACTGCAACTTACATACACAGCACAGCAAGGTAATTGTGAGGGCAATTTTCAAATGTGATTACAGGGCCAAGATCTGTTCATCATCATTCCCCCTATTGTAGTAGTTGTTGCTGTAGGAAAGGGGAAGATGAAATACCTTAATTCCATTTGCAGCAGAAAGAAGTAGTCCACGTGTAACCCAGATACATTAGATACACATCAAAGCAGTCACCTCTTGAAAGTAGAGAATCACCATTGCTGGTCCTTGGTCTGCTGCGTCATGTGAAAGCAAACATGAAGCAGCTTGTAAAGGAAGTTACAATGCAGTTACAGAAGGGAAAAATCCACATCTGTATGTCCTACAAAGAAGGACAGACTAAGCTGTGACCTGACATCAGAATTAAGCTCGATAAATGTTTCACGTTAAAACAACAGGACATGATTCTTCAGAATAGCTATCACGAGACTGAAAAGAACTTTTGTTTGGGGCATAGAGGTTGATTCTATAAGCTAACCACAATAATTAAATACATATTGCCTAAAATAAACCTGGAACTGGATACAAAGAAGCGTGCATCATCACGAAGGGGTGCAGGGGAAACATCAGTTTGTGCAGTATGCTCATAAACTGACCACCCAATTACTATTCTAAGGACTTCAGAATTACCTTCTTATTGTGTATTAGTTGAAAAGCCACTCAAGTTATTTTCATAGCATGACTTATGGTGTACATAAGTCTAGAAATACAAGATTTGGAGCTAAGTCACCAAGACGAAACCAGATTTTTTTTCATCCAAGGTGTGAATGAATCTGTTACTGTCTTCAGCAGAAGGAGCTTTTCACCTGTTTGAGATGGGTTAGAAGTCACCATCTTCTGAAAGCAAACGTAACTGCAGGTCTGCCCCTATGAACACAGGTTCAAGAGAAATGCAAGAGGCATGAGAGAGCTTTTTGATTTTGTCTGCTTTCAGGATAGCACAGCACACCAAGTCCTCATGCAAAGCAGAATCAGTTACGGGGAAGTGCAAGCCCCTACACCTTCCCTTTAGGGATAGAACAGCCAAATGTTTATAACCCAGAGCAGCTTCAGTGCTTGCCTTTGCCTTCAGCTGTGTTACAATACAACACTGAGATGCTGTTAGTTCCTTCTGTGCCTGTGTTTCTTAAACTATGATTCTGGGGAAAAAACATGTATATTCTTAGTACTAACGAGGTTATTATTTAATGCCATTAACAGCCATTTGACCAGGATGGAGTATGCACTAGATAATGGATCACACCACTCTTCACAGTAATTAAATTACAACATAACTCCTTGAGGCTTCTAAAAATAAGTAGTATAATGTAAGTACTGTGACTACTGGCAAGCAAATTGCATCCAAGAATGACGTGAATGAGAATCCTAGCTCTTAAGATTCTGAGTGGAGGAGATAGCTACTTACAGGTATCAAGGGCTGACTAACAGCATCAGCAGACTGTCTTATCTATTATGTTTGTATATGGTTATCTTTATGTCTGTTATCTAGACATCCTACATGGAGGTAGGAAAAAGTAAAAAAGTTCAGCATTTCTGAAGTTGTTTGTCTGCATCTTCGCTTTCTGCCTACACTTAGCCAAGCATAAATAACAGAATACCCGGTAAACATTGCCTGTCACGCTCAAACTTCATGGCCATTGTATGACAGGGACAAAATAACATTTTCAGTGCAAACACCAGAAGATTATTCCCACTAGTGAGAGGAAGGAAACTGACTGATCCAAAATCTTGTGAACTTATGATAAACTTGCATGGCACAAGGCTTTTACATGGTAATACCCATCTTTTCCACTGTCATTGATTTTTTTTTTTTTCCCCTTTAAATCTGTAATTTATATAAATGGAGAGAAGACAAATAATAATGGAAGACCTGAACACCAGGGATGAAATAAGCAGCTGAATAACTTCTTCACTCAGAAGGGCAGCAGCTGAGTAATTGCCCAACTGGCCACACAGACATCCTGGCGCGGCCCGTTAAATAACACCCGCTACACATGAAAAGAAGCCATGCTTAAGTTTAATTCTGTTTTTCATATTTATTTATTGAAATTCACACTCAAGGTAAGAAATACCAGCAGGGGGAAAGGATATTAAAGGTGCATATTAAAGCACCTTTTCGAGAAACATCTTAAAAGATGAGAAACTCCACTGGGTTACTAACTGTTTCTGTATTTAGCTACAGGGTAATTTGGAAGTATTTTCCCCAGGTAGAAGTTTACCTTGTACGTTTACCTTCTTAAAACTTGTGTTTAGCTTGTAGACTTACTGCCTGCTGGAACAGGGAACAAGAGTCATTGCCAAATCATCATTATGGCAACACCTTTCAAATGTAAGGCAAACTTCTTAATACAAACAAACAAGTTTTCTTGGCTACGCCTAGACTTTACAGGTAGCAACAGAATTACTCTTTTATCATTATTTTTGGCTCTTTCTTCCCCAAGCCTGTACCTACATACTAAGAAAAAATGCATGTCTCTCCACTTCCAGCTCCTGGTTTTATACTCGCAAATTCCACTTGAATTCCAGGCATCACAGCAGGGGAAGAGCCCCTCATCATTCAGAATGAACCTGGAACCTCCTGCTTCAGGAGATGATGGACAAGGCCATCACAGCAGTGATGTCGCAGGTTCCCAAGACAACCTTCTCTTAAACAAGCAAGATGAAATTGGGACTTGAAAAGGGAACCCAGGCAGGAAGAGATATCTCCAGAAAATTTCAGCTCACAACAGAAGAGTGTGTCCAAATCAAACGATTCATTCAGCCTTTTCACTGTTGCCACCACTTACCTCATGATCATTAAAGGAAAAAAAAAAACCATACTAGTGAGCAAACTGACACTTCTGTCAGACAAAAGCAACTTTAAAATGCACAAAATTAGAGTTAGCTTCTTAATTGAAACCAGTTTTTTCATAGCCAGAGATGTCTCCCAAACAGTTAAGATCTCAGCTGGCACTGCTTTAGAACCACCTTACTCATTCTCTTAAATCAAGATGGCACTTTGCTGTAGCTTCTTTATAAAGCTGCAAGTTTTAACTTTTATATTTTAAAAGTAAAACTGCTTTGGTAGATAAACAGTACATCTTGGTTCAAACTGCCCTATTACTACTGCCCAAAAAAGAACCCAGGGAGGAGCTCTTTCTGAAACCTTGTTTCTGTGCATAACACACCCAGGACAGCCTGCATACTGCTGCAGTCACAGAATACATCACCTGTGGAAGATGGTCGCCTGCCCTGACTGACAAATGAAGATTTTAATCCCCAAATACCTACCTACAGAGCAAAGGACCTGAAGTTTAGTGTACCTGTTGGAGACAAACTGGCAACAGTCTTTCTGGTGAAGCTGTTCTACACGCAGAATCGGGTCCCAAACATACAGAGTTAATAGCCCACACAGGTACTACTACACTACTATTCCATTCCAGAGGAAGAGTAATTGAACACATTTCTGTCTACAATCCTCAAACATAAATGCTGTTTCTCTGTACACTCAATATATTTTTACTGTGTCATATTCTTGTACATTAAAGTGAATGGTACAAGTTAGTAAAATACTGAAGTGCCAATCCATAAAGGCTACTTGCTTTCAAATAGTAATTGTGGTGATTATAACACTCCCTGAAGCAGCTCAAATCAAAAGTGGAAGACTGATAAAGTAGGTCTAAGTTATTAGGAAGGGAAAAAACCAAAAGCTTCTCTTAACCAGCCAAAGCCTCAAGAACAGGAAAGTTGCGTCCTCGCAAGAGAGGCAATCACTTATTGATTGACAAAAGGAATGCAAGTTTCTCTTACCAACTCTTCAGCTCAGCATGGTGAAATATCCTTTATATTCTCTATCATCTTCTCAGCAACCCCATTCCACTGATGCAATAGCCATCAGTTCCTTCAGGGCTTCTTCCAGAAAATTAAGCCTTCACCTATGTTCCCCCTGGGGTTTGGCACAGTCATTCTGCCATTATAACCTCCACACAGACCAGGCCTGGGAGGTCCTTCTTGCTGGCAAGACCATAGCCAGAACTTGGAAACATCTCACTTAAAAGTGCAGATTCATGCTGTCTTCAGGTGTAAATTGTCACGGGTGATGCACGCAGGGCATTCCACAGCTGGTACAAGGCAAGGGGAGGACACGTGCCTTACTGCACAGTCAGCTAACAAAAGAACTGGGTTTCCATCATAATCTGTAAAGCTACACCATAACGAAGAAACTACCGCCACCAGGAATGAAACCATGATTTTATCCATTATGAATGCGACAATTCAACAATTAGATAACCTGGCATGACCTCTGAACATTTAGATACCAGATCTGTAGGCAGTTAAAGTTCAGCACCTCTCAGAAATTAAACGTGTGAAGTAATTCAAGCTAGAATTTCTCAGTCTCCACAAAATATGTGGTACTTACATACCAACACAATTCTCAATTCTGAAAGGTTTCGTGTGAGGGAACAATTTAGTCTCCCCAAAGCCAGCCAGCAGCAGAAGTTGACAAGCAAGAGTACTAAACTTCCAGTTTCCATGGAAATGGAATTTGGATCAGTACAGACAGAGATTTTAGAACTGAAAACCAAACACTCTCCAACACTTTTTTTTTTTTTAAGGGTTCAAGAGAGACATGGATGTTATACACAGTAGTAATCTTAGTAACTCATCCTGCCTCATGGCTCCTCATTTTCATTTAGAGGTAGCCATCCCCTTATAAATCATGTACCATAATGGTCAATTTAGTGGCAGCCAGCCAGACCTATGTTATAAACATTACAGTATCCCAAACCCATGCATTTGGGAGGACAGATGGGTTACTAGCTATCCAATACATATGAAAAAACTGCTTTATGGCCNGGGGGGAGGAAATAGTCCGATTTTTACTATTGATATGGCCCACCAGAACAGCACAGCAACAGAACTATGAGATTTTTGAACTGTAAAAATCCACCGTCTTTAGGAAAAGGCCAGAAAAGGTATGTTTTAAAACCAGTAACGCAACACCACTGCAGCAGCCGCTGCCCAGTGCTGCAAGGGAGAATTCCAACTTGTTGATTACAACTGCAGGATGCTCACTGGCAGCTAAAATAATTTGCCAATGGTATTTATGGCTCCTGTTCCTTGTGTTTGGCAAGAGCCAAGGAAGAGTAATTTTCTGGAAGTATTTACATTGATTTTGCAACTGATGACAACCCTCCATGTGCTCTCACACACTTCAGTGCCTTTGCCAATTTCTTCCCTAATGCATTTCTTTCTCCAAGCTTTGCCAAGGTTTTGGTTCCTGAACTTTGTTCTTACACCAGGTTTAACGGGGGTGCTTAAAGTTGCCAGTGGGAAGTTGAGGAATGAACATCTAACCCTATGCCCTAGTCCCAGATCAGCAAACAGACGATATTTCAAATGACACCCCCTCTCTCAAGACCATCAGCTCCAGAAGCCTGAGGATATGGCTGGTAGCTTCAACAGAGCTGTTGAAGTCCCTGAAATAAAAGGGTCTCGAGGCCAATTAGGAGAAGCATTTTAAAAGAATTTTAAAAGAACCAAAACCAGCCCGTTCTTCTAAAAAAAAAAAGCCCGAAAGCCCCATGGAAATCAAGATTTCACCCAGCATTTAAAAGTGCAGCCAAGTAAAGCATCGTCTTCTCTACAGCAAATAGCAGGCTACCCCACAAAAATTTAAGATTTGAGATTCTTACCCAGCAAGTGCAATTCCACCTACAAAACTTGCAGTGTAAATCAAACAGATGGAAAGATTCAGTTTCCACCTCTTTGCTTGACACCTTTCATGCAGAGGTAAACATTGAAAGAATCAGAAAAAGCAAATACAGATTTGAAAGCCTGAGATCTTTTTTAAAAGCATTTATCAAGGCAGAAGCATACACAAATTACTTCACTGCTTTCTCCAACCTTTATATAATGATCAGGTTACCTTTATGCCATGCATTACGACTCAAGATAAAATATTCCTAAAAAAATCTAACAGCTCATGTTACAGCCTTGTATAAGTGAAAAATAACCCCACAAGAATCACAGACAGAACTCTTTTTAAGATCAAATACTCAATCCACCATAGAAAAATGGATTGCAAGGTCAGAGATTCCTGAAAAGTGACTATAATTTCCAGCAGCATATAGAAGTATTTAAACCCCCGAGGGCTGAGATAAACAGCATCAGTCTGCTCATCTGTTTCATTTAAAAGTAGCAAAGTAGGTTAGTGTGAAATGGTGTCCCTAAGAAATAATCCAAACAGGATGAACACAGAAAATAAATGCTATAATCCCTTTTGTATCAGTCCACATGTGTGTAAATTCATTTACTATTAGGCCTGGTCCAGAGATAAATCAGATCTGCAGTATGCAGGTCGGATTAGACGATCTAAAGGTTTCTTCTGGCACAAGACCCGTCTCAAATTGTCTATCCTATTTGTTGACAACACAGGAAAGAGTTTGCCTGTAAACACAGTAATCCTTTCTCCTAGCAATTTTCTGTTTTCTTCTTGTTCCACTGACCGCCTAAATAGAAGAAAAAAGCAAAATCACAGCAAGTTAAGAGTCAGGAGTCTGCTTTATTTCACTGCTGCAGTTTGCTACTTTTAAAACCCAGGACCACAGAGAAAAGCCCAGGAAAAACAGTGGATTTGAAATTAGCCTTTTTCTCTCCTGGAAGCCCTATAACATGCAAGCAACTTAGTGCTTCACGTTATAGCCTCTGAGAGAAATTGAAAGCTGAAAAATTTCTGAAACAACCAATCTCTTTGCATTCAGGCATCAGACTGAGGTTTGCCTTTGTATCAAATAAAAGCCCAATTCAGCAGCTACATCAAATACAGCAGCTTGTTTTGGCAACCTCATTTTTAGGAGATCAGATTTAGCTACTCAGCTTTAATACTCTTGTTTTTGAATTAACCATCTGTTCTGCAACATTTAGACAGACAGACCGACCTAGTGAAGCAGGAGGTCAATCTCTGGCTGTGTTGTGGTTCAGCCCCCACCGGCAGCTGAGCACCATGAAGCTGCTCACTCACCCTCCTCCCCAGCAGGATGGGGAGGAGAATGGCAAGACATGGACAAACCTCAGGGGTTGGGATAAGGACGGTACTGGGACAGCAAGGAGAGCAGGAAGTAACAACAGGACTTAGAACAGAATGTACAAGACTGGTGATATGCGATGCAGTTTCTCACTGAACCGTACAGCTCAGACCGATCATGAAGCCACACTGCCTCTCCCCAACTAGCCCCCCTTTTATACTGAGCATGACGTCATATGGCATTTGTCTAGTTTGGGTCACTTGACCTGGCTGTGTCCCATCCCAACTTCAGGTGAGAATTATCCTACCCAAACCCGGGACAGGCTAGAACACACATGTAACATTCACCCACAATGGGCAAAGGGAGGCCACCAAAGTGACAGCCAGCCTTCCCAGCAAGGAAGTATCTACTCTGGTTTGTATCTACATCAGCAAGGATGTTTGTATATACTCTGTGGTTTCATTTCATTCAATTAGCAAGAGGAACTAGGGCCAACAGAGTATATATTTTAATCAATTAACACAAAAAGGGAACAACTTTAGAAGGCTTTGTAACAAAAAGGCTTCTATTTACAAAAGCTGTAGGGCAGAGATCTTAATCTACTCACTGTTAAGAAGATTGCCAGAATTAAAGCATGCTCTTCCACCTCACATTGTCACTGCAAAGCAAGTGTGAAATCCTTACCTGAAACATGCAGTTAGGAAGCACTTCACAGGCAGTGACAGGTATTTTTAAAGCACAGTTGCTGTAAAAGTAAGGAGGCTTCTTTTCTCCCCTTTCAAAACAAAAAAAAAAGATATATACAAACACACAAACGCTCTCTTAAAGTTACATCAAAAAAGACAGCATTTAGAGGTGTTGCTTGACTAGTGAACTTCTAACAAGAAGCTTTAACCAAGTGAGCCCTTTAAGAGAAACGCACCATCAAGAAGTCATTTGTTGCAGCAGGCTACTAACACAAGCGGCTAGACAACCAAAGCATGCTACAGAAGCTTTTGACAAGCTCAGAGCTCCCAGACCTTTAAACACCCTTTGCCATCTAAAAGTTCCCAATAATACCAGTCCGTTTCCATTCACATTGCCTCCAAGATCGTGAATACTATGGTTTGTAACAGATACTACTAGACTAGGCTCCCCAAGATGTCATACACAACACAGTCAGTAATAAGGGCTTCCTGGTCCCAGGCAGATACTTAACTGACCAAGGCCTTCTTACGAAAGCCGGTACAACTGCTTCTACAACAGCTCTGGCAACAAGCCTGCATATTATTGTAAGGCTGGTAGCACTGAGGTACTACAATGTTTATTTCAACTCTAGATCAGAGGATTGCAACTACACATCCCTACAGACACCAGGCCTACTACAATAAACTCTTCTATTTCCTACTGGTCTTCTACAGGAAAGTCTCAAGTCCAGCACTACAGAGCAATTTACGTGTTCTCTCGCTCCTGCGCCCAATAACCCCTGTTCACTGCGCATCGGCTTCCCACACCACCGATGACCAGATTTGCAAAAACACTCAGCAGTGGCCCAGTTCCAGCACAGCTCACCTCAACTGGCATCCATCCACTGGCTCTGGAATCAGCCCAGTGGGTGCATATTTAAGAGTCCCATGCTCAAATTTCAACAGTAACTTTTCACTTCTTCCTAATACATTGCTTTTTAGTAAATAAACTAAGGAGCTAGACTATGAGCTTCCAACACAACCTAGTGAGTAGTTAAATCAAGTATTACCCTTTTTATAAAAAAGTCACAAAGCAAAAGATACCAAAAATTCTTCAATAAACCATTCAGAGATACCGCAGTGACTCCAAAGCACTACCTAATCTTGATTTAGAAGGCAGAAGATGTCATTAGGCTTGATAATCGTTGACGTGTATGACTAAACAATCAATAGAACATGCCAGAACATATCATATCCTAAGTTTTCCCTTTAACCCCTCCCAATTCATACTGTAGGTTCTATTCACTTTTAATTTACTGATTTTTGAATCAAGATGCTCAAGATTTTGAAATTCCAGAGCCTAGACATAAGTAACTAAACACATGCTGTGACGCTCAGGTATTTGCTACACTTGCTACAAACTGATGCAGTAGTTGCAGAGCATTTGCATTTGAGTGTCCTTTGTGTTCTTACTCCTGAGAAGTTTCATCCATCCCTATTCCATCTACTGCGGCCTTTTTGCAAGGTTACTTCACCTATACCTAAAATCAGGAAGAACTAACTTCCTCTTACCTCACAGCATGCTCTAGCAATTTTTTAATAATAAAAACACTAAACCAAACATGTAATCAAAAGGAAGAAGAGTTCCATGAAAAAGAACCTACTGTTTTATCAACTGTATAAAATTTGCATGTCAGAACTTGAACCAAAGGGAAACCCTTTCCCTCAGCAAATAAAGTGACAGTAGAATGGTTTGATCAAGGATTTAATTTCAAGGAAAAAATTCTGGTGACACAGCACCCAGTGAAACATGGGGCATTAATCAATTATTCACCATCAACTTCATTCAAAATCTGTTCTGCTCCCACTTCAAAGCTTGTATCTGAAGCTTGGCTCATCATGTTGGACACAGAATGGAATGCTTCTGTAAGTCTCAGAGTTACGATCAGTGAACTACAGGCTTGTCTGTGATAAGTGTAAGTACACAAACGAATACCCACTCTAGTATTTCTTCCACAAAACAAGTGGCATGTGAACAAGAACATCTGAAAACCAGGATCCGTTACCAGACACGCATTTTTTCCCCCCTATGCACTTTACTCAAGTATGCACATATATCCATTAAGAGAAAGATCCCACTGCTCCTTTGCTGTAGAAGTTTATATTCTTAATTTATCATAGGTTTCATCAGGTGAAACCCTAGGGACATTCCTCAGGGGTCAGCACTGGGACCAGCACTGTTTAACACCTTTGTCAGAGACATGGACAGAGGGACTGAGTGCATGCTCACCACATTTGCTGATGACACCAAGCAGCATGGTGTGGGTGATGCACTGGAGGGAGGGGATGCCATCCAGAGCAACCCTGACAGGTTGGAGAGGTGGACCTGTGCAAACCTTGTGATGTTCAACAAGGTCAACAGTGAGGTCCTGCACATGGGTCAGCACCATCCCAAGTAGGAATATAGGCTGGGCAGAGAACGGATTGAGAACAGCTCTGAGAAGGACTTTGGGGTGTTGGTGGGCAAGAAGCTCAAAAGCCAACTGTACCCTGGACCGCCTCAAAAAGAACATGACCTGCAGGTCAAGGGAGGTGATTCAGCCCCTCCACTCTCATGGGACCCCACATGGAGTACCTGTATTCAACTCTGGGACCCCCAGTACATGGAGGATATGGACCTGCTGGACCAAGTCCAGAGGAGCGCTGTGAAGATGAACAGAGGGCTGGAGCACCTCTCCTGTGAAGACAGGCTGAGAGACCTGAGCTTAAGCCTGGAGAAGGCTCTGGGGAGACCTGATTGCAGCCTTCCAATACCTGAAGGGGCCTACAGGAAATACAGAGGGGCTGCTTACAAGAGCATGTAGTGATAAGACAAAGGGCTTTAAACTAGAAGAGGGTCGATTTAGGTTGGATACAAGAAGAAATTCTACCCTGAGAGGGTGGTGAGGTGCTGGCACAGGCTGCCCAGAGAAGCTGTGGCTGCCCCACGGCAGTGTTCAAGGTCAGGTTGGATGGAGCTTTGGGCAACCTTGGCTAGTGGAGGGTGTCCCTGCCCATGGCAGGGGGTTGGAACTGGATGATCTTTAAGGTCCCTTCCAACCCAAACAATTCTATTAATTCTAAATCAAATTTTGTAAGAAGTACCCTGAGTAAAAGCTTTTTTCTTCTTAGTAAATGCATTTTGCATTTTCTTCTCTAATGGTCACTATGTTTATAACACTTTTTCCCCCATTACATAATTGATAGGGTATTTGATTATATTATACATGTGACAAGTTTCCCTAAAGCAGAGTTTGTTTGTCTGCTGCATTCAAGTACAGAATCATTAGATACCATAAAAAATTCAGTTTCTAGAAATCTGAGAACTTACCCTAGAATTTAGAGAAGGTCAACTTGCCCTACTCCAACTCTTTAAAAAAAGATTCTGCATCTCTCTGGCCACTGCAGAAAGTCCCACATGTTCTGCACTTATCCACTGGAAGTGCTATGAAGGTAAACAAAAAAAGTGGGTTTTTTTTTTTAAAAATCAAGTAAGAGCAATGATTTATTTATGCCTCTTTTAGTTTTAATTGCTGGAAGTATCAGGAAGGCAATCCCATTACAGCTGATGGTGTTTGTGTGGTGCAAACACCTCTAAGAGAAAATTAACAAAATGACAGAATCCTTCAGGCTGGAAGGACCTGCAGGACCTCCTGCTCAAAGCAAGGCAAACAATTCAGAGCAGGGTACTTTTGCCAGCTTGGTCTGGAAAACTGACTCAAGGGATGAAGAAGCTTCCCTAGAAAATTAAAGCCTCTGGATCTTTACATATGGTCATTAAGAATGATGCAGTTCAGACATCATTCACTCAGGCTAGCCCTAAACCAGTGACAAATCTTAATTTTCTTTGTAAATGCTTCTGCAGTTAATGAAGTCCAGAGCCACTAAACTACCCTGGTTTTCCAAAACATTCCAAAAGCTTTTCTTAGAGTGCAAAGACAATCCCCCATTATTAACACTTAATACATTTTTAATTGAATCATGTTTACTTGTAAGTCATGGGTACATCTGTGCATGCAGAGTTGAAGTCGAAACTCAGAAGACTACTAGCGCTGACTCATTAAAAAAAGCAACTGGGTTTCTCACAGCCTGGGACCAGTGTCTTTAAGTAGAATATGTCAACTTGAATTCTGTATGAATAATCTAAGTTTACACATTAGTTTTTAAAATGTGAATTGTCACAATTGCATTGCTTTCCCCCACCTCAAGATACGATATAAATCAGTCCCCACAGACCAACCCAAATAAGTAGATACACAAAGGCAAACTTACATACTGATTTGTGTCACAATGTTTGCTTGGGGATGAGGGCTCCAATCGACTTGCACTAAATCACCATTTATCTCACTCTACCAACTACATTTCTGATGCTTCAAATACGCTTTAGTGTTTATTGACTGTGTGTAAGAGCATCTCACAAAGACCAACACATTTATCCTTACATAGAGCATATTTTTAAATAGCATGTGCTGACAAAGTAATACATTTTTACAAGCCTAGAAAAATCTGTACTTGAAGCTTCTTTTTTTTTTAAATTTTCAAGTGAAACCCCTACACTTGTTAAATGTATATGAAGTCGCTTATTTCATATATAGATCCCAGGAGGTACAAGAAAGATACAATAGGTGGCTTGAGATGTTCAAGAGTTTCAATACTCATTGATCAAAACCTGACAATAAATAATTAAAAACCCCAAAATAATAAAAATACTAAGAAAGAGCCAGCAGGGTATCAACCTGAGTACCAGCCCATAATCATAAACTGCACCTCTTCTTCCCAGCCTGCTCTCAAGACCAAACTGGAAAAGGCAATGGCATAAGAGGCAGGTAGCTTGGTACCACAGCAGCACAGGTCAGAAGACAGGTTTCTTTCCCGAGAGCCTCCTACAGCACAGAAGACTGAACAGGGATCCTTGTGCTCCAGTCAACAAGTACTAAAGACAAACTCAGCGTAAGAGAATCCAGTTCAGCCAGAGAAGAACACTCCACTCACCTCCTAAGGATGATTCTTCCTCAAAGTCTCCCAAGCAACTCATGCTGTTGAGGCTCACACAAAGATTTGCCGTATATCTTTACGGTCCTCAAGGTTCATTTTGGATTAAGGTATTATATTCCTTATCAGCACTCACAAATAGAAGTCTTAAATAAAACTTACTATGGTAATAAAAGTTTTGAAATAATTGAGAACAAAAAAAACACCCCACCCAAACAAAAACAAACTTACATTGGAAGAGGCAAATGTAGACACATCTCAAGTGCTAAAGGCAGACACCCTCATGATGGGCTCACCACAGCAAAACAGAACCTAAAGTTATTCTTACAAAACCAACGGTAAAGACTTTAAATCTTTTAGAACAAAGTAACTCTGTCTAGAGGTGACAGCATTTCTCAAGCAGTTAGGAAGTCATAAGCCCAAGATAAGAAAGTACCTTTCCCATTTATTCCTATTTATGTTATGTTTTTATCTGGCAGTGTGCAAATATATTTTAGAAGTCATTAACATTTTTTACACAAAACAAAGCTTGAACTTACGTGTCCTTACCACAGCAGTGGTTTATGCTCAGGAAGGGAAACGACGGCTTTTACAACAGGTAATATTGCTATCTTGTAATATGGAAATACAGCTGCTGCAGTGCCTTACCCTCTGCTGAGGATAGATATTTCTGTCATGACAAGTAACATATATAGAAAATATTTACCTGCCATGGGCATTTTTGTATTAGAGTCCTGCATTAAAAAAAAAAAACACCTAAGGAATTTGACAGCCTACACATCTGTAATGGTTAGTGTTTCTAGGCAGCTCCTGCAAAAATAATCAAAGCTGAAGAGTGAAGGAGAAAAGCAGCAGATAAGTGAAACTAAGACTCTTGTCAAGAAAGATAAAGATGTGGTTAGAGGTCAGTGAAGGACATGGGGAGGGAGGGGAAGAATTCTAGAAAATTCCTGTAAGGGTAAGGCAGAGAGCTGCCAGCAATGCACACGCTCTCTCTTGGGGAGCTGGGGGAATGAGTACTGACAGGATGTCAGGAGCACAATGGGACAGGTGCTCCACGTAAGTTAAACTCAACTCCAGGACAAGAAAATGGCAAAGCAAGTGCCCGCCCCTGGCTCCAACCAGCTCAGCAGCAGCAGAATTAGAGGAATGCCTCTATCTGCAGCTGTGAGGTATGAAGAGAAGGTCCAAGTAGCTTGCCCCCCCCCCCACCAAAAAGCAAACCCTGTGCTACAACCAAAGAAATGCCTAGGAAGCAGCTACTTTGTGAACAAGTACTTGGGAAGCCTTCCGGCAGAGCAGCAAGAAGCAGCAGTGCTGTCAGAGGCATGGAGGGCACAAAACTGGGGAGGTCGGAAACCGGCAACACTGGGTGGAGGAAAAGCACCCTTATTTTAAAAGGCACATCACCCATTCAACATCTGGCACAACAGATCAGGAGAGGACATTTTGGACCATAGAGACAGCTGCAACAGATGGCACTGCTTGCCTGCTGATGAAAGCCCAGCTCCTTCCCACCCTACCTAGGGAATCAGTGAGCCTCTTCCCCTGACTTGTGCCACTGAACACAACCCATTTGGGAGTTTACTGGTGGCAAAGTTCTGTGCACAATCCAGTCTCCTACATGAAGGTGAACTCCCCCTTTATCTTCTAGACCTGCCTGCAGGGACTGAGAGTTCCTCTGCTTAAGTAAAAGCACCGAGGAGGCAGGCAGACGGCTTTTGCTCCTGGTCATCTTTAGGTGTAAGGTAGGATATTATCTTAATTCTTGAGTTACAAGGTCAGACTAAGTTTTCCTGCACCAGATCACCCCTGCAGATGTCCACCCTACTTGAATTAAAAGACCTCTAAAGAGAGATTTCCAGTCTCAGGCAGCATAGCTTAGCCCCACGCACCGCTGCTGTACACTGTATCAAGCTGGTTGCCTTCTGGCCTGTTCTTGGGAAACAAGGGAACAGTCACATACCATATTTGTTATGTCAACTTTGCACATATTTCATTTTGTCATTCCCTTAAGTCTTCCATTCTTGGAAGAAGAAAAGCCCAAACACTTTTTATTTATGTTATATCTCAGTTTGAAACAGACTAAATTCACAGGCCATGAGGTGAGGAGGTAACAATAGTAAGCAAATAGAGGAACTGCAACGAAAGAACAGCGGTACTAAGACAGAAAGTTACTTTCCTATGCAGACCAGTTTGTCAATTCCTGTTATTTCAGTCATTTTCTGACAGATCCTGCTCTCTAAAATGAGTTCTGATGAAGGATTTTACTATGCTGTTTATCAGCTCCTTAAAAAAAAAAAAAGAAAAAAAGAATCAATGTTCCCTTGCATGATAAATAGCCTCTGGAGTCTCAGGTTACCAATTCCAATCCCATTAATAGCATGAAAGCATTGCATTGTATTCAGGGACTGCTCTTTGTTAGTCCTGTTGCTCATCAGTGCTGATTCCACTCCTCGAAATACAGAGCCTCAAGCACACAGCTTACTCATTAGGAGTTTCTGCCCTTGCTCCCAATGCAGACTTAACAATTGACCTGAGCCACGGATGAAGCCCAAAACCCACAGAGGGAGCGGTTCTGATGGCTGAGAACCCATTAAAAAGCCACACAATCACTTTCTGATGGGCAAGGACAAGGGCATTCCACTCCTGCCATATGTTTCTCTCCAGATGCCAGTTACTCCAGGTAGCAGCGCTAGTTAATATAGACAGCCACAGAGCTGCAAAGGCGCAGTTAAGCCTTTGGTATCTTGAATCCAAACATCACTTTTTAAATAGTATTAGCTGTGTCATCTTCCTAATTTTCTTCTCCAGGAAGAGTTTGCCGTACACAGACATCTGATGAGTTCCTTACCATCTACCCGTCCTTCACGTGTTGCATGGAAGCAGAAGCAGCAAGACAAGGATCTCAAGTCTTTAAAAAACGCTGGCCCAAAAAAGATGCAATTTGGTACAGAACCAGGGGATTTGAGTCTAAGAGTACTCTCTCCCCTCTATTTGCATTGAAAACTGCTTTCAGTCTACTGTTCTTTTAATGCCACACTGGCCAGAGTAAATGTTAGTATTAATCCCATGAATAATAGTTATAAATTCACTAATCTCTAAATTACATGCAGATTTTCCAATGGCTTTAAGCTTTAAAGAAACAGGCTGACAACAAAAAATATCTGCTTTTTGGAAAGCAACAAAGAATGCTTTGCTCTCAATCTCAGTTTACTTAAAAGGAGGTGATCACTATCAGTACCAGCATGGCAGGAGGGAGGGGAAGGGAAGAGGAGAGAAAGCAGATACAATCTGTTGCAGATCCCCAAACAGTCCTGTGACAAGAACAACAGACCCTCCAACTCCTTAAAGCCACGCTGTCTCCCCACTTTGGCACGGATGCAAAACATCTGGCCGCCCAGTGGAATTACAGCTTTTCCTTATCCCGGCTCGTGAAACTGCTGACTGGCGATAAAACCCAAAGTTCCAAAAGGTTGCTCCGGAAACTCCAACCCCGCGTCGAGTAACGGCTTGAAATCATTGACAAACACTTCAGGAGTCCAAAAATTTCCTGGGGGGTGGGGGAGAGGGAGGTGGGGGGAACCAAAACCAAACCCAACCTTTCAGTTCTGTTGAAACAAAAGGAAGTTAAAGCTCTTTAAAGATTGAAGGGGAGAATGCCATGAAAAGAAAGCGCCGGCACTGCCTCGCCATTTTAAAACTGGATGGTCCAGAGACACTGCAAGGTGCGTGCTGGAAACACATCGGGTACTGTTGCAGCAAGGGAAGGAAGATGCAAGGTTACACCTGGTACAGCTTTCAAAGCAAGTAAATTAATTCAAACTACAGTGTCAGCCCTGGAGCAAGGGCAGAAGCTGGATGGAAGTCAGTTACATTACACATTTCTAGAAGTTTCCCCTATGTTTTCTTTTCCAAGGGTTAGTAAGACATTAAAAACTGATGTCTTGAAATACCAAAAACCCATCATGACTGCAGACTCGGGGAGGAAGAACTATTCTTTCAAAGGCATAAATGTCACATCAGAGTACAAGGGCAGGAGTAATACCACAGCAGAGGACAACACCCAAGCTTACCTTCAGAGCTGTGCTGCTTATTCACAAGTGGAAAAACAAATCCTGGAATGTCTCACAATTCTTCAAAGCTCAGATATCCTCTTGGTGCACCTGCACGATCATTTTCCATTTGTACAGCAGGTTTAACCCTCCTTACTGAAACATGCGTTAATCTATAGTACTCATCACAATCCCCAAAATGGTTGTCAGTCCCACACAGAAAAACTTCAAGGATCTTTACAGGTTATCCATAATTGACTTGCAGTCTCTCTGTTGTTATTCCCCGCCAAATTCCAGTACCTGAGGCTACAGAGAGCACATAGGCCACGATCTGACAATTTGGTTGGCAACCACAGGTCAAGACCCATCTCACACAGTAGACTCCAATATCAGAATTTAAGTAAAACCAAATTTTAATACTTGGAATTGTCAGCATCCTATAGTATCATAACACACAAGTACACGGGGTTTGGTTTGGTTTTAATTTGTTTCCATGGATTGAATTGTGGGGTATTTCTCCAAACTCAATCTGAGTTTTAAATAACGTTTTGGAACTATAGCTAATTCAGTAATGTATACTGCTACCTTTGCAAGCACTTGAGGGATCTGTTCACCATCCCATGCATTTTGGGGAGGGGAAAAAGAACCCGAAACAGTATTCTTTTTAAATCTGTATTTATCCATTTAAATTACAGGCCCAGTTTGTCACGTACAAAGAGGAGACTAGAGATGACCTTCTGTCCTCATTACCATTCTTCCCCTCTTGCGCTAAAGATAGCCTAGAGAGTAAAAATAAATAAATCCTCAATAGCATTAGGAATTAGACAATGTCATGCTGAAAGATACCCTAAATGATGAGCCTTATCTCGTCTCGCTGGCTGGGACAGCAGGGGGGCTCCAACCCATAGAGGGTAGGTGGTGTTTAAGCCTTCGCTAGGTGGTCTCTCGGCAGTAGGCTCTATCCCCAGCTGTAATTGCTCATCAGCCCTAACTGGATGCCTGCACACGCTGGAAAAGTTCAGCAAAGTATTTAAACAGATGGATGGTACAGGCCACTGGAACAAAACTCGTTTTTTCTCTGGCCACGGCTCTCTTTCAGCACATTCCTTTGAAGTCTGCACCGCTGAGGAATCAACAACAGCTGAGAAACATGTGTTATCATACAACATCGGGCGCAGCAGCCGCACTGCACAGCAAGACACTTTTGTTCAATAATCCCGGACTACAGAAAGCATTACAATGCCTTTTGTGGCAGGTAAGCCCCTTTTCCAAGCACGACAAGAAAGTAAACAGATGCCTCTCCGCTTTAAGGAGTGACTCCAAAGTAAAAAGGTGAATTAAGCAGATTTCTCCAGCACCTCCCACCTGAAAGCTTACAGTGCCCATCCCCTCGAGTCCTCTCGGGCATATTTGACATTCTCCTTACTTACACTATCACAAAGAGGACCGACTAAATGCTTACAGGGAGCTGAGGGAAATAACAGCACCAAGGGACCGTGGCCGCAGTGGGATGTGATAAGCGCCCATAAGCTACAGCACAAACCCACCATCCTTTCCCAAGCAGGCCAAGTTCCATGATCCCAGCTTCACGGGGAACGAACCGGAGAGAGAAGCAGCAGCATGGCACCGCTCGGCACACACTCCCCTCACCCTCCCCCGTTTTATCGCTGTATAGAAAGATGACGCGCAGTCCTCGGATCAGTAATGGGAGGGAACGGCACAAGTATCTTCTTATTATCCACAAAAGCTACCTCTGCCAAAGCTGAGAGACCATCGTATGCTTTGCAGGGGGTCAGGAGGGACAGGAAGAACTAGTTATTTATGAAGCTGCACTTGAAAATGAGACAAAGCACCCAGGTTTGGGTAGCCAGCACTAGCTGTGCGCACACGCACGAGCGCAGTGAGCTACAACCCAAAGCCAGTGCTGCTGCCTACCTACCAGCAAGTTCCTACAGAATCAAGTCGCCTGTTTTCGGTGCAGAGAAGGAAGCACCCGCAACAGGGTACAGCCTTGTAGTTAGAAAGTTTCTGAGTTTCCAACATTACAGGAAAGGGGGGGGCATGGAGATTATAGTACCTCTCATTACACTGTAAAGTCACAACCCCAACGTGGAAAACAAAACAAAAAATTTACAAAAAACCGTGAGCTTTCATAAAAGCCCTGGAAAAACCATGCATCATTTACATCTCATTTCAAGATAGAGATCTTAAAGACTTAAAAACCAGGCAAAACCCTAAAATTAGAAAGCAAACAAGAAAAAACCCACATGTACTAAGCCAATCTCATAATTACATAGCTCACAAAAAAGAAAAAAAAAATAAATACCAGGACTGCATACACCACGCCGAGGGGGGTTCTCAGCCATTCAATTTAATTGAGTTTCTTTCTGGAGAAACCAACAGCGCCCTTCAAATTCAGCGTGAGGCAGACTGTGCAGGTACCACAGAAGCAGCACGCACCAGCATTGGCAAAGATATGTCAGCATAAAAAAATAACTCCAGCTTCAAAACCAGCAATGAAAAAAAAAAGAAATGAAATGAAAAAAAAAAAAATGCTGCTCTCAAGCTAAATGATGATGATCAAAGAGTTCTGCTTTACAACTTTCGAAGAATGAATGCCAGCCCAAGGAAAACTGCCACCTGACCAGCATGCAAAGCCACCAACTACACAAGGAGGAGTACATTTGCAAGTATTTATTCTTAAAAACCATGTGCAAATGCACTTAACAGAGATTGAGGAAAATCTCGACATCCTATGAGGAGCAGGCAGGAAGGCAGCTTAGGCAGAGGTCATACTGCCATGCGATGGCAGAAGCGGGAACAGAACCCACCATCCTCAGATCGGCACTGCAGCAACTACATCTCCTCTTTTTTAATCACCCTCGCTCCTTTTTCAGGGCCTCCCTCAAAAGGATGTTAAAAAGTGATGCTCATCAACTTAATCTGGCTCTTTAGAATTATTGGTGGTGTTTCCAGAAACAGTCCAAGAAACTTCTGGCTAATGTGACTTGTTATTTTTCTCCTTTTATTCCCCCCATCCCAAAGTTTTTAATCTCTGCAAAAGCTAAAAATGAAGATTCATTCAAACAACTCATCAAATTTTGTTGACTTGTAAATAAGGTCCCTGACATTCTCCTTCCCCACATGTAAGAAGTGAGTTACCTTAATCCTCTCAGCTGTCCTAAAAGGCACACAACTAAACGCTGAATGCCAAGCAATCATTGCAGTTCCCTCAGCAACTCCTCACACAGCAAATAATGGTTTTGCTATAACATACAAAGAGAAGTACTAAACTTAATGTCCTTCTAATTAGGGATCATAAAACCAAATTCGATCCAAAATGGTATTTTTTTTTTCTTAAATAAGAGAGAAAAAAGAAGTTGGGCTTCCTTAATTTGCAGTCTGGCCACTCAACCCTGTGGTCTTACGGAATGGTACCTATGAACACATCCGAGATCTGCGCTGTTCCCTTCTAACCTAAAAAGTTTACCTTGTATTCACGAACTACATTATTCTCTAAAGAAAAGGCATAGCTCCTTAACTTTTTTACACCACCTAGCACCATCACACCCCTACCAAACCCAAAACAAACCCCTGGGAGCTCGGACACCCCTCATTCAGGTGTCATACTTGCTCTCCACAGCCTGACACCCCATTTTGACGTGTGATGCTGACTGGAGCCTGGCGCAGAGGCTCCCGAGTCCCAAACCAGACTTCATAAACCACCCGACAGCACGTTTTGGCATGGATGTGAGCCGTTTCCAGCAGCTTTGTTAGCATGTCAACCTCTGACATATCCACTGGTTTGGGGGATGGAAAGCGTGACAGGTGTAATGCTAAGGGGGATGCTGAAATCTGTAATCTCCCCCCCCCCCTTCTGATTTTCCACGCTGATGGAACCGATGAGCAATATCGAGCGGCAATTTCACACGCTGCTCTGCTGGCATATGGGAACGCTGCTTTGCTGGACAACAACAAAAAAACACCCAAATAGGCTGGCACACACCGGAGCACTACAGCCTCAAGCCGGACCCTGGACCAGACCTTCCCAGCAATAATTTAGAGCTGCGTAAACCAAGGAGCAGAATCCATTTCCTCACCCTTTAAAGTTCATGCCTCCGTACTGCCCTGCTGTACTGTATTTGCCTGAGCTTTCATCATCAGTAGTCTCTCCCCCCCTCCCCNAAAAAAAGAAAAATAGGTTTAATTTTTTTTTCGAGGCTAGTAGGAGGGAAGGGGGGGAAGAAAAAACTACTCCAAAGACTTCCCTGGGTGAGAAAAGTCGCTTCTGAACTCCCTTCCCAAGGACGCAAGCAATATCCCTCACTTTTCCAAGCGATGCCCGAAAGAAGGAGAAAGACAAAACGCCAGCAGAGAGGAAAAGCCGGGGGGAGCTGGGGAAGTAGCGAAGGAAGGAGCGGGAGGACGGGGACGAGTGCGAGCGGGCGGGGGGGGACGGGAGAGTCGGGAAGGCATACGAGACCAGCACGGAACGCCACGGCACGCACACAAACCCCCACGAAACGGGGAATCCGAGGGGCAGCGGGAAACAGGCGACGCGACCGGGAAAGTTGGAGAGCAGAGGCGGGAGAAGGGGCCAACAGAGGAGAGGCGGCGGAGCAGGGTCAACAAACCCCGCAGCGGGGACAAACCGAAAGACGCCGGGGAGGAAAGGAGACCGGGGCGGGACGCGGAGCCGGGTGGGCTGCGGGAGAGGGGTTGCAGCAGAGGAGGGAGGCAGCGAGCAGGGCGGCGGGGGAAAGGGGAAGAGGGCGGGCTCCGGCGGGACGAGAGTTGGCCGCGCACTTACCGCTCGTCCGGCGGCTCGGCGCCCGTCCCGCAGCGGCTC
>VZTU01032977.1:97639-185913 GCA_013400835.1 Zapornia atra | reverse complement strand
ACGTGCTTGAGGCTTCTTCGGGTTTTTTTTCCTGTTGTTTTCCCTGAGATTTTGCTATTGTTTCTGGAAGAAGCAAGAATGCGTTTGGTGCTTATTTTTAACTGAAACGTGGAGAGCCGGCAGCCACTGTGTTCTATTGTTTCTGCTTTGAGTTTTGATGATGGAAAATTCCTCGGGGAAAAAAAAAATAGTAATACTCGGAGCAGCAGAGGCTTCTAAGCAAGCAGGCAGCTATTTTTGGGCAGAAAGTTTTTAATAAGAAGTTTTAATAGGTTTTCTGTTTATGCAACTTGGAATAGGGGGGGAAAAAAAAAAAGATTGTTTCTAAAGAAAAGCCCAAACCTATTTGGAAATGAACTTCAGACCTGTGATTCACCGACATTTTTCTCTGTCTACGAAGGTTTGGGCTGGGTCTGCTCTCAGCGACCAGCAGCAGAACAGCCATGGTGCTTCCCTGGGCTGGAGGCCTTTTCATGATGCGTGTGCATTGTGTTCAGAGAACAGGATAATGCTGCTGGTCATTTAAAGTGTCTAGCCAGGGCAACTTCTTCTTGTTGTTTGAGTTATCACCATTTTGCCTGTCTTCCCTTTACCATCCCTCTTGTGGGCTTTTGAGTGTAGCACACTTTCTCTTTGGGGTTTTTGGTGGGATGTTTTTAAGTCCTGAACCTTTAGATGAGAACAGGACTTTGTTTCCGCTTGACTTCGCGTCGATGCTGCGCAGAGAGTGTTTTTGAGAGCACGCACACACTTCAGTTTGGGTGCAAGCATTTAAATACTTGTAAGATTTGTGTTTGGGGTTGTTTCTACAAACATTTCTAGCGGGTCTGGCTTTTGGGTTATGATCACATCTTCCTTCGTGGCTTTATACCACTGGGTATGTTTTTTGTTAGCCCACCTGGCAAGGTGTGAAGTTCCTGCTGAAAAAGCCTTTTGGACACCGGTAGTCATTGCTTCCAGTTCTGACCTGGATCTGTGCCTATTTGTGCTCTGTTAAGACAGGAAGAGGTGCGATGCAGTCTGCAAGAGAAACGTGAAATTGGTTATGGACAGAAAGGATTGGTGGAGATGAGGTGAACCTGTTGGGGAGCATGTGTTGTACGTGGTCAGCTACACGCAGACACCTTGGCCTTAAATAATGGAAAGCCCCGACACTGGAGGAGTACCTTTGGGAGAAAGGAATGGTGCTGATGGGCTCTTAACCTGCAGTCTACTGGATCAGATTTGTTTGCACTAAAGTACTTTTTACGTGACATTCAAGAGTGTTGGCAGACATCTTACAAGCAGGAAAAAAAGGGGTGTGTGTTTTCCAGGTAAATTGTTGCAAGTATTTACCAAAATAGTCCCGTAAATCCCAAGGAGGCCTGTGCTCAGAATACTACTGCTTCCTTTTTTTCATCGAGCCTGTAAACAGGACAGGAGCTATAAAACTCATGGAGCATCCTCAAAATCCAGGCTTCTCAGGGACTTTTACAAAGGAAGGCGAGTGATCTGGGGAACTATTGAAACTCTGTGACCTGGGAAGTTATTGCTAGAAGGAGAAAAGCCTTTTCCAAGGAGTTAATGGTTTACTGAAAACAAGTACTTGATAAGTCATTCAGTTTGTATTGTTTGCAGCACCAGGTGTTGGGCAGAACTGGGAGCCAGAACATCAAACGTCACCTTTTCTATTGAAAGTTAGCTTGCCAATTACTTTCCCAAACCCAACAAATAATTTTTACACACTTGCTGCATAATTTCCTGTTCGAAAGTTTACACCAGTGAAGGAGAATCACCCTTTTTGTAGAGGAGAAATTAACGGCTGTAATGAAGATGTTTCTGGTGGAGATGTTCAGAACGTGCATAACAAGGCATAAAATGTTTATGCTCGCTGTTGGCATGGTATTTCACTTGCTGGCTCTGACAGAGCTGTTGTGGCTAGAAAGAGTGTTGGCATTTTTAATATTCTGATGTCTTCTTCCTATTTCTTCCTTTTGCAGATTAGTTACATACACACCCAGAGAGTGCTTTTCAGCTGCTTCAAAATAACGTTTGTGAAATTTTCAGTCACTTTTACACAGGTTGCTAAGACTGCATGTCCAGGGAGAGCATCAAATACTTGTCTGAGAGTTATTTTTTTCATATGGAAAAAAAAAAAGGAACCTTTTGGGAAGGTGATGTGGTAGCAAAAAGAGAAAATCATATCTCTCTATTGCTGGGATTGCATAAGCATGTAGCATGCATAAGCATCTCCAGCCAGAACTTGACAGCAGTCAGTTTGGGGAATAAAGGGGGGGAAATAGCCTCAAATCCAACCATCAATTAGGGCTAAAGCTGTACACATACACTCGCCACCCTCATGTAACATAGCAGCCTAGTTGCTGTTTGAGCTGTGCTGAAAGAACGAGATGCCTTGTTTTCCCAGAAAATTGGTTAGGAATATATTACAGAGTGATGCTCAACTGTACTAGGCAAGGACAGGACTTAGTGCTGTCGTAGTATCTCTCTGCACTCAGTTTCTGACTCTCAGTGCCCACCCTAGCTGCTCCCTGGCATAGTTACATTATGTGTAATCCTAGATAATTTGTGTTTTATTCACCTCCCTTCAATCCTCCCTTCGCACATTGCAGGACAAAGGTGGGGACTTGAATTCCTTAAAACATTTAAGCACGTCCTTTACATTATGTGGGGATCTTGAGGTTCTAGCCAGAGATGCTTGACAATGCTGTATCACTGGTTGGTATTTTGGGAGCCAGGTTTACCCCAAAGATCCTGCTTAATTTTTTTTGCCAGAGAGGTAATTAAAACATCCCAGGAAAGGAGCAAGATGCCTTTTTGGTGCTACCACTGCACCGGGAATTCCTTACACCACACAGCCGCATACAGGCAGTCTTACACATAACGTTCTTCATGAGGACAAAGAGGAGAAAACAGGCCTGTGTGCCTTTTGGTTATGTAAGTTTTCCAAGAATTATGCCTTTTTGACCAAGACCAGGAAGGGAATGTTTCAGAAGTTCCTTAATTTCCTCCTCTCCTTGATCTCTCTTAAGCTACCACTGCCTTTTCCACTGTCACTTCACCTTGAGAAATCCAGTGTCTCAGTGGGCCCTTTAAATTTAATCCAGGCTATAAAATCAGGCTCATTGAGAACAGAAACGGCTCTGTGGCCAGTTCAATGTAATCGGTGCAGCTTTCAGTGTCGCGTGTTTGCAGTAAACTCTTCATGGCTGGAATAAAACAACTTTGTCTCTGCAAATTCTTTCTTGAAGAAGAAATAAAGTTGGGTCTTGATTCGGCAAATTATTTAACTGGGTACATGTATTTAGGCACGTGAATAGTCTCAGTGGGACTGCTTGCATGATCGAAGTTAGGCGTGTGCTTAAGTACTTGGTTGAATTTGGTCCATAGCAAATAAATCTGAACTGATAATCAACAAGCAGAAAAACAAGCTAATTTGGAGTGGGGTTAATTTATGTCCTACAGTCTGTTTGCTTAACTGTAAAATGAACGTTTCAAGAGGCTGGGTGGGATTTTTATTTGTTTTGCTGTTTTGGGGTGGTTTTTTTTTTAGATAGAGCTGCTGTCTGAAATTGAAGGGAAGCAAACAAACATCAGATTAGAATTTAAGTGCATTCTTTAAGCTCACTCTTCTTATTTTTGTTATTCTCTTCAATTAACATTTACTTCTTGGAGCCCGAAGAGCAATAATTCCTCATTATTTCTCCTCTGGGTTTTCTAGATCTTGTCTTGTTATATTATATATTCATTGAGTATGAGTGGCATGTTTTGTTAGAGTCTTGCACATTTCAAGACTCAGTTCCATGGAAGAAATCCAAATTAGCTCAAACAAATAATCAATTCCAACCAAATTCCTTCTCCTTCTTCCTGACCTGGCCACATTAAGTTAACTCCTATTAATTGGGAAATAAGTTTTGAATAAGTAATCTATGGGGCAAACCTATACTCTTATTTTTGGTGTCGTTACCAGCAGTAATACCTGCTAACTCTCCCAGTCTGGGCTTCACAGCCCAAGCTTGGTGTGGATATGTACAGGGGTAGTTACAGTTCTGGCAGGCAAGATTTTTGTTGCTCATGGCTATGGCTTTTCTGTTCAGTGCACAGGGCTGGGAATCGGGTAGGACTGGTTCTATCAGTTAATCAGTAAATGGCTCTTTCCCTCAGTTTTCTTTGATTAATAGAAAGGCATCTCCCTCCTTCAGAGAGTGCTCAGTTTTAGAGGAATATGCTGAAATCTGGGGGGTGGGGAGAGTGTTTCAGAGTAGCAAAACATGCACCTCACCCCTATGCATTATCCAGAAGATGGTAAGATCACATGGATACCTATGAATCAGGCTCTAAAGTTTCAGTGGCCTGTTTAAATCAATAGTTACCTGGCATAGGCAGTTGTAAGCCATAATTTGTGAAGTATTTTTCTTAAAGTTCTGTCTTCCATAGATCATTGCACAAGAGTCTTGGCTTTCATTAGAAAAATAGCAAGTTTGTAGTTGTCATGGTTACGAAGAAAAGCAAGAAAGGTGTGAACCTTGACAGCTCCAAAACCAAAACACAAATAAGAGGAAATCTGAATGCCATGTGATTTGGGGGGCCAGGGGGGTGTGTGTGTGGAAATTACCAATATTAGCCTTTAGACATTTGATTTTTAGTTTGAATGACAATAAAATGCTCTACCTAACAAGTTTTATGCAAGTACTTTGCATCAACGTTTTGCCACACCCTGTCAAGAAGCATCAATATAAATCTCAAGCAAATTGGAAGAGAGAAAATGACTGACTATAGCTCTGATAAAGTAAGGGCAGGTACCAGCTAAAGCAAACAAGCATCCATATGGGAACTTGCATCCATCTTTCCTAGAGAGGCTGAATGGGGACAGTACCAGTATGCTAGCCAAGGACTGAGAAACTGCCAGAAGATCAAGCTACCTAAAATTACTCTTCTGCTGAAGAGTTTAGGATGGAAAAAACATCACATCTTAAAAAGAAAAAAGCTAATGACAGAGGCAAAAAAAGGTTGACTTAGCCAGTATTTAATAATAAGGAAAAAAGATTTTCATTTGGAAACCTGGAAAGGTGTACTTGAAACAGGTATGTTGTTTAACATAGGATTTAATTCACTTGATATCTTGGTTGATGTCTGGAAATCTGTGCCCTTCTCTGATCAAGGACATTCAGGCAAACATATTATTTTATAATACACAGAAAGGTTGTAAAAATATTTATAAGTCCCATGTTTTTTGTTTTTTCCTGTAAAACACAGAGGAATCTCCTCTCTCTCCAGGTGTGATACAAAGCTTTAAGATACTAGGATGTCCCTCCAGGAAACTCACAAACCAGCAGTACATTCAAGAGCCTGTCATTGTATTATTGCTTATAATTTAGCATAATTATAATATCCAGTGTAAGATACAGCTCTGTGAGCAAGGTATTTAAATATCTTTAAATACATTTATAAGTATATTTGCTTTCAGCTTATGAGTGACAGTTTTGTTATTCTTCTGCAAAGGTGGTGAAAGTATGCCAAAAGACATGCCTACTTTTTTATTATGCACAGATTTCTATCATGCACATAAAAAGAAATACTAAAGCCTGTTCATAGTTTGCCCTTGTCAATAAATTCTAAAAAGTCTTATTTTTCCAACTGCACAATACTTCCATCAAAAATGATGGGAATTACCTGTCCCCTGAAGCAGCAAAATCAAGTGTAATATACTTTCATATACAAAGAGTGCAAAATTTCAAAACCACTTCAGTAATTCCAAAGTTTGAGCCCCATTTTCATAAATAAGTTAGGGCCAGGTTTCCAAAGCTTTTGGAAAATGCAAATAGATGCCTAGAGCACTTTCAAAAGCACACATCAAAATGGAGGAGGGGAAAAATACAAACCCCAGAACAAAGTATTGCTGCTGAGGTTTCCATATTAAGAAGTTTGCATGGGAAAAAAAGAGGGTTTTTTATTTCTTGTGGGTTCTTGGAAAAGCTTGGGAACAAATGCTGGAACATCACAGTGCAACAGGTCTTCAAAGCTTTTTAGTGAATGTTTTGGGTCATCCTAGCAAATCCGTTGCAGCAAAAACATGGTGCTTTGCTTTGCAGGCTCTGTCTGTAACATGAATTCAGCAGATTGATTTCTTTGTTGCAAACAGTTTCCCTGTTGTTTTGCAAAGTCTTTTTCTCAGTCTCCTTCCTTGCTTTTGTGGCACGTCAGTTGGGAAACATGAGAGGGCAAGATACACGCACTTTCAACAAAGAACTAATTTCCTGATCCTGATGACCTGAGCGCACCAAGCTTCCCCGCAGAGAAACAAATTGGATGACTATTTTAGGATAATTGGGTAGTTCGATGCCTTGCAAGTAAGTTATTGGAAATCAGAGCTGTGAAAAGCTTTTTCCTGGCTTTACCTGTAGTTGCCTCTCAACCAGCAGTTTGGTTTTGAGAGGGTTCGTGGGGTTTTTTGGCTGCTTCAGACGTAACTGGAAAAGAGCAAACTGAATCGCCAGCCTGGGTTTGTGAGGAAGTGTCAGATACGTACGTTATTAGCTGGCTGTTACTGTTTCCTTCCTGATGCTTTTCTTGTCCACTCTCTTCCTTTTACACAGTGTCTTTTTAAATACAGAATCTCCCAAAAGCCTTGTGTGCCTGTGGGGGCTGCATCCACTGCCACGCTGTATTTACAGATCGATGCACATCCTCTTTTGCATGGGGGTTTCTGTGTTAAACTTTACAGTACACCTGTTTTGGCTTCTTACACCTATTGGAAGCACCTGGTTTACTGGTGAATCAAGGTGGGAGATTCTTGCTACTGGCTTGTGCCTCATTTTTTTCCCCCAGCTCAGAAATCTGGCAAATTTGTTGTGTGATGCCCTAATTCCTTGTCCTCCGTAGGGCACCCTACACTGGGAGCGCCAGTGTATCTGACCAGTTGCGTGGTAGCATGTGGAGTCACAGCCAAGGTAGGAGAGGCAGTGCTGTGACAGGGTGCTGCACCACAGGGTCCCTGAGCTGCTCCACAGGGAGGTTTCCTGGCACAACCTTCCCTCCTGATGCCACATGCAAGCTGGCCTGGCATAGCATCCCGATTGTATTTTCACATGCCCCACATCTGGGCTGATGGTTCCTGACCCAGGATTGAGTGGAGACCTCTGCTGATAGGTATTAAATGAGGTGCCAGGGATAAGGGAGAGTAAATCTGCTTCAGCAACTTTCACTTGAGCAGACCTGATGATCTCAGAGACTGTAAACGAAATAAAGCCTTCACGCTGCTTTGGGGTTCGTAATAGCTTTATGGATGGGTGGGAACTATACCTGGGAGTTGAGCAGGCCAGTTCTAAGAAACGGGCATGGATCCAGGTTTCTCTTGGATCAAGTGTTTGAAAATACTATTTGATGGGTTAAAAACCAGTCAGCTAGTCAGTAGCAGAGTTTGGCAGCCGAGCTTCAGGCTCTGAAATCGTGCAAACTCACTGCTGAATAGCACTGGGCTGGCTCCATCAGCAGAGTAACTATAGCCAGAGTTAAAACTCTAGACACAGCCCAAGGCCGATGCCTGGTAAAGCTCTGCTCAGCTGCACGGAGGTGACTTGGAAGCAGCAGATTGGCACCTCTTCCTGCAGGCTGTTTTCTGCACAGCCAACGTGCAGTCTTGTGGGAGTGTAAAAAAAGGTGTGTTTTCCAGCATTATGGTGTAAAGGGAGAAACCCTCACCCAGGGCAGCTCAACACGAGGGTGTGGGTACGCTCACGGGGGTGACTGAAGCACAGTAGAGAGGGTACCCAAGCCGTTACAGAAGAGTTCTAACAGTGGCGTTGCAAGGTCAGGTCTGAGCTGAGATCAGGACAAGCTGGTTTACCCTTCTGGGAAATAAGCTGTCCACCACATAGCCTTTTCTATACTAGGGAGGGATTTTAGAGCAGTTATTTAAACCTGCAGCTCTGTTGCTGAATAGCGAGTTAATCCTGGCACAGCCAGTTCCCCTTTTGTGGCTCCACAAAGCCGCATCATTTTGTAACTGGGAAGGATTGGTGGAGCTGCACAAAGCTATCAGAAGGGGGGGTTGCTTGTGGTGTCTGACATTCCATCATGGCGGTGGTTGTCTACATGCCCACCTAGGGTCCCTTTGTGGTGAGATCTGTACCCCCCTGCCACAGAGCGGTAGGGCTTTATAGACTACCCAGATCCTCTGGAGCATTTCCTAGAAGAGGTCAAGAGTGGAGTCCTGGTGGGAGGGAGCTCTTTTTCTGAGACGGCCTGCTGGTGCTTAAAGGCAAGTGGCGCCTTCTCCTCACTATAAATCTACAAGTGAGCTCAGATCTATAATAATATTTCAAGGGTTTTTTTCCTCCAAGATAAAGCATCACGCTCAGATGTGAAAATATAATCACAAAAACTCTGAAAATGTTGATGCACGTGACTATAATGCCTGGAGAAGAGTCATTTTAATTTTGGGTCCAAGACCATATTCTCAGAAAGGCCTATAGCAATTTATACTAAATGAGGATCTGGTCTGTAATTTTCTATGTCAAGTGAAAAGGAGCACTGGGTTCAGGTTTTTTCCCCCAGTGCTCTTTATAGCCTGAAGCACAACCTTCCAGTCAACAGAATGATGAATATTCCAATGTCCTGAACATGATGGATTTTAATTTCTTATTAGAGGAAGCAGAGGAAGAAGGAAAGTAAGAGCTTTAGAGAGAATGGCTCTGTTTGTCTTTTAAGTACCTACATTTGCCCGGTAGTCTGCTATATAAGTGAATTTCCTTGAAATCTGATTATTGATGTACTTTATTATTATTATTATTACTATTATTACATCTTTTATGTCAGACAGCCCACCGGTGTGGTTCCTCAAGAGAGGATGAAAGGGGTGTAAAAGGATAAAAAGAGCAGAAATGCTAAAGGGCACAACAAAAATTAGTATTAAGTACTGGTGGTCAAAACCCAGTGAAATAGTTTTTGTTAAATTATTGATGCTTTTCTAAAAAACTTGGCTGTAAACAGGATCTGTTATGTGGAAACATGAGCACAGCCCTCTGACACTAGCTGGATGAACGCTGGATGTATTCTTCGCTGCTGTAAAAGCACAGCTCTGAGCTGGGCCTGGGTCTGGTCAGTAAGGAAAGGCAAAAACAGCACGCCAAGCAGGAAAGCAGTAAACACCCAGTACATTGATTTAGGCCAATTTTTATTCTCTCAAGCAATAGTAACCTCTAATCTCTCTTATTCCGACCTGTGCCTGACTTCAGCTATTTGTTTCCTTTTTCATGTCACTCAGTTTGTGTCATGCCTAAATAAAAAGATGGAACGATGCTCTTTTGTTCTTGGTCACTTTTACTTTGTTTTCTGCTTAGAGATTGCAGAGTTGTAAGGGTGGTAATACTAAGGAAAGCTGAAAAACAGAAGGTCTTGAATAAGATGAATTTATTTTTAGGTATTGTAGCAGCAAAGGGTTTCTCAACTAATTAGCCGGCCTTTCAACCAAAGACAGAAACAAAGGAAGAGTCAAGCTGCTATAAAATAATCATTCAGTTTATCTGTGCTGTACAAACACTGCTTGTAAAGTACTGATAAGCCCTTTGCACTTAGGTAACGCAACTGATCCCGGCATCTCTCTCAGATCTGCTGTGCAGATCTCTGGAGATTCAAAAGGGGCGCCTCCCTGGATTCAGGTGGGAAATGGTTTTCCAGATGAGTATTTAAAAAACATCAACAAATTTCTCCTCCTGCAGTCTGGTGACATGTATAACGAATACTGGGGTGAGCACCTTCATTCCTCAGGAAAGAACAAGGGGAAGGCAGGTTAAAACGTCTCACTGTTTTTGTTTCAGAGCAGGAATGGCAGAGAGGGTCTTTCTGGCTCTGCCTGCAGGCTGCATTTAGGTCCCTCTCCCCTCAGCCTACCTTCCTTTCACCACCACAACAGTGAGAGGGGTATCAAGGGACCGATGCTCCGTTCCGCTCCTGTACTTTGAGCATGGATGGTTTCACCTCACTCTGAATCCTCACCGTTCAGCTTCTTGCTCTCTTTGGGGTTCCTCTGATTTTAAGTGTGCCACATCTCAGGAACCCTCCAGACAGAAGTTGTGTTGAAACTTACATTTTTTAAACTGACTAATAGATACTTTCTGACACTTACCACCCCCTACCCCCAGTCTTCCCTGCTGATCAATGCCTTTTTGGCTGCCTCAAATTACAGGAGCTGGGGTTCTGCTCCATCTTTGTTTGCCTTACACAGGCTGGCGTTGGAACCGGAGGCACTTCGGACAGGCACGAATAGTTCCCATAGGCTGTGAGATGGCAGAAAACAAGAACAGGGCCTGGTTACTTGGAGCACAGGTAGAGAGGCAGCACTGACTGCAAGGACATTTGGTTTAGAGGGTGTTTTGTTTCTTAGTAGTGAGAGGGTTACACAGATGATCTCGTTCATTGTTTGCCAGTTGTGCCCTGCTGTGAAACTACTTTTGTTTCCCCGGGGGCTTTACTTTTCATCCCAGGGCGCTCTTCCTAAAACAACATTCCCACCCCTGTTTCACACCAAGCTGTTTGGCAAAGCCACACAGGTATTTATGCCTGGCACTGTGTGAATATTTTGCCTTCCACATGCCATGCCAGAGACTCGCCATGAAAACATGGAGCTAAATAATTCTGGGGCAAATGAGGTGTGTTTTTCTCTCCTCCGGTACTGCTTATAAACTTCAAAGGAATAACCACCTCGGAAAAAAAAAATTACAAAACCAAACATTGCTCTGGAAAATCAATACTTTATTTCAGAAATGAAACATCTGGGATGGGTTTGATTTTTTTTGTATTCTTTTGGGGTTTTTATTGGGTTCCCTTCCCCTCAGCACAAGCAATTTGTGGATACCCACAAGACCCAGTGTACTCAGGATTAGCCTGACATCTCTCCCATGAAAAAGAATGGAGTGTAGAGTTCTCTTGTGAAGATCCTCATTTTATGTGTGGTACTATGTGCTTCCACTGGCAAAGAGAGCAGGCCACATATTTAAGCAAGTATTCCTTTTAAATTTATTTTCTCAGGGGCAGTATTTGCTTTCCAAGTGGGTGAAAGAGTGATCATTCCATGAGAGATGCCTGCCCAGATAGACCAGAGCTGGGGAGTGTGCCTCAGAAGAGGGCTGTTGTTCCTCTGAAGCCTTGGTACGTGTCCCACAGTTCATTATCCCCAGGTATTCCCCTGATTCAGGGCCCCTTGGACCAGGTACAGACGGACTGGGAGTCATACATCAGGACAAACAGCTATTCCTGGCATGGTCCCAAAAAAGAAGATAGGCCAGGGTCCTAAGGAGTAAAGAGAAGCAGAGGGGATGAGATGTGAAGTAGCGGCCTGTTCGGCAAGTCTTCCGTGAGACTGGGGAGGCCTCGTTATCTGATGGCTGAGACACTGTACGATTATCATATTGACCTTCAGGAAATAAAAGCACTGATTTCACCTTTGTTACTCTTTCTTCAGCCTTTGGCAGTAGTTTCAGAGCCTAAGCAAGCGATGATACATTTTGTTATACAGAGGCTAATGGAGGACATCATCTGGGATGCCATGGAAATGCTTTTCACTTGGTATCATGAAAATTCCCAAAACTCTGAGTTTTCTGCTGAGGGAATTTATGTTTCCATCTTCCTAATTTGCATAGACACAAAAATCCCCCAGACCAGCACTAGTTTTCAAAGCCGTTCTGGGAAAAATACCTATTTTCCTCTGGTACTGGCCAAGCCTGACTACCATCAGGTGCCCTTCCTATCAGTCTGCCTTGTGCGTGCACCCTTTGTGACCCCATCCCTGCGTAACAGAGAAATCCCTCTGTGTAACAGCCACGACACAGGAAACTAGTGCGAGTATCAGACATCTCCATCCAAATGCTTTCTGACTAGGATCCCCATAGAAAACTCTACACATCTGTAATATATTTATGGCTCTGCTTACTCATGATTTCTCCTCCCTGTGGTTCCTTTCAGTGACGGGTATGAAAAATTAAACTCCTTGATAGACTCCAGCAAAGTAAGCAGACCTAACACATGGACAGTGTGTTCCTCAAAAAACATTGTACCAGACACTGGTGGACAAATTTACATCGATAACATGGCAAGGGGTCTGTTACAGGTTTCCTGCAACCCGTAGCACGCTCAGGGACAAACAGTGCCAGAAGCAGGACTCGGGTGAGTCCCATGCTGTGACTGAGGGCGCTTTTCTGACCCTTAAATGGGCAGCGCTGTTTGTGCAGCGGTTAGAATGGCTGCGCGAATTTACAGCGCGTAACTCCAAAGTGGCGTTTGTTAACTGTGCGGCAGCCAAATAGCCCAGAGAGGGGACGTGAGCCCAGGCACCCTTTACGGTGTACAAAGCAATAAAAGGGGAAGGTAGGAACCGGTTGTTCTCTGTGATGTACCTTTAAAAAAGGTAAGTACCTCTCCCATAAACTGGAGGGAGACCGTTCTGTCATTGCAAGGTGCACATAACTATAACCCAGTGTGCAATTTACATAAGAGCTATCTTTGGTTAAATTCTTTGAAGAGGATGCTATCAATTTAAAGATTACATTTTCCCGGGTCATTAAAGTTAGGCACAGACTAATTTATTAAAATGTAATGTATTATATCTAGGAAGAGATAATATCTGCCAGAGATTCCAGGGAGGCTTTAGAGGTCTTGCTGCGGTGAGTCAAGCTGATAACAGCATACAGTGAGGCGGCTGCCCATTCATCAAGGAAAAGGGGTGCAGTGTGGCAGCAATAATCGTTTGGGAAGGGAGCATGGGGAGACACAGCAGCGGAGCCTCCTCAGAAAAAAAGAAATGCAGCCAACCTTATTTACTGGGTAGCATTGCAACACATCACAGGAGTGGATGCTAATTTCACTTAGCGTGTGCCAAATACTGTCCAGCCATGTGCAAATAAAAAGCTCCTGTATCAAAGAGCTTTCACAGTCACAATGTGCAAAAAGCCAGGGTGGACACCTCATAACGCAGCTAGCCTGTCGGGAGATGTAGAGGAGGCATGCAGTGCAGCTAACCCTTTCCTAAGTTAAGTATTGGTAGATCTTTGCAGTTAAAGTGACTCTGTGGGAGTAGGAAGGTGCTCAGATCACAGTGGTTGACATGGAGGGAGAGTGGCTGTGTTCCCAGCCTGTGTGACAACAGCAAAGAAAACATGTGAGTAGCAATTTCAGAAGTCAAACCTGAAGGTTACACAAACTCCATCAGCGAAAGGACGAGCCACCAAGGCTAATAACTTGACTGGGGAGCGAGATGCTTGAGTGTAAGAATCACTGGAGGAACAACACACCAGAAAGCAGCAGCGTCAGCAAAGAGGCAAGATGACAGATGTGAGCTGGAGGAAGGCTGGTCCCTCAGCCTCACTCTGTGCACTGGGATCATCTCCGCACATCCATGGCTTTGGTTAAGAAACTAAGTAGAAAGAGGAGGGGGGGGGAAATCCCAGTTGGAATCAATGCTGAATTGCAGAGGTTGCCACAGCAATATGGGAACTACCTGGGTAGAGACAGCCATGGTGGAAAACCTATGGCTAAGAGTGAGAAGGATAGAGAAAAGGCTGATGAGATGAGACAGCAGCATGAGAGGACCTGGAAATCAGTCTTGGCTTAAACTTGGCCTGTGTGTCAGCAAGATTGTGTAAGTGGCCAAGTTACTGCCAGTGTCTCGCTTGGAGGCTGGGGCTCGGAGCCTGAGGCGGGCAATGGCTGAGTTTTTCTTACCTCCAGGTATCCTGTACAACAAGATCAAGCTAGAGGGAGAGGGCCAACGTAAGGAATATGAAGAAAACACACTTTACAATGAAATTACTTTGTTAATTATTGCAATTCTAAGCCAGTCCTAAGAACTTAAAAACAAAGTTCAGCACTAAGTGCCCTACCTGATGTCCACGGTTTTGAGACCACAAATCATTTCCAGATCTTTGGCTCCTAACAGGCACCATCAGCACGAACCTTTTCCCTGAACACACTCTCCATGGTTTTAACCCCTGAGAGAGTCTGGGAAACACTGATGTTACTTGCTTTTCCCTAACTCACAGGGAGCCATCACTAAGAACTCAGAGCTGGGATGCCAAGGAGTGAGAAAGGCATGTCCCAGAGGCCAGGGAAAAGGTATTTTTCTTCAAGACATGTTCTAGGGTCCATCATCCCATGCCATGAGTAACATGCAGCCGCCTCCTGCCCCACCTAAGGACGGGAGGAGCAGGGAGGCAGGATTTGGGCAGCTGGCCAGCAGCAACCCAGTGACAGACCCTGACTCAGAGTGTGAGCAACCTTGGCCTTCCTGTGGATGTTTCCTTGAAAGGAGTGATTTCGCCTTAGGCGTAGGAGCTAGAAAGGAGAGGAATGCCAAGAAATCATTTCTGTTCGGGAATTGCTTGCTTTCCTTTGGTACAAGTTTGTTTTGTCAGGTCTCCTTTTTTTTTAAGGATGAGCCTAGTTGTTTCACATGGTTATCTCCTGGTCATTAGCAGCATTTAATATGAAAAAGATGCATTGGAAATTTAATACTCATAGCTTCTGAATTGTGAGATGATAGCTTTCAGAGGAACTAAATGTGTTTGTTTCAATGTTATTGTCAAGAAATCTTTGGGGCTATGAAGCTAAAATATCTTTTCCTAGTTTATAAAAAAAAATGCTTTCGTTGTGAAGTTTTGATCTGAGCATAAAATCTTTTGGGCTCCAACTTGAGTTGTATTTGTGACTTAAACAAGGAACTTCAACTTCACCTCTTCCCTAGTTTTCCCATCTGTGAATTATTGTTTTTCTTCCAGCAGAGCTTTATAAACATCCAAGCAAAAAAGGCCTTGGAGAAGTATACTGTTATACAACTGCTAATCATTACTATTCTTCTATTGTATTTGGTGACGTAAGAAAGTCCTAGCCAGATGTCTTAAAATCTGAGGAAATGTCTGCAAGGCATCTTTGTGGTAACACATGGGTGCAGATTCCATTCATCATTTCCTTGACAGTTTAACTAACTACTCCCAAGCCAAAAAAGATCACTGAAATCCCTTCCAGAACTATTAGCTGAAGGACAGGAGCAAGTCACTAAAAGCTCAGGCAGCCTGGATAATTGGAAATGCCGAAGCTCATGGACTGTCAGGAAGGGGTCTGCAGAAGGTATAAAGAAATGCAAGCTTGCTATGCGTAGCCTTAAATTCTATACACAGGGATTTACACCTCCACCAGATTGGAAAATAAATAAATAAATAAATAAATAGTTTAGTACACTGTACTCAGTTGGAACCACTCATCCAGAAACTCCAGATTGAACTTTCTGAAGTACCCGTGGGATTTCGAACGAATCCCGGTTAACTTCAGTAGAACTGGGGGCCCTCACATCACTTAAATAATTGAAAGCTCGAGTCAGAAACACCAGAAACATGTTTTTCAACCTTTTACATTTTGCAGCACCTTAAAACTTTTTTTTCTTTTTTCCCCAGTGGAAGTGTCAGTTCCCATAGAGTGATTTAACACTGCAGAATATAGGCTTGCTTTTCTTAGCTACCCTCTGCGGACCCCTTCCAAACCACTCTTTGAACACACAGATTGCAGGTTAAAAACTGTAACTTTGACATATCTCAAAATATTTTTTTTTTCTCTAAAGCCCCTTGTCCTGACACCATTCAAATGCTACACAAAAGGCAGCAGCTAGTCCTTTTGTTCAGAAAAAGCTGGAAAAACATCAACTGTAAATGGTTACTATTTAGTGGTTTGGTTTTTTTTTTTAATTTGAAAATAGCACTCAAAAATAATGAAATTTGAAAGCCAGTTTCATTACTTTTGAGTGCTAGCTTACAGTTGTTAAATGTATGATGTTGGTAATGATTAATTCCTGACTTTTTCCTGATGTTTCATGCTTTATGTTTGTCTTCTACAAGTTGCAAGCCCAATATTAAAAAATCTTTTTGTACTGAAATATGAGTGGGTGTTTCCCTCTTTTTTTCCAGCTGAGTAAAAAACCCCTGAGAACCTGAGTAAGCAATATGTCCAGGACCCTCAAAATACAACATTGCAAAATACATACCTATTTATGCGAACTATAGGTCCAGATCCATCCTTACTGCTGTGAAAAGCTCAGTTCTAGCAAATCTGAACCTATGTTGACTTTCTATCAATGCCTGCAAGAATGACAACCTGAGGAGACTGAGAGCGCCAGGGAAAGGCCATCAAACACAGCCTTAAAGGTTGTATTGCTCTTAGTACCAGAAAGAACAATGGCCATAAGCCATTTGCTTTGTGTTTATAGCTTTTACCTTGGTATGTTGTTTGTCTTATAATAAACTTCTTGACTCACTAATCATCCATTCAGGGGAGCCTTCTCAGCTGTGACTGAGGAAAAGATGAATGCACCCAGTTTTGAAATTATGCAGCGAAATGCTACTCTGCATATTATAGCTGCAGAATGATATATTGTCTAATATAACACAACATGAAAAAGGCTTTGGATGGCACACTGAGCAGTCAATGGGCTGCTGAGAAAAATGTGAAGGAAGAATTCAGTGAGCTGTGTGATGAAGGGAGGCAGTCCAGGGCAAAGGCTGGAGGCGTTAGACCTTGGTGAGGCCTGACAGGTAACAGGCATTGATGACTGAGGGGCTCTGGAGTGAAGCAGTATGTGCTTGATATGGTCATAAGAGTAATAGTCTTCATAGGACTGTGCAAAGCAGCAGATAGAAGTGATGGTGATCTGTTGGATGCAAAGAGACACAAGACCACAAAAACCTCTTCAAAATTGCAACATAAGCTGGAGCATAGGAAGTTCCATGTGAATATAAGGAGGAACTTTTTCACTTTGAGGGTGACAGAGCCCTGTGACAGGCTGCCCAGAGAGGTTGTGGAGTCTCCTTCTCTGGAGATATTCAAAACCCATCTGGACCCCTCCCTGTGCTCTGGCAGGGGGTTTGGACTAGATAATCTTTTGAGATCCCTTTCAACTCCTAACATTCTGTGATTCTGTGATATCCCATCTCAATGCAATGCAAGCTGAACATCATGGGTCAAGAGGTCATTCCACCATAGACAGCTTGACCACACTGGGGCTACTGTCATCATCCCTGCACACTGCAGTAACACCTGAGACAGTAACAGGATTTTAGGGACATGAGGCCTGAGAAACAAGTGAGGGGTGTTGTTTAGGTGCTTGAAGTACACTGAGGCTGGAGGGAGTGCTGAAAAGGAGTTTTTTCTGTGGGCTGGGACAGGTCTCCCCTTCAGCCCCAGACTCATCAAAGATGGGTACTGCCTGACCTGAAGAGCCTGACCTGGCTATTTGTCCAATGGCCTAGGTTGCTCTGCTTCTTTTGGTTTGGTACCTCTAAATAAAGCTTTAACTGAGGACATTGTTCATCAGAGTGGCTGCAGTGTTCATTACTTATCTGGTTTGGTGGGCAGAAAGACAAGCGTGCATATAGGTTTTGGCATTGGAAAGAAGTTGTTAATTGTTGTGGTTTGGAAAAGCAGACTTCTCCAAGGTTAAATGTCTGAGGTTGTTAATAATATGACACATAGGCCTTCAATTCTGAATCACAAATTAATACCAACTCCAAATGAGGAAGAATGCAAAATTGCTACTTCTTGGAAAATGCTTGGTAGCCTACCTGAAGGTAGCTCAGCTTCTGCAGATGTGCTCTGCCCTTTGATTTGTATCAACTTGGACAGTTTTTAAAGTGATTGAATTAATCTCATCCGCAGCCATGCTGAGATGTTCACAGTTGACACGTAGCAATGTAGGCACAACTGCTGGAATGGGTCATATGAGCACTTGATTCATCTATACATTTGTTAGTCCCATGGCTTAGTTCAAACAGCCTTTCATGGCTGGTAAGTTCAGGGAAATCTTGGGAACTTGCAGCCAATGTGGAGGTTTTGGGGTCGAATTTGCTTTCAAACCTTTGGGGATGGTTGTAGGGCAGCATGGCATAACAGCATGACAGAACACAAACGCCAAACCAACCCACTGAAAGATCATTTCTACCCAGAAAAGACAATTTCTTAAGTGCCAGGAAGGGCCATAGCTACATTGTCACTGAAACCTACAGCTGGTCCCCTGTTCACAGCCACTCTGAGCACATCTTTACTTCCCTGACCTTGTACCTTTTTTTTTTTCCTGTAGAAAAGCAACGGGCTCATTAAATAAACCTGACCAAACTGGTCCCTATTGCACACCCGTTCTCTGTGTACTAAGGGTCACAAGGACAGAAATAAAAAGCTATTACTCTACTGAACCTTGTGATGTGCATAAAGAACATGAAATAAGATTATATTTTCCATCCAGAGCTGGAGCTTTCTGAATTTCAAGCACCTACTTTTACAGTGGATTAGCATTTCCCCTGCCCCTCCAAACCTTGTTAACAGAGCGTCCTGGGGCTGTCCACTGCGATCAGCAGCAGAAGGGGCACCTCAGGGCATGTCTCTTTCTGCTATTTGGGCTCATGGAATGCCAAGAACCAAGAGGAACTTGTCGCTGGAGAGGCAGGACACACTTTGGAACTAGGTTTTGCAGGTATTTGCTTGACAATGGGAAAACAATGCTCTCCTGATTTCCTCTCCAGGCTCCAGACAGGGATGTGCTTTAATAACAGTCTTCTGCCTGACTCTTTGAAGCATGGCCCTTCCTGCCTCTTCCTGCCTCTTCTTTTCATTCTTGGGATGCTACTTAGCAAAATGCTGCCTGTACATTCACCCACCATATTGGCTGCGTTTTGCAAACCACGTGGGGGTCCCAGGGGGCCACAGCTACAGATAGCAGTTAGATTTAAGGTAGATTTGGTATACCTGCATGCATGGCAATGGAAATAGTGTGTGCAGTACATACATACATCTAGTCCTGTCTCTTCCCTGCTGCAGTTCTCACTCAGCTAGCCATCTTTCTCCTCTGCACAGTCAGTGCAGGCATAGCCCCATTCCACAGGGCAATGACCTTCATCCCACTGACTCTTCCTTGACTTCTCATGTGGTCTCAGCATCTTTTTTCTTCCCAATTCTTGGTCTCTTTGACAGCTGGACTCCAGGCCCATATCCTGACTCTTATGTCATGCCCAGCTCCCCTCTTGCTACCTACCCCAGATATTCGGTCCAACCTCTGTACACCCCAAATCTCTGTCCTCTGCCTCAGGTATTGCCTCAATGTCCTTCTGTTGCTCCCCATCTTGCTTCTCACACCACGATACAGTTCTGGTAGCTTCCTACTTCATTCTTCTTGGGGTATGTTCAGGAGGAGGGAAATCCTGGGACGGCATGAGGGAAGGAGTGCCTGCTTTTTGCTTCAGTGCCCCAATCCATGGGCTAGAGGAGCCAGAACTGCAACTAAAGCAAAAGTTCTGCAAGGGCCTCAGATGCCAGGTGTGTAGCACAGATGAATTTTAGCAAATATTTAGAAAATCAAGCTGTGAAGCTTTATTTAGACTCAATTTTACAAGCACAGGTGTCCTCACTGCCAGCAAGTGTGAGGTCTCCCTACCTCCTCTTCCTAAGGGCCTGCTGTCACGGTTTATCTTTCATCAGCATTTGTATCCCTCATATCTACCTCTGATCACTGGTAGAAAACTAATCCGGCCACATTCTGGCCAGGAGAAGGAGCAGAACAAGGATCTCCCCCTCCTGCTAGCCCAGAGTCTCTCAAAAAGCTCAGCTGGTCAGAGAGACATGGTCTCTGGTTCTGGTCAGAGAGACGTGGTCTCTGATTCTGGTCACCTGGTGCTGCTTGCAGTTCAAAGCCTCGTAATGTGGTTAAATTGGGACAGGCTTTCACAAAGGCAAATTTCATGTTCCTTTTTCAAAGGGCATGGGCATTAAAGCCTCTGTGAGAAAGATTACTAGAATATTTTGATAAGGCAAAATATACCATAGCCCTGGTCTTAAAGGTAAGAACAACTTCTGACTTAGGGTTTCCCTGTGTAATTCAGGTTTAGTTAAATATTCAGAGTGGAAATTTTAGCTGAAATATCTAATGTTTGGTAAATGTACTTAAGCAATCTTAACAATAGAGCCACCAGCCCCACCTAGATGTGGTTTGCACCCTTTTGGCAGAGAGATCTAGGACTGAATGGATATAAGTCTGAGCAGGGGGAAATTATGCTGTTCCCTATTTCCCAGTGAGTCACCAACAGGTTTTCTAAACCTCTGTAATAACAGCTTTTTTTTCTTTTTTTTTCTTTTAGAACACACGAGATGCTTTTCTTCAAAAAGTAGCATTATAATGAAGGAGGAGTGGAAACACACGTGCTTTTCATCTGCACAGAATACAGAGGGACTATGTAATGTAAAGCAGGCCTTAAAGAGACAAATAACTATGCTTAAAATGCTGGTAGAATCAACCTAGAAAAAACCTAACACGTTTCAAGTGCACATTGAAATCCTTTCATATCATCTGAAGTAGAGGAGCAAGGCAGAGGAAACTACGCCAAGACTCAGTGGAAGGGCTGATAGATAGGCTCACACACCCAGGACTGATAAACATGTTTTGTGCAAATCTCTTTCATATTGCTTTGTTTTTCTTCTGATAAATATTTAAAAAGAGATTTGTCTTACCAGGATGACTTCAGTATGAGAAAGTGAAAAGAGCAGGGGTTTAATATTCATGGATTAGAAAGAGCTTTACAAACTTTTGCTTTGGTTTGGTTCATTTTATTTCATATGGTGTGCAACCAGTACCGCATACAAAGTCCCACTCAGAGTCCTTGCCACCCTGTGCTAGTGTGGTTCCAAGCTGCTCACAACTAGAAATCTTAAGACAGATACCTTTATGGTCTTCCAGTTTCCCTGTGTTTCTCCTTCTGCCTCTCCCAGCCTGCAGAGTCCTGGAAGCATAGCCCAGGCCCCACCCTGCAGTTGGAAGTTCATGGAAACCATCAATCAGAACTAGTTGCCTTTAGCAACCAACAACAAATCTGCCCGAGTTAGCCACAGGGATGCAGAGTTCATGGTTATTGCAACGTTCATGTTCAGCTGAGGATTCCTGGCATCAAGAAGACTTAACCTGTACAGGCTTCCAGAAAGAAAGTAAGTATTAAGTAATGTCTGCAGGGTGTTACAGAAGGCTCCTCCGGCTTGGCTGCACCCCAGCCACCGTTGCATAGAGCAGACAGAGACCATAAGCCAGTTTGGAAACTGATAACAAGGGGGCTCTTCATCTGAGGTGCCTGTCTCAGCCCTGGGAGGGAGAGGCACCCTGAAAATGCCACTGGGCAGCCTGTCTTGCAGTCCGCAGCAAGGTTTCTTCTGGTTGAAAATCTGCAGGAGTGGAAATGTTGTACTCAGCCTTTCTAACAGCCTGAATTGTCGTATATTTAATGTTATTGTTGCTGACTCATTACATAAAACCTTAAATACCTTGACAGGGGAAGATATATATATATATATACACCCCTATTTATAGTGTATGTATAGGTATCTGTGCTATATATATCTGTACATTTGTATTGAGAAACCGTATCTGACTCTTGATACCTGTACCAGGTAGTCCTGGACATGTGTGCAGTCCTGTCTCCAGCCTCACCTAGGATCACCTTCTGCCCCTTCACAGTGCAGTAAAATGAGACAACATGAGCTGCAAGACTAGGAAGCACAGGAATGGGCTCGGAATTGCATTAATTCATCAGCTTTGTCAGCGGACCAGTTGCTGCCTCCCACAGAGAGGGTCTAAAAAAAGTGAAGCAGTCTCTGAGGCTGGGTGTTGGCAGAGGGATTATGATGGATTCTGACCCTCCCAGCCCAAAGTGTTTTCCTAGGTCAGGGTGGTGTGCATTTCAGCAGCTGCCCCTGTGCTAACACCTATGCCCTTGGGAACAAGAGGCCAAGAGGAAAAGAAGGGAAAACATGGCCATACACTTCAAAATCGGCTCGGGTTTCAAGGGGGAAAAAGCTGAAGAGGATTATTTCTCTTCACTCCTTTCCTTCCCTGAGCGCCAGATGTGGGGAAGGACCCTGCTGTGGTGTCAGAGGGAGGCAGAGCAGTTGTTGCACAGATCCCAGCATCTATGTTCAGTACAATTCATTCTTTGGGGTTGTTCAGCAATTTCAACACCATCTTCTGGATTTTCCAGAGGGTACACTCTACGAGTTAGTCATTCAGCCTGTTCTCCTAGTGCTCGTCTGAAAGAATCACAGTACTTTCAAAGAAGTCAAAGGTCATCACTGGCTTAGCTTGACATTTACACTTGCAGTTTTTATCAGGAGATAGGGGAATGGCATTCAGTACTGGTAAACCTGAAAGCAGTGGAATGTGGTTTTTTCCCCCCTGAAGAGATTTAGAGCTCACTTTCTCTCACTTGCAATCTAAAAATAATTCTCTTCTTTCATCAGTTCATTAGTAAAAACACATTGCAGTACACTGCACCTTGTTATTGACATTCTTAGCAATATAAACACTGCTGCAGAATAACTGCCTGACCACTTCTGCCAGACAGTAAAATGCCAAAGGATATATTCATTCCAGTGATACAGCAATTAATTTTTAACTCCCCACCCCTACCCCCCACCTCCCCTTTTACACCTGTCGGAAAAATACAGGAATGCCTGAAGCCAGAGGAACCACGTAGGTTCTGCTACCTGAGCATCTGGTCTATCATTTGTTAGGTCTGGGCATCAACATCCTTCCTGAACCTAGCAGGTACTGAAGAGCTGAAAGTAGAAGATCCTAAAATAAAATACACAGGTTTGAATTCTTTGTCCCTCCTGGTGACAGAACTGAGAATCCTTGTTGTTACTTGGATTCACTATGAAGTATATACAACACATTTCCCAACAGGCAAAGGGGAAAATGTTAAACAATATTATTCTTAATTCTAGGCAAACATTTTAAGGTCTCCATCAAGCTCAGAACCTCACTTAGCTCGGCTAAGTGAGCAGGCATTCCTTGTCTTGAAGAGTTTAAAACCTAAAGAGACCAGAGAGTCATCAGAGCCAGGGACAGCCCTCTTTTCACAGAGCCATTAGACCTGCAGAAGCCCCATGTCCTTCTCCACAAGATTTCCCCTTTTTCCAGAGATTCTTTTAATAAGACGACAAACTTTCCTTATTAGCATTATTGTACACATGATCTGTTCCTTGGCAAGTGTGTTCCTTAATGTGCTAATTAAAATAATTCCACTACCTTCATCCCTCTCAGTTTATTTAGAGACCTCAAAGCACATCAGCATACATGCAGTAATAACTGATAAGGGAATAAAGTTATAAACAATCCTAATTTGTATTATGCTGGATACATCAAAAAGCTACTTTTCCATAATCTGCTTATTGCCTTTGTAATCCTCACACAAGACCTCTGAAAATCTCCCTAGAGCATAAAGATAGAAAAGAATCAAAGAGGGAGGGGAAAAGGGAAGCACATTTAATAATTGAGGAAAATCTCATTTGAGCAAAGACTAATTTATGAGCACACGAAGCTTCGTAAGGCTCCAAATACGGCTGGAATAGATTAAAACCAGTTGCAGCTTGCAGATCTAGACTATATAGCAAGAAGCTAGACCTGGACTCATCAGTATTGTGGACCTCAGGAAGACCTGAGCCTAGGATGGAGGGACTTAGTCGTAAAAAAATATACAAGGAAGCAGGCAGAGCTAAAGCAGCTTTAACGCTCCTATCCAATTCAGAAAATGCCAATTTCACATTTTCTTGCCCTAATAGTGAGAACTCATCTGTTTCCAACACAAATAAACATGGCTTTACTTCACATGAGGGAACACTGGCCCTAAAGTACAACCTCTCCATGAGGCTAGTCCTCTGGCCCTGCCGTGTCAAATAAGTAAATTCAGTTATTTCTGCTCTATTTTTACCGTAGTTTTGAGCTAAAAGTGAAGAGGGACCCACAAATCCCTTTGAACTGAAGTTGCCATGTTTTGGACAGCCCAGTCTCAGTGCTGGTTTCTCCCATATTTCAGCATGCCACACAGCCCTTGGGACAGACACTAGTATGTAGGTCCTGTTAGTCTTCTGAGTGCCAACGTGCTGGGAGTTCCAATATTCATCCAATGTATAAAAACATGCCAGACTTAAAGGGAAGCATATATCCATACCAGTGGCTTGCATGCAGATAGGTTTTAATATGTTTTTTATTTATTCCCTTTTATTTTGGGGTTCCCATATTATTTTCTGGTATTTTCTGAATAAATGTGTGTTAATAATAATTTGTGCTGTGCTGCACATGTGCAGAGGGTCCAGTATGTGGTAGAGATGCTGAAGGCACTGCACAGAGGGTTTGTGAATGCACAGTGATTCTGTTGCAATCAAGATGTGTGGTACCTACTGGGAATGTGTGACAGAGCATATCTGTTTGTGCATAGTGACAAACTATGCAGCAGAGTCAAATGTTGGACTCTCTGGACAGAAGTACTGTTCTGACTCAGTTCCTGGGAAGTAAAGAGATCCCAGGAACATGTCTGAACTCCCCCTCTAACCTATGAGTTAAAAGTTCTTTCTAGAACATGTGGCCACATCCAGGAAATGCAGCCATAATAGTAGTCCTACCCAAATCATATCCTGGGTTTCCCTGGTGGGAAACTGATGCATATAAAAGGGGATGGGGCTGCCATGCATCTGTCTGCACAGACATGCACAATGCAGTAAAACACTGGGCTACATTCCTTGCTCAGTACTGTTGCTACTAGTAGTAAATGCACACCCAGCAGGGATGGAAGAAGGAAAACCCACACAAGAGACAAACAATAGGCACAGAAGTGACTGAAGCCAGTCAAGGGAGAAGCAAGTTTTGGGAAGCATACTGTTCCTGGGCAGGCTCCAGGGGCCCTGCAGACCCCAGTGACCTGGCAGACCTTGTAGCAGATCCCTGGGGAAGAGTTGGTATTGCCTCACCCTTCTCCCTCCTTGCAAGAATTTCCTAGTAAAGTCCATGCAATGAAGGCAGAGTCTTTTTTTTCTGAAAGCAGAACAGAATTTCTTCAGCTTTGTAATTCAAAAGTATTTTAATTCTGTAATGACTTTTATTCTTCAGGCTGTGAATTGACCATAAATAGTTCTCTGCAAGAATTTGCTATTGGGTCTGTGGTATTTATTAGAGACAACTCAGATAAAGCACCTTAGGCTAAACTGCAGCCCTTTTGGTTTCTTTTCATTGTAGAAAGGAGGCTGGGAGGACCTGAGGGGACCTCACCACCCGAAAGCATGTCACAGGCTTCCCACCCTGCTTCTTCACCATGAGAAAGAGACGGAATCACAGATTCACAGAACTGTAGGGGTTGGAAGGGACCTCCAGAGATCGAGTTCAACCCCCTTGCGAAAGCAGTCTCCCTAGGACAGGTCACACAGGGAGGTGTCCAGACAGGTCTTCAGTATCTCCAGAGAAGGAGACTCCACACACCCCTGGGCAGCCTGTCCCAGGGCTCTGTCACCCTCACTGTGAAAAAGTTCTTCCGCATGTTGGTGCGGAACTTCCTGTGCTCCAACTTGCAGCCATTGCCCCTAGTCTGTCCCCACAGACCACTGAAAAGAGGCTGGCCATTTCTCCCCATCTCCCACACTTCAGATATTTATAAACATTAATCAGATCCCCTCTCAGCCTTCTTTTCTCAAGGCTGAACAGCCCCAGTTCATTCAGCCTTTCCTCACAGGGGAGATGCTCCAGACCCTTAATCATCTTTGTGGCCTGGAATGACCTGGGCACACTACAGACCAGAAACCTGTACCCCAGAAAAGCTGATAGCAGCCAGGTGAGTGTGCCATAAATCAGAGTAGCTCCTTGTACTTATGGATAGATCTAGAGGAGTGCCTCTACTCTGAAATGTAAAAGAGGTGTCAATCCTACCCTCATATTCTCCCATGCTGTGCCTCCTGTGGTCCTTATGTTGAGGAGGGAGCATGGTGTGGGAGCACTGCCCACTATATTGTGTTTTCTCCTTCTGACAGCATCAAAATGTCCCAGCATAAAACTGCCAGGGGCAGCACGGGCTGGTGGTGCTGCTACTGTGTCACTGGGGTGGGGACTGGTGGCCCCAGGTTGTGCTGAATTAGGCTGTGTGTAGGGTGACATGAGCCCTGGGAAAGGCTGGGCAGGGGCAGTAATGGCTGGCAGTGGCCTCAGGGACCTGACAAAAATTGATTTGGGCCCTCAGGTTTGCATTCATTCTATTTGAATTTATCTGACAACACAAAAACTCTGTACTGGATACTCATGGACGAACCTCGGTGACTTAGGAGCACACGTGCCAAAGGAGCTTGGCATACCACACGACCCTGAATAAATGCATAAAGTAATCACAGCCACTGCTTCAAGTAGTCCCTATTTACAGACATCTAAAAATAGCAGTGACTAAACCAAACTGCCTTGAGTTAACACAGTGGCCAGAGCTGTCCTGCATGTACTGTGGTTAACACAGTTCTCAGCTCTTGGGAGGTCAGCGGTCAGACACTTCTATAGAACATCTTCCAGTTAATAACATTCTTTATCCTTAAAGCAGGCGTACTTAATTGTGAGTTGATTTTGCTGTACAGTCGTTTCAACACTTAACATGTACTAACTCATCTTTATACAGTCCCACCAGTGAGGAACACTCTTTGGTTACAGCCTGAGCTTTGATGTGGTATAAGTGTCACCACCTTTCATATCAAAAAGGGCACAAATCCCAGTATCACTCATGGCGAATGCGCCGTCTCTGATTTCAGTTTCCAATGTACTTTATTAGCTTAAGAATTTATGGTGAATGCAGCCTCACAGAGAAAGCCCTGACACAGAGGAGGAAAAACCAGCTGAGCTGAGTGTTTCCATGGATCAAATCCTAAGCTGCTCTGCAGGCAGGTATCAGCTGAAAGACTGATGCAGCAGTCTCCCTGTATAGGGTAGTTCTTTCGGAGGCAAAGCAGCCCAAGAGGCAACCCATCCACCAATGAGGGTGTCATTTTTTGTGCTTGGAGAAAATATGTATCAATGATTACCAGTGTGAGTGTCTGCTGCTTATTAAAAATAAACCCCATTCTGTCTCATTCAAGAACTTTCTAAAATTCTTTTCTACAGAAAGGTGACTGATGTGGGATGCAGAGTGTTCCTATTTTTAGCTTTATAGCTAGACTTGCCAATCTTTGAAGTGCGTTGATACGAACCAGAAACAGCTGGATCTTCAGTCAGCAAAATGGTAAAGATAGGTGGCGTGTAGTCATTGAATTAAAAAGCTTCATTGCTGCCCATAATCACTGATTGGATATTATCTAATGGCAGCAGAAGAGATATTGTTAACATCTGATGGTTTCGATTTCAAGTATTTTTAGGAGACGCATCAGTTGAAGCAGTGATTAGACAGAAGTGGACCAAAACCATCAGTTGATTGCTTTTAGACATTATGATCTCATTTTAAAACGAATGAAAACAAGTCTATAAATTTATTCAGCTGTAATTTCAGTCTGTTCATACTTTATGGTCTTGCTCTGTTTTGCAAACATCAAAGGGAACTGATATATGCCAAATGACCAACACTCTTTTCTCCCCCACATGAATAATTCCTGCAGCTGATTTCTACTGGGAAAGAGAAATACCTTTTATTTCTGTTATGTGCCTAGACACAGTTTAGAGCAATTAGCTGCATCTAGGATACTTCAGATTATTTTCTATTTGTCTGACAGGTCAAGGAAAGTAGCTTGGTGAGATCTGCTGTGAAAAAGACATTATGAACATGTCCGAAGCAGTCTGTACAACTGGGTTCAAGTGCTTCATTTCCAAGGTCTTTGTTTCGGTAGGAAATGGTGATTGAGACTAATGCCTGTGCACATTTATCAAAATGGGTATTTCCTTGACTGCCTGTTCAAACAATGCCTCTGACAACGTTTCCGGTTAGCATCCCCAAGGCTTACAGCAGATGTTTGTTTGATGGGCTTTCATCTCCACTGTTATTTGGAAAGTCCATTTGGAAATAATAGCTCTATTACAAACCACAGAAAGCAGAGGCAACATTATGAGAATCATTTACCCTGGGCAATCCAAATCAAATCCCCAGGGGGAAGAACATCTTCCCGCTATGTCCATTAAAACTATTTTGGGAAAGTGGTATGAAATGTGCTCGTGTTCTGAAGATCCCTTTGTCTCTCCTTCCCAGTGCTGCTCATAGGTTTTCAGTTCTGCTGGGTGTCCGAACATGCTAACTCTGCGTGTCCTTTATGTTGTGTAGTCGTAGCCGTTGCTGTGATATTTCATTCAGCAAGGCTACTTCTCTGTGTTGGAATAGGAAAGCACTTTAAAACATTATGAGCGGTCTGTTAAGACAGCCATGAGTTCCTCACTCGTTTCAGAGCCTTCACTGTGCCTGAAGCTGAGGTAAGTAACAACTGGGTTTAAACAAGGATTTAATAAGCAGGGGTCTGGCATAGTTTCATTGACCGTCATGAAAAAGAGCTTTTAAGTACCATCAGCTCTCTATTTTATTTAATGTCTGAGTCACCGGCTCAAGCAAAATAGTGATTTAACCTTGACATAGCTCAATTTAATCTTGTCTGTGTAAGTGGGAGCAAAACGGTTCAGCATGGGATTTTACTGTGCTTTCAGCACAACTTGACCTTGTCTCCACCTGTGTGACCAACCCAACCTGTGAAAGTTAGGATGCTGTCAGCTGACTATGACTTGAGCGTAACTGTACTATCAAGAGAGAGTTGATCTGTAACAGTATTTGGCTCTTATATGCTGCCTTTCAGCCACTGTGCTTTTCTATAAAGAGTAAGATTCAATAAAGCTAGTCAAAGATTCACTTCCTTACTGTCATTGTTTTTTCATGGAATTAAAATAAGGTTTTAGGCAAGAAAAGTATTTTTTATTTTCCCCTTGAACTTCATTGAAAAGCTTTGGATTTTCATTGCCAAAAAAAAAAAAAGCTGGCTTGTGTGATTTTTTTATTACAAACAGCCAAAACATTTATACAACTATAGGAATCTTCTTGCAAACAGCATCTGTTCAACCCAAGGCTTCTTTTTGGCTTCATAAGCTTTCATGCAGCTCTAATTCTTATCTGTTATATCACTAAGGCATCTGAGGCTCAAACAAATGAAGCGATTTGCCCTGGGTGCCCCAGTCGGCTGGTGGCAGAGGCCAGAAGAGTCCTGTTCTGTGACACCCAGTCTCCTGCCTAAGCCTGTTCTCCATTCCCACCTTTCTGCAGGAAGACAAACATTCATCAGTGCTCCTGGAACAGTGCTCCCCGATACTGGGAATAGTCTTCATTCTTGGAATAGAGAACTGGCCTGATAATAGTATATATGCTGGTAAATGATGACTTTATTTGGATTTAAGCGTCCTCTGGAAAGATTCTGCTGCAGACAGAGGCATTGCAGCTGTGAGGAATATTATTTAGGGTCATGTCTGTCTTCTGCTACTGTCTACTGAACACTTCCTTAAAGAAAGGGTACAAAGGAGAGGGAAGTGTAAATGACGTTGCTGAAGCCCGTGTGTCCCTCTGTCAGACAAATGGCACTTAGCAATCAGTCTCTGTTACACTGTCACTGGACATTTTAAACAGCAGTTGGGCTTAATTGGAATACATCATGCTTCAGTACCTGCAGAAATGTTAGACCCTATCTGTCTATCGCATCCATTTCTGCTTTGGGGGCACCAGGGAGGCTCTATTTTCACGCTATCTGCTGCTTCTTTACCTACTCCAGCTTTTCCATAGCAGTGTATTTTGTGCTTTGAAATGATTTATTACTGTGGCTTCCTCATCCTCATTTGAATCAGGATTTAAATAATTGGATTTCCAATCTTTTCTTCTTGTTTGTACTGCTGTGCAGCATGTTATATGCAAGCAGCTTTTGTAGGGCATGGGGTCTGATACAGCTAGAAAAGGGCATATTTTGAATGTGTTACTCCCCAGTTTAGCAAATAGTGTTAATTTACTATGATTATAGTTCCTGGGTTGTCACTGTTTAGTGAAGTGAATGCATACAGGGAAAGGTGAGTGTTTCAATAAATTGAGACAGTAGTTCTTAACATGTATGTTTTTAGTGTTACTTGCCAGCAAACTGTGTCAGCTCCTTATTGTATATAACACAACATGTACAAGGCAATGTATATATTTGTAATGCTTTTGCCTTAGGAAAACTGACTAGACTTTCCTTTCTCTTTGACTGGTAATTGGTGTATATATTTTCTCCAGGTTACAAGGCTTGTTACTTCTATCTCTTCATGATTTACTGAAGAACTAAGTGAAGAAAAGCTTCAAGTGTCTGCACAGCGTTCAAATGTCATGGATTAATTTCATCAAAAACTGCAAGAGTAAGTTTAATTTGACTTTGTCTTGGCTTAACCCCAGTCAGTAACTAAGCATCATGCAGACACTCCTTCACCCCTCTTCCCTAAGATGGGGATGGGGAGGAGGGTGGAAAAAAGCCTTCTGGGTTGAGTTAAAGACAGTTTAATAGGATAAGAAAGGATGATGATGATGGAAAAATAATAATAATAATAATAATAATAATAATAATAATAATAATAATAATAATAATAATAATAATAATAATAATAATAATAATAATAATAATAATAATAATAATAATAATAATAATAATAATAATAATAATAATAATAATAATAATAATAATAATAATAATAATAATAATAATAATAATAATAATAATAATAATAATAATAATAATAATAATAATAATAATAATAATAATAATAATAATAATAATAATAATAATAATAATAATAATAATAATAATAATAATAATAATAATAATAATAATAATAATAATAATAATAATAATAATAATAATAATAATAATAATAATAATAATAATAATAATAATAATAATAATAATAATAATAATAATAATAATAATAATAATAATAATAATAATAATAATAATAATAATAATAATAATAATAATAATAATAATAATAATAATAATAATAATAATAATAATAATAATAATAATAATAATAATAATAATAATAATAATAATAATAATAATAATAATAATAATAATAATAATAATAATAATAATAATAATAATAATAATAATAAAAACCAACAACAAAAGAAGTGATGCACAAGTGCAATTGCTCACCATACGCAGAACCACCCCCACCCCATCCCCTTCCCCAATGCCCAGTCTGTTTCCAAGTAGAATCCCACCTCCTGGCTACATTCCCCAGTTGTATCTGGAGCATGATGTTCTGTAGGAGGGAATATCTCTTTGGCCAGCCTGGATCAGCCGTCCTGGCTGTGCTCTCACAGCTTCTTGTGCACATGGCAGGGCCTGGGAAGCTGAAAAGTTGTTGACTTAGTGTAAGTACTACAACTACCTAACAACAGCTAAAAACATCATTGTGTTATCAACACCATTCTCATACTAAATCTAAAATACAGCACTATACTAACTACTAGAAAGAAAATTAACTTTACCTCAGCTGAAACCAGGACAGACATTGATCAGATCAGTGGGACACTAGGCACCATAGCAGAGAATGAATTACAGGGATGTGTGTCTATGAGTATGTGGAAGACACAAACAGATGTTCTTCTTTGCCCACATCTGTTATTGCTGTTATTATCTGATGAGGTGGGACCTTAGAAGAAATGTGAGGAACCAGGTTCCACTGTGTGTCATTAGGAACTGGGCAAGTAGCTGGCTCCCAGCAAAGGAGGTACAGGTCAGAGGTGGGTTCAGGGTGCCCTTTTTGAGCATGAGCAGATAAGAGGCAGGTCAGGTAGAACTAGCACTGCTTCTGCAAGAAAAGACAGGAATGGTCCAAGCAAATATTTCTGGAACAATTGCCTCACTGCAATAGTTGCTTCCCCTAGAAAATATGAAACTGCTTTCAGTAACTTGTGCCCAAGTCCCTTAGCTCCTTCAAAAAAGTCTTGCTATCATCTTCTTTCCAAGGATGGCTTCTTTAACTAAGTCAAACTTTTTATTCAGTCTACACTCTAAAGTTTGTGCATGTTCCCTTTTCTCTTAGGAAATGTCTTTGAAAGTATCCACAAACTTTATCATTCTTTTGTGCTTTCTCAGCCTATTAAAGTCATTGGAGAAAGGAAAAATAGCAACCTAGTAGTCCTGGAGGTGTATTAAGAGACTATCATCTGGACTGTAGTCATCCATCCTCCTTGTGCTCCCTGGCAACATGTTATTGAATTAACACAATGTATGTACCCAGCACATAGAACAAATAACGAGGTCTCATGCTGAATTCATAAACAATCACAGAGAAGCCTCCAGGTTGTTCCCAGTACCAATATACATTATGCTGTGTACTGTAGTGCAATTGTACATCATGGACTTTCCTTGTAGACCATATTGCCTAGCTCCACTTGATTTTCTTTAAAAATGCATACTATAGATTTATGTTCTTGTAGCATAACAGATACTTCTCCTTGGGTCTTGCAAGTGCAAGAGCTGAAAATGAACACTGGTGTAAGAGACACACAACCTTCAGCAATGTTTTTCCTGTCTCCTTTCGTCTCCCAGCCAGATCTTGGGCTTTTTTTGGACACCTTTGCAGAACTTTTCCCTGGGGACCCATGAGCCTACCATAAGGGAACACCTGGACAGCACAGAAGATCAAGAAGCTTGTGCATCCTCTCAGACACCGGGATCAATCTTTGCAGCTGGTTCTGCGAGGAGAAGCTGGGCAAGAGCAGCTAATGCAGAATGTAAGATGTAGAGATATAGAAGAGATGTAGAAACTGACCTTTGAGCAACACTGGCTGTATTCTGAAGTTAAATATGACGGTGAATATGCTTTGGTCGTTACGCTGATGCATGGACACGGCATGAAAGTGAGGTCTGAGAAAAGTAAAGATACAAATGGATTTATACTATCTTGCTGATCAGCTAGCAAATAGTACAGCTTTAAAAAGTGCCTTTAACTTTTACAGGGCCTATACATGGTATGCTGGACTGGGTTGGGTTGTGGGGGTTTTTGGGGGCGGTATGTGTGTATGGGGTTTTTTTTCTTTGTAAAGATGATAGATTATCTAGTCGATACGAAAACCTCTTTTGGAAGGCATTTATAATGATCAGTGTCAATATTTATGACAAAATAAAGCACTCTAAAATTTATTCATAGTCACTGGGGCTATTTTTCATTCAGCATTAATGCACTGACTCCAGAATACAGTCAAATATGTTAGCCGAGAATAAGCTCAGGCCCCAGTGTAGCGCTAAGGATGTTTAATGTATCTTGACAGTCATTAAGTAGTTGGTAAAGGACTGGCAATGAATTCATTATTCTCCTTATGAATCAATTCCTATTTATAGCAAACTATCAGAAATTCCACATTATAATATGAAGATTGAGATCATACATAATGGTTCTTTCACCAGAGGCAGCCATGAAAGGACCGGTGAGACTTGAACAAATTGCAGTTAATGATAGGCTCTTTCTCAGAGAATTAAACACTTTAATTGGTCAATCAGGTTGGGCATTTGAGAAAGGAAGACTTGCAATTATGTGAGAGCCTGCCTACTGTACTTTGGCAGCTTTATGGGCCTCTGGCAATTTTTCATCACAATTTAGATTTGTCATCATGTTCTAATGCTCACAGCTACACCTAGCCAAGAATAAAAGCCACTTCTCAACCTCTCTGGTTTTGGTGTTCCTTTGGAGGAATGAAGTTCATAGATCAAGATTTTGGTACTGACACACTGCTGTCTTGGGGTGCAATTTGTTCACGACACCTGTGCATCAGCTAAAATGTCTTTTGAAGGCTTAAGTGAGATGTGATACCCAGACCTTTCTGCTTAAGGGTGAATTTCACCCTCTTTGAATATACATGAGGCCATGGCATCAGTTCCTTGTAAGTTGCCCGTGTTTATTGTAGCGCTGAAGTCAAGAACATCAGGTAGTGATACACAGTTTTGCTCCATATACTTATTTTCACTTGAAAGTAGGCTTACATCTTGCATCTACTTTCAAGAGCTGCATCAGTGTACATTAATTAAAGACCCAAGTCAGTGCAATAAAATTCATTATGTGCATTCCTGTGGAAAACCCTTCTTTACTCTACCTTGGCTGTCCTCCAGTTAAACACCAAGAAAACTCCATACAACATCTGCCTTGCATGTTTAGTTTATAATTTGTTCAGAGAAGAGATTATCTCAATGGGTGTTTTTCAGCCTGCTCAGTACACTGCCCCGGTTCTCCATAGAAATTTTGAGGTACTAATGTTATACTGTTAATTGCTTCTAACAGTGTGTGTTACAGCATCTGTAACAAAGCCCTATTGAGAGGTTTCTGGGTATCCCATATGAATCAATCAGTCGGAGCAGCTGTTCTACATTAGAAAAAGCTCTGCCTTCTCTCCTCTAGAGAGTGTCATATTAGAGGTGAGGTAGGATTTTGTTCAAAGTGAAACAAAGACTCTACCTTGCAGCAGAGAACTGTTCTTTCCTGATGATTGCGGGCAACACGATGTACTTTAAGTATGCTGCTTACTGCTAGAAATGATTGCATTATGTTAGTGAATGTTCATATTGCAAACTTTGCACTCTGCTTATTCAGTGAGGTTAATAAATGCGCTTTTGAAGTGCTGGGGAGAGCTAGCTTTTCCCCACATGGGAAGGAAGGGCAGGAGGAGATTGCTTCAGAGATACCGCAGCAGTCTCTGAGCTGTATTAAGCTGTCTCTCATCCTGAGTCAGGGTGACAGACCAGCCTGCAGTGTTGGATCAGGGGCATAAGACTCTTTTGGGCCAAGCAAGTGAAAGCTGCAGAAAGGCAATGCAACAGAAGATAAAACTTTACAGTTTGGATAGTTTAGATGTCATGAGAGAAAGGGGAGATAGATCTTATACCACTTCAGAGAGACTTGCTATGGCGGGGCCAGGTCTGAGGCACTGTGACAGCAACAGCTGATGGCCTGGGACCTTAACTTCACTAGGTTATCCTCTAGGATTGACAAATGGTCAGATATCCTCACTTTCCCCAGGCAGATGAAACTTAGCACTTACAATTTAGAAGACAAGATGGTTGCCAGTCCTGGAAAAAAGCAGTTACCTGTGGCAAGCGACAAGAGCGATTAGCAGCAACAACAAAACCCCAGAGGAAATAATGTACGAAAACAACTTTGCTCTCTGCTGCTTTTTTACAGAGGAAAAGCCACTTTTCCTAAAGAAATTCCCTTCTTTCCTCCTCCTAGGGAGAAGTCACTTCTCCTAGCAAAGCCAGGCAATGATGAGAGCAGGGCCTCCCCAAACCTTACCACACCCATGACCCCATGAGGTGAGTGAGCACCCTGGGGTGCAGCAGGCTTGGCCGGAGTCTGTTCATGGGGCAGGGGAAGGTCCTGACCAGCGGGCAGGTGGCTGGGCAGGGGCCAGCCCTCAATGTAGCTGCAACATGGCTCCAGGCAGGCCCCCAGGGGGATAGGCCCAGGTAAACAGCAGCTCTTGGAGAGTGAGGGGAACTTTTTTGTGGGGACTAAATGGTGTCCATACACATGAGAAAAGTCCCATCCCATCACTTGATTGAGCTGGGTTTTGTGCATACAGAACGGGATGAGCTCACCCAGCACTGGAGTTCTGGCAGGCCATGAAGAGACGAGGGGCCTGAAATTCCTCTCAGTGAAGGAGGTGGGAAACCTATGGAGGCTGAGGGCCAGAAGGGGAGCTTCCATGCCACTGGGTCTTGCCAGTTCAGAGCTTAAGCAAAAAAATATGCACATCATGATGCCTTAAAGAAGGTAGGAAATGAAGCTGGGTTTTCAGAAAAAGGCATACGGGTTTCTTACACGTGGATGTTCACCTAAAGCTGCTAATTGGCAAAGAACCATCAAATGTGGGATGTTCAGCCTCTTCTCATCTGTGCTTGGCATCTCCCAACTTCGATAACAGCCTTGGGCATAAATTACTGTTGGGGAAGCAGGGAGTCCCATCCCCAGATCTGGGTGAGGGAGGATCCCACACACCCCATGTCACACAGGGACATATTTCTGCAGCTGCTGCTCACAGGAGGCATAGTGCATATGTGGGGGCCTGGCCAGGGTTCAGGCACTGGCTCATCAGTGCTGAAATAGAAAAGAAAACACTGGCCAGCCTAAAGAGCTCTATGTCTTGCCCTTGCCCCTGAGCCTGCATCAGCCATGACGCCATGGCATCCACTGCCATAAAAAACCATCTGGCTGACTGCCAATGGAGCCACAGGAGCCTGGGCCTAATGAGCCCCTCACTGGTTGTATAGATATTGTATATGTATCTTATTGGCATGGATATGCAAACAGAACCTGTGCCAGTGTGAGAGCATTTGGCCTTTAAAGAGACATCCTCCTGTTTGGCTGCTCAGGTAGCAGTGAAGTCTGTTGCCCGAGGGGTGAGAGGCCATGGTCTGGGAGAGCAGCCAATAAAGCAGGTATGGAAATATGGGAGGATGTAGAGAGAAGCCTCTGAAAACCAGCTTTGCTTTTCCTTCTCACCCTGGGAGTGTAAGAGGGCTGTCACTCCTCCTGAAGAAGGAATCCCCCTCCTCTGCCTCTTCCCAGACAGCTGCCGGATACCTGTGGAGCCCTCTTTTGCCATCAGCAGCAGCAGCAGCAGGCAGCTGCCTGGCATTGCAAGCAGTGGGCAGCAGGACCATGCTGTCGCCCCTCAAGCAGTCTGCTGCCTCATGTAAATGTCTATTTTGCTCGGGCCTTAAACTCAGTTGACAGCTCCTTTGGGAGCTTGGGTTTGCTTAGGTATGAAAGAGTTAGTTGAAATTCACTGCAGCTTATTCACTGAATGCATTACAAATATTATTAAACTAAATGTAAATGCTTTTGAAATGCAAATACCATCCAGGGTTTTTCTCTTTTTTATTTTGCTTAGGCTCACAGGATAGGGGAGCTGACTCGCAGTAGGTTTCTCAGGAGTCTCCGAGCTCCTAGTGTTCTGGCATTTACTACCCATAACTATGCTTCTCATATTCAGATGAGAAATTGGCCCTGCACCAGGGGAGCCCACGTTTATTCAAAATATCCTAGCCCTGCTTATGACTGTGACAAATCCATACCCAAGACTTGCTGCCAGCTTGAAAGTCTGGATCCTGATCAGCAAACTTTGACAACAATCAATTCAATATAACTTGCTATATTAGCAGATGAAATGGGAATGAGCCCCAGGGAGATGAAAAGCCAGCAGAGCTCTGTTAACAGACAAAACTGCTGCCTCTGTGTGTGCACTTGCATGAGCAATAGCTTTTGCATGCATGGAGCCTTCACCTTCTGTCCTTCCTCTATAGAGTAGACTACATGACCTAATAACTTTGACCTTTTGGCTTTACCTATTAGGAAGATATATTACTAATGAACCTTAGGGTATGTTTGTGAAGTCCTTATTTTTCCCTGTGAAACATGAGTATTTCTGTGGACTTTAAAAACTACTATTTGTTGAACTGTTCTACATCTTTGAAAAGTACAGGGACACCCACAAAATCATGCTTTTCTCAGCTCCATACTGAGGTAGAAAATGAAGGGCTGTCCAGGTGACTTGTTTGCAGAGGTCTCACAATTTTGAAATTGTCCTTCGTGCTGTATTTGTCACTTCTCATTCCTTTTTGCTGATTGTTCACTGTTCTTCCTGCCTGCCCAGCTGGGAACAGCTCCCCACAGATGTCCTGTGCCATGCAATGGCCCTGGTAAAGAAAATATTTATTTACTGTCTTCTGCCCCACTGTGGCAACCAGGAAGTTTGGTTTCCTGTCAGGAAGTCAACACAGGGCATAGGAATCTCTGCTATCTTAAAAAAGCCTCAGCAAGCAATGTAATTTAAGGTGAAACTACTTTGGTGTGAGCGACTACAATTGTTATTCATAGCTTAGTCTCACATTTGCATTGTTATCTAGGAATGAAATTGTCACATCTCTGTCCCATGTAAGATTTGTGATTGCCTTGCAAGCTGGAAAGTCAATTTAAATTGAAGGCCCCAGTTAATAATGTACAAGATAATGAGTTTCACCTGGCTGTTCTCAAAGATATTAAGGAAAGTATCAAAGAAATACAAATACCATGTGACACGATTAGCATCATACAGAAGCATTTAGGATCAACATAGTGTCTTTGGTATCTACCTGGTAATTATTACTATGTTTCCCTGGTTTAATTACACTTATACCTGAAAGATTACAAGATAATTATGCTTGCATTTGTTACAGGAAACTAGAAATGGCATGGTTTGTTAACAACAGGCAAGCAGAGTATAATTGGCAAACATGACATGGTTATTTATGCAACACCTGAATGCATGTGTTACTTCAAAGACCCAAGATTGTTGTGTGAGAGGCAAGTGTGAAGCCTAGCCAGTTTAGTACCTGGTAATAGGAAAGAAAAACACCAAGGAAAACACTACATTGTAAAGCAACCTGGCAGTTCTTTGGGGCTGGAAGCAAAATCTTAAAAATGAGGTTTTAGCAACGTAGCAATTTACTACACTTTTTTTCCCCCTTCTGTTTGTGATTTTTTCTCTCTTCTGTATTGGAATGCTGAGCAGCATTTCTACCTATTGCATATATTGTAGGACCAGCTTGACTACAAAGTGTCTTCTGTGATTCCGTGACTGGACTCTGACGGCCAAAGCAGTATCTGTGTTGAACAGAGGGAGGTAAAGAGAGTCACCTTGTTCTTTGCTTTAGCTTGGGGGAAGGTAACGCATTCTGATGGATAGGACCCAGGGCAAAGTGAAAGGACTTGCATATTATTCTTTGCCCTGCTCCTAAAGGTTTTGCCCTTTGACCCCTGGAGACAGATGCTTTCTCTGCCTAGCCTGTTCTCTCTCCAAACTCAGTTAAGCCTTCTAGGTGCTGGCAAAGCCTATAAAGGTGAATAGCGATACAGTGGAAATAGCCCCCAGTCAGCGTTGGGGACGGTATTCTCAATTAATTGTCAGTAGCAGGGAACTGTACACTTCAGGGCTGCATCCTTCAGGCATTGATCAGGCAGGTTTTGCACTGGAGTCAAGGGGCATTTTGTCTGAGTGACACATAGAGAATTCAGCTTAGCTCCTGCTGAGGCAACAGCACCGGTGTGGTACAAAATGTCACTCATCTTAGACGCCGGCTGTCATCTGCTCTGAGGCAACAGCAGTCTTGGCTTGGAGTTGCCTTGTAGCTATTGTGCACTCCTAGGTAAACATTAAATTCTCTCAGCTTGGCTTTTTGTTCCTTGCATACTTATTAAAAAAAAAAGTGCCTCATGAGCCTCATGAAGCTCATAAGCCTTCTCCATGCCAGCAAGCCATCGAGAGTTGCCTCTAGGTATCACTATTTGCTGAATGTCCTGGGACTTCAAGAACATTAAACAGGGTGTTGAAGTATCCAGTGTCAGCATAACCCCAGGCATTTCTACACATCCTCAACTCTCTGTAGACATCGATGTGAAAATACCCTGCTGTTTGTGTACAATAACAGCAGTTTGACTGTGTGATGGCACTGCGGCAGGTATAAATCATTATTTTCACAATGGCAATGTTTATTTTCATCTAGAAACCTTGAAAGAATGTAAAATGGATTTAAGCTTTGCTGTGTTACTCCTACCAAGAGACAGGAAGAGTGAGGTACCAGGAAAACAAAGGACTTAGTGGTATGAATACAGCGTTATGAATAACAGAAATCAAGAATTCTGAATTCTTTGCTGTAACCTCTTGTGATGACCAGCCCTTCTGCTAAGTATTCTGCCCTAATGTTACCTGTGAAAAACCTACTGGACAACTGAGTAACATCTGGATCAGTAAACAAGCAACATACATCTGGACAACTGAGTAACATCTGGATCATACAATAAACAAGTAACAACTCTTTGGCCAAGAAAAGGGTGAAGTAGTGAGTTTAACAGGGTCCAGGAGCAGCCCAAGGGCCTCGCTCCATGCAGTGAGGGCAAGCAGAGAGCTGAGGGTGACCCCAGAACCAGGCACTCCCCATGCCACAGGACACAGACCCACTGGATCTCAGCTTTGTCAGCAGAGCAGGGGCAGTGATAGCAACAACTCCTGCTCACAGTCCAGTGAACCCCAGGGAAAAGCAAGGTCACAAGTCATGCCTGAGACCAGTTCAAACAGCAATTCAAGAGCAAGGCTAGAAACAAGTTCTCCTACAACACAGTTCAATGGAAGAAAAAAATATGATTATGTACTACAAAGCAGAGATTTCTTCTTTTCCAAATGTATTTGAAGAAATCAGATGCCTTCTGAGAAAAATGTTTTCTTATTTGAAAACACTTCTTCCCCTTTAGGAAAAGAAACATAATAGGCATTTAAGCAAACCCTACCAAGTGAACTTTATTTGCCTCTGTAGTGCCTTTAGCATCTGAATCATTCCTTTGGTTAGATATTGTCTATAGCAATGAGATACATGACATGACATAGTAGTCTTCTTTTTGCAGTGTGTATTCAACCATGCCAGGGAAATTAGGAAAGATCTTGAGCCAGATTCTATGATCCTCAAGCTAATGTTTTACATAGCTTTTTTTTTTTTTCTCTTTTGTTTCAACTCATTAAAATTAAAAATAAACAAGCAGCAGGTTTTAATCTTCTCCAGTGACAATGTGTGACTTGTTTACACTCTGACTCTCTCCTACTCCCAGAAAGAACAGCTTGAGTCTGGTAAGGAAAACTCTTTAAGTTCTTGCTGAATCAGGGTTCAGTGTAATTACATTTCTTATCTACAAAAAGTTTACACTGGTATCTACCTGAGGCTAAGGCCCTGCAGCAAGTAGTTTGCTTGCCAGCAGTTGAGCTAGGAAGTCAGAAGCCTTCTCCCCAGTCAGGCACTGTGGAGTCACTAGCAAAATTGGCCCCCAGCACAAGGTTAAGAGAGGAGGAAAACAATGGCTCATGATCTATTCTGAGTGAAGAGGGTCCAATTTTTCCTCTCAGACAAGTGAGTGCTTCCAACAGACTTGTTAACAAAGAAAGAAGGAAGAATCTAAGTTTGTTTTGCACCCACTCAGTTTCTCTGTTTCTTTGCATGGTCAGACCTGTGCACTTTAAAAGAACAACAAAACTTGCTGCTTTTTCTATTATATCTATTCTATAAATCATCAAAACTAATCTACAGGCTAGCAGACCTGTACTTGGGTATGCTGACTCCCTAAAGGTTGACAGAAACCCGTTCAGGAGATTTTCACATGTTGCAAAAGGCACTAGGAGAAGCAGGGACATGACCAGGGAACGTATTTGTCCTGATGGGTCTGCCCCATCGCCACCACCGCTGCTAGTCAGCCAACACATATTGGGGTTTCTGAGAAACAAAGTAACACTGGCCACACAAAATTTCAGTGCCTTCTGGTATCTCAGAACAGAACCCAAACAACAACATCCCCCACCCCCGAAAAAACCCAAACCAAACACACCATCAGTTTATTTCTCTCCCCACCCTCCCCAAACATTAGGCACAAGAGAAAGAGTTTTTCCAACAGTTGAAATTACAAGACCCAGGTACAGCAAGTTCAACATCAGCTGGAAGCTCAAAGACAAAATTATTTAAAGGAGAAAAATAACAGCCTTTAAAACATGCATCTTTAGTGCCTCTTAATCATGCTGTTATCCCCACAGAGCTGACTTTCCTCAAAAGCAGATTAACACAGATTAACCCAACTGAAGTGAATGGCATTTAATGCAACTGAACTGCAGTGGTGGTGCAAGAGAGCATTTAAATGGCCACATTTAAATCCTGAGGTACACAAAACTCCCCACGGTGCACAATTTTGCATGAACTCTCAGGGTTTCTCAACATTTTTGTCAGCTGGATCTCTACATTGCTGGGACTCAATAAACTATCTTTGGTGCTGATTGGCCCAAATTAAGCCCTTGTGCCTCATTACTGTATCAGTTACAGCTGCTGATGCTTCTTGGTAGGGTGGGGTTTTTTTCCCTTATCTTGTATTTGGTCAGATACTGGTGTTCTGTGAGTAGAGTGTGAAAGCTGTGGTTCTGGGTCTGCTATTGTTATCTTCTTAGGGTGTGAAGCTGGCTTCTTTTGAAGATTTTTTTTTCTGTAAGTATGTTATGCCTTAGGTAACTCTTATGATACAAGATGCTGAATTATTTTGCCTATGAAAGTGCTTTTACTTTTTACTTTATGCTATTACCTGCAGAGGTGTGTTTGTCTAGTGATAGATGCTAGTCATTGCCTAGTGTCAGATTGTATGTGCTAACTCTGCTCTGTTTCATTTCTTAATTTTGTTTGTTGGTGACTTGACACAGGTCCTCTATGAGAAGAATAAATATCCCTTGGGTAGGAATGGCTCAACACTTCTCAGAGTTATATATAGAATTCAAATTTGCTTGGGGTGCAGGTGCTCTTATTGCAGGAAGGAAGGAAAAATTATTAGGGATGGAGGGGGTGTTTATGGATCTAGGCCCTTTCCTCCAAGGGTGTTACTCTAGCTGGATCTCTGGGGTTCTCAAGGTGTGGAGAAAGCCATGGCTCCATCAGCTACTAGCTACCCTAGGCAACCAGCTGTACCTCTGTGTGACTTTAAGCAAGCTTTTTTTTTTATTCTGCAAATTGCTGTGTGAAAGAAATAAATGGAAATCTCCACTCTGATACTTTGACTTTCCCAGCCTGCTAAGAAGTGAATCTAAACAGCCTCAGTATTTATTTCTTATCATTTTGGCTATATCTCTATTAACCAATTGAACAGCCCAGTAGGAACTGCCTTGTAGCACAAAAGAAAGGTTGCTTAGGATCTGGTATCTACAGTATGTGTATTGTGGGCTGCTCTTGGCTTCATCCAGCAGACTGAATGTCTGTTAGCAGATGGAGCTGATCATTCTGTTTAGTTTAGCTTGAAAGAAGTCAGCTCTGGGCCTCTCAGTGTTACCAACCAAAGGACAGTGAATGGGGGTGGTGGGAAGCTGGCTTTTCTGGAGTGTATCTTCTGTTCTAGCAACATCTAGTATAGATCGACCTTTGCAGCCAGCATGCAGCAGTACTTCCCTGGAGCCCACCTGCTGATGGTGGGGAAAATAATGCTGGACTTTGCAATGACTGAGCTTGTAAAACTTGAAAATCCCTTTTTTTAACTCATTGATTCAAAGTGCCTGCATGCCTCTGCATCTATAATGGGTTCAACTGCATTGGTTGCTAAGGGAAGAGCGAGTGTTGGATCTGAGAGGAATAATGAGAAAGCAAATTGTTTGAGTATCCTGAAGTGCAAGCAGGAAAAGCCAATATGTTATCACGGTGATCTTAGCCATTTAATTGGCAAGGTGATGCAATGCTTAATTCATTAATGTTTGCTATAAGTGTTTTTAAAAACTCTGAAGAAGTTACTTGAGAATTGTAGAGATTGCTAATGATTTTATGCTGTGAGCATTCAGGGCTAGATTATTTTTCATTTGCTATAAACTGAGTGCTAGAGTTGTTTTATTAAAGGGTCTGTCAACACTTAGGTTATTAAAAATGTGCTTTAATATTAAAACTTATTCCTGGTGGGCATCATGGGAACACTTCCACCTGGACTAATGACCTCCCACCCCACCAGGAGTGAGGGGTATTCAAGCTCTTGATAGTTCTGGAACTGCCTCTATCAGTCTTGTAAATGAACAGAGCTTCGTCTATGCCGAGATGGTGATTTTTAGTTGTGGTCAGTTAAGTTACTGCAGCTGAGGCTGGTGGGGGGAGGAACAATGGAAGAAGATGGAGAAGGAAGTTGAATCCACTGGGGATCGGTTTTGTTTCATTTTTTGAAAGAAAATACATCCAAGAATGAAAACCTGAGGTCAAAGAGAGGTCCTTGAAATGCCAGTGAGTCAAGCTGCAGGTACGGTGCCAAAAATGGTACTCTCAAAACTTTGTCAGTTGTGATCAGTTTTGTCAGGTTTGGGTTTTCCAGGTTTCCTCCTGAGTCCGCAGGGTTAACTTTTTCCGTTTCGCCTGCTTTTGTTTTCTGATGAAACCACTAAAATAACAATTTGGCAACAGAAACCCTTCCCCGTTCGTGAATTTAAAAAAGAACAAGCAAAGCATGAATTAGCATTTGTATTAGAGAGACACTTGAGAGAATGGCGTCAAAGTCACAAGACAAAAAGCCCTTTGTGTGTTCTGGTAGTCACCTTGCTGATCTATAGGCACTAACAATGAAAGCCCAACAAAAGGAAACGGAGAGGTTCTATGTTTAGGTTTCGGGCTTTGTACTCTAGAGACCTGAGTCAGTATTTCTCTCCATCTCTTTACCCTTACCAAAGCGGGAACGAGCTTTAGAGCACAGCTAGGTGGGGAAAAGTCAATTGTGAAGCCGTGAGGTCTCTTTAGTAGGTGAATATTGGTGGCTTCCGTAAGAAGTGAAGCTCATGGAAAACCTTGCAGACCTGAGTTCTCGCATAAGGCTTTCATAAGTTGTTTTTAAACACCCTTGACATCTCCAGAACAGCTCTTAAACTAGGGCTCTGACATCTCCCTGTGCCTAGATGTTTAGCACACGCTGGCTTAGGCTGGGCACTGCTCTGTTGTGAACTCTCATGTCCTGTGTCTTCTGTCTACAAGTGAGATGGTTGCTGGCTAAAATGATACTATGCTTGAATGTTCTGATAATGATTGTCACTTAAGTTCCTTGTGCAGATGGGTAGAGTTGCTGGAGTTGTGCAGCCCTTCAGAAAGTGTGAAGAAAATAGGAGAGTATCTTAGGATCATCTTGCCTCAGGGGAGACTTTTATTTTTTAAATAACTTCACTTGCCTTTTAAGCTTATTGTGGCACAGTCTGCACACTGTTTCCTTTTATTTATTTTCATTTTTACAGCCATTCACTTTGAGAAGAGATTCTCAACGGGAACAGTGCAAGAGTTATGCCAGTAACTGCTTAGGGGGTTTTGAGGGTGGTTTTGTGTGGGATCCCTCCATGCGCTATAACACTTAAAAGCTCCACAAGGAGATAGGAGAGCTAAACTTGTTGATTGGGGAGCCTATTGCTTTCTAGTATCGGCTGGAAAAGAATTTGTGTTCTGTATGCACATTGCAAAGGCGCTAATGCACAGTGAGAAGTCTTCAACCTTCCCTGGGGGCACAGGGTATTCACTGGTGCCAAAAGCGGGACATTGATTTAATGATCTGAATGAGAACAGCCACAGCAGATTATTAGCACTTGCTGGTTTAAATCACTTGCACAAACACCAGTTAAAGGTACATGCAATGAAGAAGCCAACTGGAGTTTCCTTCAGACAGAGGAAGTGAGTCTCTTGTATTCCTCAGTCTTGACTTGTACCTAACTTTTAATAGCCTTGCATACCTTCTGGGAAATCACTGCTAGTCTGAATGCAGTAAGCCTTAGTCTTTCATATCTTCTATGGTAAAGCTCAGTGCTCATCATTAACTGATTTGACTCCAGGTATGTTCAGGAGTGTAGAAATAGCAACAAGAGCATGACTTCAGCCTGTGTGTAGAGAGAAAAAGAAATGCATGTCTGAAAGAAAGAGCTGTTTCTTAACGTTCTAGTGTTGCAAGCAGGTAGATAAAAGGTGACTCGTCTCTTGCAGTGCATGACTGCTTCCAGAGGAAAGTGTAATGGAGAAGTGTGGGGGTTTTCAGGTGTGATGTTTCTTGTTTGTGTGGTGGTGTGTCATTGTTCCCCACCCCCCTCCACCCCTGTGGACCTGGGTAAGAGCTGACTCTGGCACCAGTAGAAGGTTTCCTGCCCCACTACTATGGGCCTGTTACTGTAAGGTGTTCTGTCTCTCTGCATCCCTTTCCTCTCCCTCTTTGTTGGCATTTCTATGATAAAACATAAAAGCAGAAGAAAAGGTTTTGTCTGTGGATGGCGCTGCTTAGAGGCACGGGTTTGCTAATGAGCGGACAAAGTCTACAACTTATGACCTGTTCAGGTGTTTCAGCCTTTCCCAGTGGAAGTATTCAGGGTAGTGAGGCTGGGAACTGCTTGCAGATCTCAAAACCCAGATGGATATGAGGTGGTTTTGGTAGTGGGGGGTCAGCCCAAGTGAGTCAGTGGCAGATGGGGATTTGCTTTGGCTCAGCTGGAATCAGTTCCTGGGCCTATTTGTAAAGCTGTCATCAGCTGTAGATTATTTGCTTCTAGAAGGCTGTTGCTGAAAGTTGTTGCCACCACCTTTAACTACCAAAAGGGAGACTGTATGTGATTGTGTTATGACAGGGTCGCTCCAAATCCCAAATGTTTACTCTGTGTAGAGTATGATAGAGCCCTTAGAGTAGAAAGGAGCAATGGTGACAGAAACAAAATCACTTTAGAGGAACACATTTAGGGACAGCCTGTGAGCTGGCTGCCCCTTCCACGAGGCTTAGGGCAGCACTTGGATGGCATGTGTGCTCACAAGCACGAGGGAGGTATGAGCTTGCTGTCACCCCCTGTGGCTGGGGAGGAAGGACAGCCTGCTGGCTGGCAATTACAGTCCTTCCTTTTCCACTACCCACCCTGCCTCCTGATCACCACTGTCACAGGAAGAGTGGCCTAGTGCACTGGGACAACTTCCTCTGCGGCAGTTGTTATGTGTGAGCACCGCAAGCAAAGCAAGTAGCACTGCATGGCTATTTTGACCATCGTGCTATTCTGCTGCCCAAGGCAACTGTCTGCTTTCCCTCTGTCCTGTGGGAGAGGAAAAAAAACCCTGGCTGCCTGAATGGCTGCCAGTGGGAAGTTTTGGCACCTGTACTAGGTTAACACAAAGTCCTGACTGGTTTGCAGCTGGAGGTAGGGGGTGAGTAAGGCAGGGTGGGATTTGCTTATTTTTTGACTTTTCATTAGTTGGTTTTCTTGGCTGTTCCTATGTGTACGTAAACATTTCCTCCTTGTGTTCCTGCGCCTTTGTTGTTTCCCCTGGTGAATTGATGTTGCTGTTATTGAATGATGATGGTGTTTTTCCTCTTCTTTTTATTTTCAAGCATGAAGTGAGGTGAATTAATGTGTGTGTGTGTGTTTAAAAACACCAAAGGCAAGTGTTTCCTCTGGCACAGAGAAGAAGGTATCTGCTGATCTTCCTCAAGTCCTGTGCTGCTGGCTGGACAGTTCTTGCACCAGAGAGATGGACACAGATCAAAGCATATTAGGTCTTATGCATGAGTGAGATGGTCAGATCTGAGGATCAATTTTTATGTATTTATTGCCCCAAAATTATTTAATGGCAGTAACTAAGGCTCTAGATCTGGATACTGGAAGGAGGTGTTCTGGATCTAAACCTCATGGATTTGGCTGCAGCATTAACTGAGGTCACTCTGAGGAGTTTTGCTCACTCTTCTGCCTTCCTTCTCCCACAGCAGCTCTTGATGTGTTAAACAGGCTGCTGGAACCAGAGCATATGATGTAACAGCCCAACATGTGTTAAAGAGCTCTGTGAATCTCATCAGCCAGGGAGTTTGAGCGTGCACTCTGTAACGCTGACTACTATGTCTCCCTTGCCCCTTCTTCTCAGAGATGGGATTAGCTTCTGACACTGTGCACAGAGCACTTAAGTTGTCTGTGTGAATCTCTGCTAGTGCTTGCTATCACTCCAGAAAAGTGTTTCCACCTGCAGCATAAGCGATTACCTGCAGTTTAGCCCCAACTAAAGCTTTGAGGCAGCTAGAAAGAGTAATGATTCACTTGACTCAGCTGCTCAATAAAATTCATAGCATATGTATTTGTGTGTAATAATAATGAATAAAATTGCTTTTCAGCAGAGTAGAATTTCTGCTCTTCAGCAACAAGAAGTATCACATGGGGGTTTTTAATGTAAAGCAAATAGCTGGAGCTTGTTAATGAAATATAATTCTTGGAGTATTAATATCTGGTATAGTCACATAAATAAAGATGCACTTACAGGAATGAAATGTTTTCCCAGACAACAATATTTTTCCCCATTTCTTTGTTTCTGAATTCAATCCCAAATTGCCTGTTTTGGTGTTTTGGTTTTTTTTTTTCCTTCTCATATGTTATCACAATGTATTGTGGAAAGAAGACCATGGGTTTGTCCTGTAATAAGCAGCTCTGCACCAAGATGCTGGTGTGATATGTGAGGCCATCTTTCATTATTTCAAAAAGTATCAAGTTATTAAGGCTAATGTGGCCTGGCACATGTGTGGTCATTAGCCATCCCTTACTCTGAAAAGCAAGAGATGCTGCATGGGATAGGGCTGTGGGGAAGCTGGCCACGATGATAAAAGCATTTTTAAGGCATGTTTTCATTACTTCATGTTAAAACCTACTGCTGACTTTTATAGGTGATTAGCTGAAATGTATGGTCTCCACACTTTTATATTACTTTTAATGTATCTGCTTAGTCCTTGGGAAGCAGTAGGTTGCAACTGAAACATTTTTCTTCTGTTGACTTGAAAAGTATAGTAAATGCTACACTCACGGCTAGAGAGTTGCCTTTGTTTATTTTTTCTCCTGCTATCTGCCCTTTTGCCCACAGCAGTTTGTAATTCAGTCTAACAAGGAGCATAGGCATATTATAGGTTATTCCCTTAAAACCAGGCTTAGCAATCAGATAATTGGTTTCTTTCAGCAGATGCATGGCTACAGAACCCGAGTGAGGGTTGGGTATTTTTTCTTTTGTGGTAATAAGCACTATATGGCTATGTTTAACTAGTTTTTTTCAGCCTCCCCCTAAGACTGTCTCAATTCATCTAATCTCTTAAAATACTAGAGATCCCAGCAGATGCAAGTGGGGGTCATGTGGTCAGAAGCTCTTTCCATCCACCTATAAGGAAACCTTCAGAAACTGAATGGTACAAACCCAGATTTAATGGCTAAAGTTCAGAAAACTTGAGAAGCCAACAAAGCAGGGGTGAAATGAATTCAAGAGTAGACTGCAGCAGCCTAACAACAAAATTTGAGCCTCTAATGTATAACATGTGTTCCTACTTTCATTCGTCTGCTTTACAAGAGCTAATACACAGCATTTTCAGGGTTCACAAGGGGGGCTTTTCTCCCTCTAGGCTATTAGCTACAGTAACGGCTTATTAAGAAAGTTAGACTTTCTCCCAGCTGGGGGAAAAAGTGGCCCTGAAGGAGAGGGGGGAGGAAGAGGAGAAAACTGAACATTTTGTTTAAACAACTTAACAATACAATGCCAGAGGAAATGAATCAGAAGAGAGTGATTTCTGCAAGCATGTATGTTTTGCTTTATGAAAACAAAGAGGTTTAAATCCTGGCCTCCCAAGAGTCAATACAGCTCATATTTAACTTAGAATGGTAATAAGGGGTCCTGGTTTGGTTGCTATGGGGGGATGAAGGTATTTCCAGAAGAACAAAGAGTAGTTAGGTTTCTATCTAGTATAACGTCCTAGGGGTACTTCCCAGGATTATTTTGTGGTGTTTGGGTTATTTTCCCCTAAAAAGTAACCATATCTTTTCCTACCCCACCCTTGAAAAAACACATGTCATGTAATGTCATTTTCTACAGAAAATTAGGTCACAAGCACCTGATAATGTGGTCTTGTCTTGTGGGTTATTGGCACAATTCCTTGGTTCCTCCCTGCTGTGGGGTCAGCTCAGCTCTGGGGATTCTTAATGCTGCTCTAAGCTGTGCCACACCAAGGAGGCCCAAAGGACCATCTGGCAGGCAGGGACTTTGGAAGACTGTAAATAAACCCATATTTTACATGGACTTGCCCTGTGTGAGGTTTCCTTCCTCTCTGTTTCCCAGGTTAGTGAGATCCTCAGTCACTCATTAGGAGAAGACAGAATAGGAGGATATGCTCTCAGCCCCACACCCAGTGTGGCTTGGAGCAATCTGCTTGTGTATGTATAGTCTGTAGATTATTAATATCCGCTTGTGGCTAGATTGTTCATGTGGTTTTGTCTGTATGTATTTCCAAACCATCCTGACCCTAAAAAGGGCTGTTTCCTGGAATAAGCCCTCTGTGGGCTTTGAATGACTGATTTGTGATTGCTATCCTTAGACTAAGACTGCTGGGTGAGAGGGGTACGTAATCTTGGCCATTCTCAAAATGACTGACAGATGTTTCACACTTCTAGTGGTTTTTCACAGCACCTTAAGTATGTGCTGGTGCTGAACTGGAAATATTGTTATTTACCCTATCCATTAGTCCATAGGAACAGCTGACTATCTTGAGATACTTTGAGATATTAGCTCCTCTTTTTTTCCCCTCTGCTCTGAATCCCTTCGTGTTCCCCTAGTTCCAGCTACACTGGTACTTTCCAAGATGTTTTCTGTGTATCTCGGGTTGTCCATTTATCTGTAAGGAGTGATAGCAGTCGGTGTGTGAAATCCTGCTCTGAATTTCCACAGCCTCTGTCCTGCCTGTCTTGCTGCATGCAAAGCTTCCTGTTTCCTGGCTGTAAGCCTTTGAAAGCAGCCGTTCAGTGTTCTGAAGCAAGTTTTTGATTTCTTCTCTCGCCTGTTTGGAATGCACACCCTTGGCCTTGCTACAGCACTGACTAGCTGAGGCAAGGCAGGATCATAGAATCATAGGGGTTGGAAGGGACCTCGAGAGATCATTGGGTCCAACCCCCCTACCAAAGCAGCTCCCTAGCTCATATTGCACAGGGAGGCGTCCAGATGGGTCTTGAATATCTCCAGAGATGGAGACTCCACACCCCCCTGGGCAGCCTGTCCCAGAGCTCTGTCACCCTCACTGTGTAAAATGGGTTGACCAGCCATGCAAGTAGATCAAGGAGAAAGAGGTTTCTCTTTGGAAATTCTACATGGTGTTGTTATTCAGGTCAATACACAAATTCTGGGGTTTTTGTTTCAACCTAATATGATAGTGCAGCCCTATAGGGGCTACCCTATTTGGGGATGATGAGCTATGACCAGAGGTGATGTTAGCACAGGCCAGGTTGCAGTACTTGGTGACACTGCAAACTCTACTGACAAATCGAAACAAGGTAAGATGTTAAGTCAGGTCTGGGACATGTCCAGGAGAATCCAGGTGAGAACAGCAGGACACCAGCCAGGAGATGGAGCTGCCTAGACTGTTGGTACAAGAATTATCCAGCATGAAGGGATGAAACAAGACTAGAAATAAGGCTGCCTGCAGCTCTGGGGCTTTTTTGGGAAGCCCAGTAAGCAAGTAGGATGGGGCAAGGCACAGGCATGCCAGCAGCAGGGCTCCAGCGAGGAGTCAAGCCCTAGGGCTGAGCTGCAACCCAGCCATGGGCAGGGCATGAGCGTGTGGGGTCTCAGGTGCAGTTGGCCAAGGTAGTGCCCTCAGGAATGTGAGAGCCAGACCCCTGTAATAGACTGCAGAGTTGATGGGCTTTTATCATGCTGTCAGTGTGCTGTCATAAAATGTAGTTTGTAGTTCCCTATTCCAACAGAAAGCATAATTACAATTTTCTTCCTAATCAACAGCCTGTTTTCTGAAAAATGGCACCACAAATGTATTAGTCAAAAGCCAGTGGAAATAATATGTCAATGAAGTGTGTGCATATGAGAAAAACAGAAGGATGAGTAATTGGTTGATCTCTTTATAGGAGGGATGAAAAGACATTCCTTCTGATAAATTTTCTTAAGTCTTGTGGCCCAGTGAAACAAGCCGGCCCTGCTAACAGAATTTCTGAATGTGTCTTGCTCTTCCAAAATATACAAATCTGGAGAAGTCTGAGGAATGTCCAAGAAGGGGGTTACATTATTTTAAGCCACGTGTCCCTTGTCCTATTTTTGCCATGTTCTCATGGGTTTTTCTCATATTCCCCATGCTAACAGTTGAATCGCAAATGATCAATTCTCCTATCAAATAAGTAATGCCTCTGAAAATAGTAATGCATCCTCATCTGAAAGGTTATTTCTCTTCAAAAGAATTTTAATAAGAAAATCTAAGTGAGAGTATCAGACAAACGAATAACAACATTACTTCTTTAGAAACACTGCCCAAACTCTGTATATTCTTCTGGGTTTAGCTTAGCAAAAATATAAGCAATCAAAGTAGGACTTGAACCTTTTTAAGGAACAGTTCTCATTAGGACTGTATGCGTATGAAGTTGGACCACAGTATGAAGTCTCAAGTCCAGACTTAACCAGACATTTTTGGTATAGGGAGGAGGGGAAGAGGTTGCAAAGATCTAAGCCCTTGCTGTAGCCCATCCTGCAAAAGAGCACTAGAGATGTCTGGTCAAGATACAGGAAAGGGCTTTTGTTAACAATACCTGTTCAGAAGTGGGCTGGAACCTTCATTGAAAAAAACATGCTGAATGTGAATTAAAGCTAAGGTTATTTCCTGCTGTTGGTTTTATTGTTGTAGCCGTGATCAGGAATGGTGAAAGAGGCTGCTTGGCCATATTTCTGGTTCAACCAGAGTTAGGAAATACTGCAAATCTCCTTGGGTTTCCATGAAACGTCCATCCTCAAGTTGCACATACAAGAAGTTTACATGAAATGTGTACTACAACTTGCAGTGCATCGGTCTTGGAGGATCCATGGACTCCTTCTGAGAGGCCATAAAAAATAATTATCAACAGTTTTAAGTGCCCTAAACAGATTTACACTTCCATGGAAAAAGTACAAGGATCTACCAGAATACAAAACAAAAAGTCTTTAAGTGCTTTAAATAACTTTGGGCTTGTCTACCAGGAATTCACTGTGTCTCTCAAGTTCATCCTCAGTCATAACTTACAGATGGGAGGCAGCAGCAAAACTTATCCTTGGTTTTTTCCACACCCCTGGAGCTGATTATCTGGTGACTAATAATTGTTGCCTTTCCCTAAGTCAGGTGCTAATTTTGCCTTTTCCCCCTCTGTTTAGGCACTGAACTTAATTTCTGCTGCCCTATAAAACCTGTTTGAAATTAGCTATTAAGTTTAAAAGGCATTGGAGATGAGAGGGACTCTGGGTGTGTGTACCCCTCCACACACGTGCATGTGTTAATAAGCTGCCTAAGCTTAGTTTTCTTAGGAAAGGAAGCTAACAAACCAAGAAAATCAGACTAAAACTTATTTTTTGGGGGGAACAGCTGTAGAAACAGATATTGAATGATAAATTAAGCAGCCTATGATGCCCCCCCATGCAGTTGCCATATATTAACAACCCACATGCCACAAATGCATAATCGTGTACGACCTTTTCAAAGATGAATGAATCTTTGTGGTTTGAAGGATTGTTTATTAGAGGATGGATGGATGGGAGGTAATAAATCAGAACCCCTTTCCACTAATAGCACTGAAACTGTTATTTGCCGTGTCAGGCTATGATTTGTGTGCCTGCTCAAAGCCTTCATGCAGTTGTGCTTCGGTTGGTGGTGTGGTGTGGCTTGTTGGGGTTTTTTTTTGACTATGTATTATCCTAACTTATGTGTCTCAGTGCAATGTGTGCACTCAAGTTTAAGAACTGCGATGACCATAATTTTCCACTCTCATTACAGGCTCTGATTTCAATGTCCAAACTTACCATCATGTGGAGTAATGTTATTTGGAAACACCTTATATGTGTATTTTGCCAACAGATCTGTAGAACAGGGATAATTTAAACTTTTTTTTTTCTTTTTCATGTATGAATGGGTATGTAGATGACCAGCATATTTGACTCATATAATTGATTTTTTTTTTTAAGTTAAGTGGAAGATTAGTGGTTCTGTATTTTAGTAATGTGTTACTAATGGGATAATAGCTTTTGTAATGCTTTTTTGCTACTAAAGTTGTAAACCTTTACTGCTTTTATGACATTTTCAATGAAAACGTTCTTGAGTTCAGAGGATATGCTGTGGCCTGATTTGGAAAAACCAGTTGATGAATTGCCGTTTCATTTGACTTATCTGAAGCTCTTGTTTTGTTTCCAACATGAAACCGTAATGGATACCAAAACCTTAAAAGCTGTGGTCAATGGGATTCTTATTCTCTGACCAGCTCTACAAACTGTGTATTTGAGAAATGCATATAACATCTATTAATTATTGCTTTAGCACATCTAGCTAGTTATAGTATCAGTAAGAAACAACATGGCCAAGGAACGAGTTTTACTTGGGGCCACTGCACCCACGTGAAATTCACAGTGGGCTGCCTAGTGCCAAACTTAGCTTGCAGAAACAAGCTCTAGTCCAGTTTCTCTTCCCACTAGAATCTGTTACTGTTTGAATGGCAATTTCAAAGGTGGTGTGAGGTGAAAATCTGATCTGCTGCCGTGTATATTCAGGTGAGATGAATTGTAAGCTACAGCACTTCAGTCCCTCTCTTAACTGTGAAGGGGGGGTGTCTCCAGGGTGCAAAGCTCTAGCACGGGTCAAATCAATTCCACCTTGGGAGGATAGTCTGTGAGGCTTATGCTCCCAAGTTGGTGAGCTTTCTGAAATAGAATCCCTTTTGCTATTCGATTCAGGAGAAGCAGCCTTGGGTCTCTTTGCAGGGGCTCCAATGTCGTGCGTCAGTAGGGAAATTTGAGTGGGTAAACGACCACAGTTCATCAACAACTCTTCTTTTACCTAGTGTTTCTGATCAGTGGGTGTGCTCCTCCTGATGAGCTGCAAATGTGTACTTAATATTATATTAGCTATTAACTCCCAAAGTCAACAGTTTCCCTGGTAAGATCAGAATGCTTCAAACATGACTCAGTATTTAAAAAAATAAGTAGTATTTTTTTTTCAGTGTAAAAGAACCCTTGTTAAAACATTTACAAATACCTTTATGATCTTATACTGCTTTCCTAAAACACTGATTGGCTATGATGAATATATCTATATGCATGTTGTCGTTCTCTCCCGCTGCCTAGCCCCCACTTCTTTTATCAAAGAGGAGAAAGTGTTTCTGCTTTTCTAGGATCCAGAGAAACCCCAGGTTTTAGCACTCTGTAAGCATGAATTGGAGCCTGAAGACCTAAAAGATGTGAGAAGCTGGTGGGGTGCTTTCGTCCCCTTGCAGCAGGGTGAAGGGTGTTTGCTTTTGAATGTCCCCTCTGTGGCGCAGCCAGGGTGGAGGTCCCTCCGTGCTCCCTGGAGCTGTCAGCCTGCTCAGGAGGAGAAAAGGAAAACCTCTTTTTGTGTGTGTCCCTCTTTGAGACTGAGAGATTTGCAACAGCAACGCTGCCAGGGCTGTGGACAGTTCATTTTGTAACCCCTGAGCTCCTGTTTCTCTGCATTTATGCTTTTATGGTGATGCAGTTCAGCGGGCTGGATGCAGCTTCGCTCCGGAGTTAATGACACCAGCGTCTCTGCGGCAGTAGCGAGAGGTTGCTGTGGAAATGACAGTACCCTTACAGCAGGGAGCGAGGGGCCTGATCCAAAGCCCACTTGACCTGACAGAAGCTTTTCTGTTGACCTCACTGGAGGGTGAATGAGGCTCCCAAGGGAACGGCGGTTCCCCTCCCAGCAGCAGTCAGCTGGTTCAGTGCTGCAGGAGGGGTTAGTTACAAGCAGTGTTTCACCATATTCCAGGCTAGCAGCAAGTTTTTATATCCCTGCAGCAACAGAGGACGTGGCGCTTACCAAATTTGTGTCATGAGCAACTGCAGAGGTGACAAGTTGTCAAATGGATGTTTGCTGCCTAAATAGGAGGAAAATGGTGAGCCTGAGAAAAATGGATGCATATGTATGTGTCTTGGGAATGTGTAAGCATTCAGTGAGCAGTCACAGTGGTTTTCTGAGCATCCCGTTCAGCTTGATCTTGGTGTGAAATATGAATGCTGGGCTGAGACCCCTCAGGCAGATGTCTACCGGTCTGCCAAAACTTGTCAGGACCTCAAATGCTTTGTGGGGGGAAGAGAGTGGCCCTGACAGCACTGTTAAACCTAAGCTGGTATGTCCCAAACAGCTGATCTTGACCTCTTCTGGGTCTGCAATGATTCAAAAAGGTCCCAGGGTGTTTGGACACAGATACAGCACTAGCTGCAGAGTGTCTGTAGTGTTACTGGCCCTTTGCAGTGTGTCACTGTCCTCTTGGGTTGTTACAGTGCAACAGTCTGATGCTATACTGTAAAACAGATATTTGAGGAGTCTGAGGCTTCTTTTTGACCTGGGTTATTTGTCAGTTTTGGAAGCAGTAAGCAGTAAGTGTAGGGGTATAAATCAGTAACTGGAAAAGTACGACAAGAGGGAAAATGTACAAACTCCTTCAGCCAACTTTGTGCCACTGAATCATGCTGCTGCTGTCCTAGAGGTCTGCAGTAGTTCATTTCTTTCAGGGCTAAAGGGGTGAGGACAGGCTTTACTTACTGGCTGCAAATGTTTAAACCTGCCTGAGATGCTGCCAAGTGCATTTAATGTATGGTAGGAGCTCAACACCTATGGGGTTCAAAAAGAGGGTCAGCTTTTGTGTTTGGTGGTTTAAGGTGATTCTTTCTCCCATCCCAGCCAGACCTGGGCTGCTGCTCAGTTAGGTCCTGTGAAGGCTGCTGAGCCAGAGGTGGATTGCTGTGTCTAAAAGACTGAGGAGTGATGGTCAATACTGTTTGTTCCTGCCTGCAATGTCAAATGAATAGACTCGAGGTTTTTTGGAAATGGTCCTGATGAGAAACTAATAGTCCATGGAAAGATCATTTAGCTAGATAAAGTGAGAAATTATAAACCATATGAAGTAGTGTAAGAAGAGAAGAATGCTTCCCAGGACACTTGTGCATTTGAGTAAAAGGAAATAACAGAATGATTAAATCTGTCTCAAGAGAGAAAAGGGAGATATTTCTAAGAACTTGGTAATGTGATGCAGTAATTACATCTATAAAGTAGTACAGGAATGCTGTGTGTTAAGGTCTTTAAATTAAAAGATTATGTGATTCCGATTTTTATAAGGATGTTACTGATAGGCTAGTTTACTGATCCATTGGACTTTCTAATAAATATTAATGTTTTTATAAACCTATTAATTAGTGGTTAAGACTAAGGAAGACGTTGGAAAGTGTGTGTTTATTTCTAAACCTCATACAGGTTGAAAAGTAAAGTGATTCTACTCCTGTCTGCAATTGCTTTACATGGGAGCTATTCCTCCTTACAAATAATTATTCTGGACATGTTTATGTGGAAGGAGTCAGGCTGTAGATTTCAGTCTGTGGTAGCTCTGTGGGTAGTATATTGATAGTAGAGCATGCAGAATGGTAGTGCTGTTGTGTAATGGGTGGCATGAAGGTGCAACCCGTAACTAGAGTGAGAGGGAGAACTATCCAAGCATTAAGTGATGCTTTCTCTTTATAATAACACTCTTGTCTGGCACGCTTGTATTTTGAAAGCTACAGGCTGGCAGGTAGAGCTGTCTGAGACTGAATGGTAAATACCACCCAGCTGCTGAGGCCTGGCAGCCGCTGAGGCCTGCACTGAGAACCTCCTTTGGCACACATGTCTCAATCCACTCTGTGAAAGCCTCCCAGAATAGGCCTGAGTGATGGGAGAAGGTGAATGCAGACAAGAACATGCCTGCACTGCTTGCGGGTGTGATCCTTCCTGCAGTTTAAAGCAGCACCGAGCCTGCTCTTCCTTGTCACAAGGATTTTTTTTTTTGGATCAGTTTTCAGCCCACCCTAGAAACATGTGTCAGTTGGGGATTCCCCTTAGTGTCCTTATTCACCTCACTGCGTGCTCCCAGTTGCTGCACTCCAGTAGTATATTTGTGGGTTTAGCGCTGATGAAAGGCGGTCTGCTGACAGCTCTGAAGACGTGTTAAATCTACCAGAGGCCTCTCTGCTCCGGCTCAGTGCTGACCTGCAGGGTGGTCTCCCATGGGACCAGGCTGCTGCTGATTCCTGTTTAATTTTTGGCTTTGCTGAGCCCACTAGCAAAACCACTAATGGGTACCACTTGTACAGGCTTATTCTGATACGTATCAACAAGTCTGACGACCAGCTCATTCACAGCAGCTCCAGTGCAGCTGCTGGTGAGGACTTGCTGTTGCTACTGATCAGTGTATGTGCTTCAGCATGGAAGCTGGCAATGCAAATCCCCTGAGCATCCAGGCTCCCCAGAGGTACAGTTGGGCCACAGCAACAGAACCAAATAACTCAACCGTAAAGGCAAGAAAACACTGAGTTCTCTGTGGGTCTCTAAAGGGACTTGCCCAGAGAAGAACAGAAGTTCTGCCACTGAGCATCTTCTGCTGAGAGACCTTTGAGCAGCCTTCAGGCCGGCTCTCATAAGAAAGATGCTTTGTGCTGAGGATAGCAGCACCAGAAAAGGAGTTGAGGGAGAGGTATATGTGAAATATCTCAGGTAGGTGTCTGAAGGAAAGCATTTGAAGTAGGAGGAGGGTAAGGGCGGGAGAATAAGAAAATGAGAAACAAATTGAGGTTAAAGAAATCTCCCCTTAAAATTGTGTATTAGAAAGCCTTGTCTCTCTCTGTCTTGGACTCAAGTAGTATGAAGTGACAATGAGTCCAGCAGCAATAATCTCAGATTTTCCTCAGGTAGCTTCCCAGACAGATGGACTTTTTCTACCCTAGTAGTATTCCTGGCAGCAAGAAATAATGCACAAGGCTGTTTCCAAAGGTGGTGCAGCTCCTGAAGCCCATGGATTCTGTGTTCTGTGCTAGTGGGTATAAACACACCAGACCTGTTTTAAATATAAAAATGTGGGTATTTGTTTTGTGTTTAGGGTGTGGGGTTTTTGCGTGGGATGTAGTTGCTGTTCGAAAACCTGCTGTGCTTTGGTATTACAGGAGTAAACTAGGTTTCTTGCAGTCTGGAGGGGAAGGCATCCCCGCCCAATACCCATGGGACACAGAAAGAAAGGAGAGAAATCTGGACCAAAAATACTTAGTTGGAGCTTTGAATGAAGTAAGCTTAAAGAATATAAGGGGAATAAAATTAAACATGCATTTGACTGACTTTCATAATGTTATTTTACAGAGGACTTAAGAGTAAGGTGAAAAGGCTTCAACACTCAAGCAGTTCACTTTGCCCTGTAGCTGAGACAGAGCTGAGCAGTTATTTGTTAGGGCTAGGGATCAACACATAAGGACTAAGGGAAGAAATCACACGTATTCTTTCAGCCTCCCACCTGCTACGCTTCCACTATCTCTAGAGCAATAACAAAGAGAAGAAAGAGTAACAAAGTTGTGTTCATGTATTTCACCATCCAGGTACATGGCTGAAGGCTCAATTTTTGGCAGCATCTGCCAACCTTTCTCCCTTGCTTTGACTTTGTACCTGCCAGTCATGAAATCTAAAAATGCAGCTGTTGCTTGTCTTTATTACCTGCTGATCACTGTTAGTCTGCCTCTGTTGTATTTGGGATAAGGCACCCGCTGTTGGCAGTTCAGGGGTGATTGAGGTAAGATGAGCTGCAGGTTGGGTTTTTTCCTTTCTCTGCCAGAGCAAGTCAGCACACGTTCAGCAGGTCATCTTGTTGGAAATACTTGCTTGCTGAAACACAAATTCTTTGTGTTTAATGGTGTTTCTGTAAGAATTTCTGATCGTGGGGAGAGAGTATGCTGACTATAAATTTCTCCAGAGATGCTATAGAACTACTTAATGATTCAGATGAAATGTTGAAACTCTCTCCTGGCGTTGCCAAGTAGCAGATGCTTAGCAAAGGCTCAAGCAAGAGGGCATGCCAGCCTTTCCTGTGAATACCTTCTTTCTTTCTGGCAAGCTGTTGCTTTGGGCCTTCCTGAGGCAGAAGTTGTTTCTGGTTCACAGTGTTCAAAACCCACTGGTGGACTGATTCTTTTCAGGTTGTTCAAATTTTCTTTAAAACTGATCACAGGGAATATTTTTGTATATCTCTTCTGTTTGTGATACTATAGAAACAATAGTCCTGGTTTGGAAAGTAGCTTAATGCTACTTAGAGCTAGGGGATAATCCCAGCTGACTTGTACAAAATTGTTTGCGTGCTCAATATTTGGAAGATCATTAATTAACTTGCTGAGTCAGAAGCACAGTGTTTTTATCTGCCCTACTTGAGATGAATGGGGGATGTTACCCCAAATAATACCAACAAGGATCTCTTAAAGAAAAGCTCTTCTGTGTGTTTACAGTTCTATATTCCTGAATATAGCATAAAGTAGTAGTCTAGGTAAGACTCAGGTTCTTACTTGTTTTAAATACTTAAATCCAACAATAGTATAAGTGACTTGTAGCTCTGCTATCCAGAAGATGGTGTATTTCAATGTGCTTCTTTACAAGTCTTATTTAGGAGAGATTATGGTCTTTCTCTTAATTTGTATCCAACTATTCCTTTAGTGATGATAATGTATTTGGGGGGGGGTGGAGGGGGAAGTGATTTATTCCTGCTTGTTTACTTATCACCTAAGTGGAGCTTTTGACTTCTTCCAGGTGTCCATTTTGCAATCCAGTGGGTTTGTTATTGCAAATCAGTAATTCCCTTCTCCCCCCCACCATCCCCCCGGTTACCCTCAACTACAGTGTCTCATTCTGATCCTGCCTTAGGCTTGCTCAAGTGTGATAGGTTTCTTGCCCAAGAAGAACCTATAACATTTCTCTTCACTAACACTGGTATAGGAGAAAGGAATTGGCTCATTCTATCTTAAGTGGGGGTACTTTCCTTGAGGAAATAAGTACAGCCCTTCCATGACAGCATCTCTCAGTTGTGATGCTCAGGGCTTCCCATAAAGGAAAGGTCTGCGCTGTCCTTGGACCGTGACCGCTGTGAGTGGCCCCTACCAGCTGCTTCAGTGGGAAATGGCAGAGACCCTACAGGTTGCATTGGTTGAATAAACAGCCTCAGGGAAAGCTCCTGTCTCCTCTCTGATACTTGGGGGCTGGCCTTGTGTGAGGATATATCCATTCTATATTTAACATACTTAACAGTATGTTTATTTTGCTTTAATGTTGTCTTTGGCTATTCATATCTCATGTAACCTGTAATGGTGGGTTCTATAGGTTAATGTGTTTTAAGGATACTGCCTTTTTCAGTCTCAGCTGATGGCCTGTCATTCACTACTCAATGCTCTTTCCTTCAAAAAAAAGGGGAGGGGGGCAACAAAAGCAGACAGATCTTTCAAATGAGGTTTCTGTTCTCCTACCATGTCAGTATCTTCCTTTGTGAAATCAGAGGCTAAGATGCAATATCAGCATTAGTTTCCAAGCATCTTGGACATCACTGTTGTAAAGATCTAGGTACTAAACTAGTCTCCCAAGTATTTTAAGTGCATTAATAGAAGATGTAAATCCAGTTGATGATTACTGTCCAGACCACAAAAAGCAATTAATGAGTTTTCTTTAAGTAGCATATGTATGAGGTGATTTCCTGAAAATAGGGAGAGGTTGCAACATATCCTGTAGGTCATTAAACACTTTGGGACTTGAAATGAGAATCTGGGGGGGGCAAAAAAGGAGTGGTTGCTCTGGAGCTCCTTCTTGGGAAGTGAGCAAATTGGGGGCTTTTTTAAAATACTTATTGGAGAGATCTATGTTCCTATTCCTACAGGAGAGAAGAAATTCCTTAGTTATCCCAAAACAAAAACATTAAACTCTCTGCAAGTTTAAAGGAACCACCTTACAGTAAGGCTTCAGTAGGTTTTTCAGAGCATGGTCATGTTGCCCTTCCTTTTCCTACTCCTTTTATGTCATTCCCTCAACTTCTGCTGCTTCTCAGTCTGAGCCCGGTTCGTCATCCTACTACAGTTTATATCAGCCTTTGCTGTGGGCAAAAGGTGCAAGGCAGGAGGTACAACCCATCACAGTAAAATACAGCTGTCCCAAGGCATTTCTTTGGGTAGCTGAGCACTTCTCCAGGCATTTTCCAATTTGTGATGGCTCCCTGCGCCCTAAGCAGATTGGCTTTAAATACGTGTGGCATACTTGTATGTGGTTGTTAAGTCATTGGGACCCACCTATGTTCATGGACTATTCTCATATCTTTAGGAAAAATGCCCTTGTTACTGTTTTGAACTGCCAGCAGTGACATAAACAGGAACTCTGAAATTCAGAACTCATGCTGAAGAGTTCTTGCCTTGGGTCTATACTAACAAGAATGAAGCTGGATTTTTTTCTTTCTTTAAAAAACTGCTCCTGTGCAGTGCACATGATAGTGTGTGTTCTATGTGTTGGTGGTGGGATTGGTTTTCAGTGTGGGGTTTTTTAACTTTAGGGGACTTGTATAGAATTCCTGGTCATAGTTTAAAAAAACCCCAACAAACCCAACAAACAACAAAAAAGAACTATACATGTATTTGTGGACCTCCTAGAGATGGGGAGAACATAGCGATGCTTGCATGTGCAAGAGAGATGGTGCTTTATTGGTTTTTAAAATGGGTGTATTATTTATTTGACTAATTCTAAGGGAAACTTGCTGTATTTTTGTCCCTGCACACCCAGCCCTGACATATACCCCATATGTGATTGTTTTGTTTAATTATATACCTTTACTGACTGTTTCCCTACTAGTCCTGGACTTAAGAAAACCCAAATGTAGAGCTTTATGTGAAACAGAGCTAATATAAAGGATATGAAGTAACAGTAAGCAAAAGGTACAGCAGTTCGAATTGCTGTACTAGAACACGGTTACTATCAACATGAGTGATGTCAATAACATGCAGCAAGAAGACAGACCCAGCACAGAGAGAGGGGTTCCTGATGAGGAACACAGGAGTGGCAAGCTGGTTAATCGCTGGTGCCTGCTCTCTCTGAAGCCTTTCTCTGTTCCTGGCCCTTCCTTCAGAGCCAATGAGTCACTTCCCCTCTTCCCTGAGGAGAAGTTCTTTAGAAAATGGCATCCCAGGGTGCCGTGTTTATTGACTTTCAGAATCAAATTGTTCCACATACCTGCAGAGATGTTTTTCCCTAACTGCTGACTCCATAGATTTTCTCTGGGCATTGAAAGTCAAACTTTCTTCTGACTTGGGTCTTGTTGAGGCTTCAAACGCTCACCTTAGATTTTACTTTTGGGAAAGTTTAGCTCCCCTCTCTGCTGTGGCGTGTGTGGTGGACTGAACAGCAATATCATCTCCAGATATGTTGACAAGGGACTTACCCAGGAGGCAGTTTGTGGCATTGAAAGGCCATGTGCTGAGGCTGTATTCTCTGGGACTGAATACACCTGACATCAGTTCAAGATCTCTCAAAAAAATAGGTGTTATTTGAAAGGTCAGATGAGTTTGAGTCATCTTTTCCCCCCTTCCTCTCTTTTTTTCTTTTTTCTTTTTTTTCTTCCCCTCTCTTGCAGGGGAGTTGGGGGGAAGGTGAGGGGGTGTCCCTGGGGAATGCTCCCTTCAGTCCATCAACCCTTAATAAGGATCTCTGTAAAGTGCCTTATGCTTACTTTATGCCATCAGCTGTGAAGTTGTATTGCTTCCATAGTAACCAGTGACGTTATCAACACAAGACTGACTTCGCTTTAGGAACAATCAGGTGTAGAAACTGCTGTGTCATCTCCTTTAGCCCAAGACCAGGCCAGCAGTTCTGCCATCTCTCACCTGGTTCCCATGTTGGAACTGGACTGGATTGAACCTTAGCACTATGGTCTTGGCTATCTTGGAGCTTTTCTGCAGACCTTACTGAGAGATGGACTAGCAGCCCGTTGGTTGTCAGTGTTTTATTTCCTTTATGCTTGCTTTAAATACTGATGGTGCTCAGGAGCTTTTTGTGTAATAACCACCAGGAGAGTATCCCTCCATGAAGGGGGAAAATAGAGAATTTGAAAGTGTGTTTTCCTGGCAAAAGATAATTTATATGTGCTTTCAAGTACTCTCTGCGGTTAAATAGCTTCTTGGTCTGATTCACCAGTGTATTAAAGCTGTTCTTTAGCACACTAAAAGTACAAAATGGCTTTATAGTAGATCAAGTAATCACTGGAGAGTATCTCCTGGTGTTGGTGGATGTGACATCTGGTAAGGTTGCCATAGTAGCGCCCATGCCATTCACTTTTCTAGGCTGTGAACATCAGGGATGCACTCAGTGAAAGACCCAGCATCACCTTACCTCCTCCTCCTGTTTTTAGCACCTTCAGGGTCTATTTGGGTCTGAATTTTAGTAGGGATGGATATGGAGCTCAGCAAGACTCCATAATCCAAAACCTTGCTTTAAAAAAAAAAAAAATCCTTCACGTCTTATGTATTTGGGTCTCTTACATTGACTGTTCCATAACTGAATTGGAGAATTGAACTAGGTTTCCATTTTAAATTGCACTCTCTAATCCTTAAAAGTGAACTATCACCCCAGGTTTGAAGGCAATTTATTTGTATGTATACATTAATTTCTCAAAGTGTGTGTATATATTTTCTTATATAGAAGTATTAATTTTCATAATGACTGTATTAAGTCTGAGTGCAATCCTGGTGATGAGGATTAAATTTGATTTGCAGGATTGAGTTCAGTACTATATGGCAGCAGAACCCAGGTGTTCATCTTAATTTTGCTCTAACTTCATCACTGCTCTTAACTATAAATTTTTCAGTGTGGTCTAAAGTTGTGAGTAGCATTCCTCATATGCAATGAGCTTACATCATGCAAAACAACTAATGGTAACGTAACAGGATGTGGCATGGCTGAGACTCTTATAATACTGGAAGACTAGAGAGTCTTAATGCTAACAGCACTGTGCATCTTGCATATAGCAAGAGATGCTCCTGCTGTTGGGGGGATTTTTTTTTTTTTCCTTTTAAGCAGCAGTATAAAACATCCCCATTTCTCTAATTTAGCATTTTCCTTCCAGACTGCACCCCCAACCCCCTGATAAATCCAGGAGACTATCACTCAGAATATTGTTTATTAGTTTCTAGAAACAGTCAGGAACAGCATTCTTCTGCTCATAAAGTTCAGCAAATGACTCCTTTTAGACAGAAAGGATCTTAAATTCTGACCAGGATGCATGACTGGAAAAGGCTTCAGTAAATTAAAATCTGTGAGAAGCATCGATGTTTTATTTTTAATGGAGAGAATATTGTTCTGTAGATGCTTTTCTTCATGCCTTGTTTTTGAACTCTGCAATACTTTATTGGAGATGACATTGAAGAATAATCATACCTTTCACTTTCCCCTTGTTTTTAAGTCAAAGGATGAAGCTGGTGCGTGAGCACCACAGCTGTTAGGGACAACTTCTCCCGGAGAGGTAATAGCGTATGGTCCCGTTGTTCAGGCCATTAATCCAAGGCACAGCCTGCTGCATGCTCTGCAGTAATTGTGTGGCACTGTTGGGACACGGAGCCGTTTTTGGCTGCAACTATCAGGATCAGCAGCTGCAATGGCCTGGAGTCAGGCTGTTCATTTGCTGCTGTAACCCCCAGACCACTTACCTCATCTCAAAACACAGTGTTTGGATGTTGAGTCTTTCTCTTATATAAGACTTTATTTTTTTGCATGTAAGATGCTGGACCAAAAAGCCTCCAAATGTATATACGTTTTAATATTAGTATGTGTAGTTCTTGTTTTATCTTACCCTAGTGGTAACGTAGTCCCCAGACCAGAAAAACCTCCAGTGAAAATACCTTTAACCTTTAGAAAACAACATTCAGAGAACACGCATCCTTTTTCTTTCCAGGAACGCTCTGACCTTCCCAAACAGCCCCAATGCTCCTTCTTTCTACGTCCTTGAAGCTGGTCTGAAGCAAATGCTGCTCTGACTGGATGTTAAATCCTTTATTATATTTTAACTTGCTTAAAACTTTATTTATTCTTTTAATATAAGTCTGGATCTTACTGGCTCAGCAGTTCTTTGGCATTTGGCTTTTTTTTTAAATGTCCTTGCCTACTTATACAAGGACTTTTGAAGGCCTCAATCTCAGCTGTTACTCTTCCACACAAGGAGTGTAGAATTGAGAGTTAAGAGGACAAAAGATGGTGTTAAGCAGTCTTCTGTGGCCCTCGTGCCTGGGGACGGCTGAAGGCTTGCATGTTCATAGCGTATCAAAGAGTAATTTCAAAGCTGATTGCTCTTCTACTTGCTATGTGCCTGTGGGTTTTTGGAAGCAGGTACATCATAGCATAATATATTCAACCACAGTCCTCTGCTTGTCCCATTGGCACCCCTTTCACCATCCTATCTGTTTCCTGGTGAATATAGAGTGGAAGAGCATTGTGATGGGACTGTAGGAGAGCTTAGAATAGGGCTCAGTGAAATCTTGGCCTCCGCAAAAGCAGCATAGAGAAGCTGGGCTTAACTTGATCCTGAATTTGTATCTGGAGCTGCTGGACTTAACGTACCTTGGATCTTTAATGGTGCTTTGCAGCTCCATCTATGGCTCTAGCTCTGTGGTGACATGTCTGTTGCTTGCCAGGCAGAGTGTTTTGGGGTGGTTTTTTTTCCTCCTCATTGGAGAAAACGTTAAATTTTTTGAGTTCGCTATGGCAGTTCACTTGGCTGTCTGAAACTTCATCTCTGAGTACTGTTAAATTTGAAGAATTCAGCATCCAGGGATTACTGACACTGTTTTGTCAGATGATGCTCTGATTTTTGAGGTCAAGTGTTCTTGTATATAGACAAAACCACCATTTGTAGTTATCCACATGCTGTCAAAACTTATCTACCATGTCTTGGAACAGTATGCAATTACAGTAAATGTCATAGGGACAAAACTGACTGGTATAACCAGGCAGATATGTTGCCTTAAAATGAGCTAATGGGCCAGCATTCACCTCAGCTGCCTCTTAGTGATGAAATTATTCCAGAATAACTAAATCAAACGTTATTACAAGAAATATTATAAAATGAACTGGGGGAAGGTCAGGGTAGCTGGTGGCTTATCAGGGCACCTCCATTGCAAGAAAAAGCTTTTACTCTGTAAAAGTTTGGTTGTGGATCAGCTGGAGCTGTTTGGGCACTCTGAATATCTTCTCTGATTTCATGTCTCCGTCTTGAGTGCTGCTATTTTTGCATGCTGACAGGGTGATATCCCACATGTCACTAAGTGGGGAGTGGTTTGCAGGTCCTGCTTGCTGCCAGGTGGGGTTTCAAGACTTTTCAGTGCATTGTGGCCATGTCACCTCAGATTGGTTACCCAAGAACCAAGACACTCTGTGAGATGTTTGGGCAAACTGCCAGAAACGCAACGATTTGAAACTCCTGCCAGGCCAGAGGCCCAGGGCAATATCTGAGTGCTGCTCAGCTGTGTCTTAAACTCAGGTTTTCAAGGTTTGGGTGTTTTATAGGCTTGAAAGTAGTGCAAGAAGCTTGCTCAGACCTGAAGATTTCTGAGGTGTAATCTCTAGCCGATTAGGAGGGATAGTTAAAGGCTGGCCTACTGGGTTCCCTTAGTACACTGTTCTTAAGTCCAAAATTGACTGACTTCATCATTGCACAGTCTGAATAACAGATTACAAATTGTTAACTAGCAGCATGGATAATAAGGAGATTATTTACTTGATATACCAACATAAAAAAGAAAAGCTAGTAGGACTGGGTTGAACTCTTTTTAATGCATTAAATGGTACATGGATTGAATATTAAGGTTTTGGCTAGTCCTATAAAAAGAATTTTACAGTTCTCTATGTATTCATGCATTTTTAGTTGGTGGGGGGGAGGGGAGCCTTAAAACTAGTAGTTGCCATCTCGGATATGGTTAGCAGGCAAGCATCACATTCCTCTTAGGTTCCCATGTATGTCCCAAGCTAAGTGCTTGGTGCTGTTCCTCCTTCACCTGGTGTTTGTTTTCTCAATCTACCACTGCGTCCTTTCCCTGGATGGCTTTTGTACCTATGGGGCAAATTCTTTAGCTGATATGGAGTATATTTATTTTACTTTATTCTCACCTGCAATCTTTGCTTTTATTTCCTTTAATGTGGTCCTTTAATCTAGAATAAATCCTTGAGACTGGCAGTTGTAGTTCCTCTTTGTATACAGAGGAAAAGGAAGAAATTAAATCTTAATTAATACCCAGTATGTTGCTTTACTGAGAGTACAGCTCACTCATCTGCTCAAATCTTGTGCTGATGAGAAAACATCTTGCTAAAAGAAGAAATGAAAGTGAAATAAATGTTACATGTGTAAAAGTTTCATGTATTATAAAGGAAACTAGTAGTCATACTGCTTAATTAGAAGCTCTATTAGAATTAAATTGCTGAAAGTGTTTCTGATAAAATGCACTGTGGTATTAAGCGAAATCCAAACAAATGTGTGCACATGTGTTACTCCTTAAATACCTTCCAGGCTGGTTTTTAATGAGACTTTTGTCTCCCACAGTCACAGCTAATATAGAGAAATTTGGAGCCACTTCTTCCCTCCCACCATGCTGTGTGTTTGAAATTTGCCAGCTGAGGTGTGGTTCATGATATAATCAATGTTGGCATTTGATTTCCACTCTGATAATTATACAGCTTCCTTTGCTTGACAAGTCTCTCATGAATGTATGTTTGTTTGTTTATTGCAGTTTCACAAAGTACAAATGAGATTACACGCTGACCAAGTCTTGCTGGAACAAGTACAAGAGAAGAACCAGTGCTTGAATCAGCAAGTTGCTAGTCTGACAGCTGTGTTTACAGCACTGCAGAAAATGGTGAGATCAATATAAGAATAGTAGAGGTTGTTTGAATTTTTGAGCCTTGGCAGCAGGTTAAACCACTATTTGATTTTTATACAGTTGAGGTTTTGTATGGACACGTCGTCTTCTGCGTGTTTCAGAACATAATTCATTGTGTGACTAACATGGTAATGCTATTTACTTGAATATATTATGAAAAGATAACCTGGTGTTCTCAGTTATATGTATTTTTGGAAAACTTCCAAATGCAACATTGCCATAACTGTCTTGCCTTCCCATACCTAGAATAATCCAGAGGGAAGATAAGGTAACTACATGTGGGTTCAGTTTTGGTTTTTTTTTTAAAAAAGGAGTTGAAGTCTGATACAGCTTCATTCTTTAAAGAGAGATTATTGAGCAGTTAACTTTAAAATGGGGGAAGCACTTGACCTTTTCATGCCTCAGAGTGGGGAAATGCTTTTGTGGTAGGCAATAAAATATTCTCTGCTCTTTATGACTGCTGCTTCTATAAATTGCATTCTGGTAGATTTCACACAGTAATAGTATAATACATTTGTTTGATACAGTATAAACCCAGGCAAAGAGTGTAGCTAAATTCTCAGTAATTGCTTGTGGATGCTTACAGTTTTTATACCTCTTGACATAAATGTGAGCCGCAAAATGCATGGAACCTGGTTGTGTTGCATTAAGGGGCAGTAGTTGTATGTCCCCCTACCCCTCCAAAAAAGGATTGTTCTTAGTCAGGTTAGCCCATGGGTAGGGTGTGCTGTGTATAGATTCCTTTATCAATAGAATGGTCAATAAGGGTGAAATACTGCCGAGTTTACACATTTGTCAATTTTTTTTTTTGGTTGAGGGACCATCGTTAAGTTCAAGTGACTGATTGATCTCAGCCCCAAGTGCTGGACCCCTAGGGTTAGGGTGCATGGTGAGAGGCTGCGGCGTGAGTAGCCGCCCTTGAGCCTTCTGCTCTCTGTGGCTGTTTTGCATGTGCCCACCCCTCAGCATCCTCCCTGCTGGCCTAGGTGCTTCTGCAGGGATCTGTCTGCCTTGGCATCTGACCAAAGCCCCAGCGCAGCTGTACGGAGGACTGTAAGGTGGAAGGCGAGACGTCTCAGTGTGACTCAAAGCTGAGGATCTCGTCTCCTGTGATCAGTAATGCCATCTATCTCTACAGCAGGCTGACACTTTAAAAAATAAACCATGGGATAATGTGCTGCAAGCTGCAGTTTGGTTGTCCTCAAACTGCTCGTGACTTTGTTCGGTAATGTCAGCTGGAAAAAGAAATATAGCTCCAAGGCTACGTTGGTGTAACAGGGAGGGGAGAATGAGGAAGCAATGCCATTCCCTGTCTTATCAGAGAGCTCGGCAGTTTCAGCATTTGCCTAGCAAGTAGTGTGTGTGAATAAAATCCCCTCAGTCTTGGTGAGGGGGATTTGAACCCTATCTCCCACCCCTGAGTTTTCTAGATGCCAAGCTGCTATTAGCCATTTTGGGATGAACTGTTCTCTGCTTTTTGCTTAATATGTAGGTGCCCAGATTCTGGGTGAAAATATGAAGCAAGAGGCTGTGGATTCTGCCTTGCTGTGTCTCTGGAGGCAGAGCACTCTAAAGCCCTTAATACTATAGGCTCTTAGTGTTTTCTGTGCGTAGAAGGAAGAGTGAGCTGAAGGCTGTTCTTCATCTGTTCAGCAATCTGGACTCTGATACTCCTGCAGCTTGTTTGGCTTGTGTCAAACATCCATGTAGACTCTTTGAAAAGCTGTGCTAGCATGTTGCAAAGGGTGATAGATGTACCAGTGGGAAATTCGACTGCACGTGAATATGTGCAGTCCCTGGTTTTGCAGCAGCTCTCTTCCAAGGCTGCACTCCTGAATCAGGAGCTGGAGCACTGGGTCCTGCTCTGACTTCTCTGATCTCCACACTCTCTTATCTAAAGCATAGCTTAATGCATAACCCCCAAAATGTGTGTAGACCAAGCACTGACAGCAGAAGGAGGGTCAACCTTGGTTTTATATGTAAGTGAATGTATTAGAAGGCCAGGGCTGGCTTATTCTCTCTTAAATGTAATTGTCAAAAGGTTAAGAACCAAATGGTTCTTAGGTGGATGTCTGTCTACCCTCTGTAATCAATGTAGCAGGATTAATCTCAGTTAAAGAACCCTGGAGCTTTCTGTCATCATTAGTCATTCAAAGGATAGATGTGGCAAGTAATTTCATGGATACCTATTATAAAAGAAAAGGAATGATTCTCTGGAGGGGCTTCCCCTCTGACTGTAGAGGGTGCTTAAATGATCAGAGGGTTCAGATTAGGTGAGGAGATGTAAATCTCCAGTTTACACAGTCCAGTGAGGATAATTTCTGGAGGAGGCAGCTAAGGTTGCCATTCTCTAAGCACGTACCTTAAATGTTTAAAGTTAGGTTGTGCAAAACCTGCCTTTTTTAAAAAAAAAAAGTGGGTTAAACCATTTTAATTAGTATAAATTAAAGGATACCTTTTATCTTAGCCTGGACAAGATCAAAGACATCTGAAATTGCATTAGTATCTGTGGAGCAAATGAAGTGGTGTTTGCCCCTTTGGAAGCAATAATGCAACGGAAAACCAGTTTCTGAGCCTATTAGACTAAAGCTTTCTCCCTCTGTTACTGCTGAAGTAATAGGGTATTGAATCCCACATGACTATTGCTATGCTGCACATACTGGATTTTTTGTAGGGTAAGGGAGAAGCAAAGAAGCTTATCTTTAGATGTGTTTAAAATAAACAAGATATGTCTGGCAACCTAGAAAAATGTAGTCATGTAAATGGCTAAAGGTTTTCAGCAATTTTCTTGGTTTTATACAAGCTTGCTGCCTATGTTTGTTAAATAATACAAATCCTCCCTCATTAAAAATGCCTAAAGTACTCTCAGCACCTAAAAATACATTGTGTTTTTTTAATATACACCCCTCCCCGCCTTTTTCAGTAAAAATAGGATGTTGACAAAATCAGAGGCTTTTGAATGTATCTGTTTACACGAATGGTCATAAAGCAGCATGAGCTGCTGTGTCTCCAGGTTGCACTCGCAGTTCATTAGAAGTTGAAGCCTGGATGCCCATCAAGTCTGTTGCTATGATTGTTGCATAGCTAGGAAATGAGACCTCTGGTACCGTGTTTGGCCTCTTTACTGATAAGACACTTAAATCTTCTGGCTAGAGTAGCCCAGAGTGCAGAAGAACAATCTGAGCTGCCTCCATCCCATGGACAACTGCTTCCTGAGTTTCTAGCAGTAACAGCAAGCAGCAGAAGGTGGCAGACACCTGGGCTGCTCTGTCCAGGCAGTGTAGTAGCTTTTAAAAAGATTGATTTTCTGATGCAGAGGCCATTGGAAAAACGTCAAGGTAAAGTACTAATTTCCACTAGTTTTCTTTGTGGGGCCTTCAACTAAAGGAATGAATATTAAAGGAATTCCAATGCCAGTAGCCTTTGCACATGCTTGTGCTTAGCATCTTTCAAAGACAGCTTTGCTCTTCTTTTACTGTAGAATGAGAATCTTTTCTTCTCCTTCAGGCAGAGCAGTACATACTTTGGCTTGGGAGCTGGCCAGCAACCACAGGATTGCCCTTCTGTGTACTGAAGCACTCTTAATTTCTGTGAGCAGCTGGTCACTAGTCACTGCTGCAGAACCAGGACCTGCTCAGGCAGCCTGAAGCAGGAGAAGGAAGATGTGCTCCCCAGTGTTGAAGCTGTCTCTGCTTGTGCAAAAGTATGTGAACCCAGCTTCAGCGGGCCGGACTGCAGCAGGCTGGCTACAGAATCTTCTTCCCTTTTTGCCAAAGCACCTGACAGTAGGGCTGTGGTCTGTATGCAGGTCTTCTCTGTGATACTTCTGCTACTGTGAAGCAAGTCTTGTATGTGTGAAGAGTGGATGCAGTTTCATGTGGAAGGATACTGAAATTTCCATTTCAAAGATCTCAAACTCAAACCCTTAGAAATACTTCTCCAGCAAACACTGTGTGACTGTCAGAAATATCCCTCAGACTGAGGGCTTATATTAAGAAAATGGCACCCTTGTTGTCACCCTGTCATTCACAGGAGAGATTACAGGGAACTTCATCCTTGCTGTGCAAATCTGCCAATCCCTGCTCCCCAGAGGATCCAGCATAGCAGCAAGGCAGAGAGGCAAGTACTGAGAAATCCACTCAGCCTTGACCTGGACCCTGTGGGGTTGATGAATTTTGAGTTAGGCAAATGAGGAAAACCTCCCTGGTGTATGTTTGTCAACATTGTGAAACAGGTGTGTTGACAGACAGCTGCAAAAAGGACTTGCTGGTGTGTGTGGAGAAGGGCTGCAGGGGCACTGACTCAGGTAATAGACATCGGTCTAAGGCAAAATGAGTCTTGTAGAAAGCTTGATAAACTGCTTTGTCAAGTTTGCTGTGATGTAGAGGGGTTTTAGCTAAATAGTACTGTGAAGACTAAGCTTAAGCTCATAAAAAGATGAAGGTGAGATTTGCCCAGGTACTCTCACAAGTTAATTTCGAGTCTTCTGGCTGCATCTTAATATGTGGGTAGTTCTTACTTCATGGTTCAGATTCTCTTAAAATAATGTCTTCAGTGCTGAAATGTAATAGAAAGGACTAAATTATTTTATTCCAAAATAGATTTGAGTTTGGCTTAATATATGTATAATTGAATTAGGGATAATAATTTTATGAAGCCATATGTAGAGTAGAATTGCCTAAACAATGCAGTAATGGCTTAAAACTCAAAGGGAATACATTTTAAGTCAACATATAAAAAGTTTATTTTTTGGGATATAAGAAAGGCTATTCTCATAGGTAAAAGACTCTGCTAGGTTAGGGCTCTGTACAGCATGTGGTAAAAGAACCTGTGATGACAAAGGTGTTACCGTGCTCTGATGTCACAGTGAATGTGGTGTCATGGTATGCTAGATCACTTGAGTCAGTTTTCTGCTAAAACTGTGGTACAGCCATTGCAGAAGGTCACTTACTGCACACACCTTGGAATATCGCAAGGAAACACATCAGCTTTCCAGAATGGATTTCTGCTGTTCTTGAGGTAGTGGGTCTCCTGGAGCAGTTGATATGGTAAAAAGCAAATTTTATGCCATCTTGGCAAAATGTAAGGCTTCCTAAAGCAGTACAGTTTGTGTGGGTTAATTTAAGTATTGAAATAATAACTTGTGCGTTTGTAGCTGGGAAAAAAGATTTATTTATTTACCTCTGTTACATCTTATGACTCAAGAAAGGAGAATGAAATCTCAGTAAAACTCCTGATAGGGTTATCCTGATGGGATAGATCCAGGCCTGGAGGCTGGTGGTGCTGCCTGTGGCAGGGGGGTTGGAACTCTATGATCCTTGGGGTCCCTTCCAACCCATGCCATTCTATGATTTTGATTTACTGAAGTCCAGGACATACATAAGCAGGTTTTCTCAGGGTGTTCTGTTAATCTAATCAGCCAGAACTGGACTGGCCATTTCATGGGTAAAAGTGAATATTAAGACTTTAAATACCAGGTTGGTTTTGGAACTTTGTCTCTATTGTAGTTGAGTTAATTTGCATTTACTAAATGCTAAGCTAATGTAGCTACTTCTAAAACTTCTTTAAGTGCATTTGAGGCATTTTAAGGCTTATTTGCACTTAAACTTGTATTTGGAGTTTGAAGTCAAATGATCCTCATAAACTTTCTTTTGGGTATGGACACTCAGTAGCTTTTCAGTGCACTCATCTAAGGGGCCTGGCGTGTGTGAGAGATCTGTTCTTCTCTGCATTTGCCAGCTAGGACTGAATCTGGGGTGGTGAAATCTCTGGAGAGTCACAAATATTTAATACCCTGACAGCTTCATGTATGTAAGGAGTGGATGTGTGATAGGAACCTTCAGTAACTCTTCTGTGTGTTATCTGTGTAATCTTTCCTTCTATTATTCTCCTGTGCCATACGTTTCTGGGTCCACTTGTAAAGCACGTGTGTGCTCTGTGTGGCAGCGGAGTTGCTCTAATGAGCACATGTCCTGGCAGCTTCTAGGAGGCCCTACCAGAAGCACATTCAGCCCCTAGGTCGGTATTTCAGGCAGTGCTGGGGCTCACAACAAAAGCAGTAGCACCCTTAAAGAAGTTATTTAAGAGTACCAGAGGTTTTCTGGAGGGAGAGACCTGAATGGTGAGCAAATCCTTTTCTGCTTTGAGGACTGTCCTGGAGAAATCAGCCAGGCAACATGCTCCCAGATAAGTCAGTGTAGGGTTGCTTTGTGATCAGTGGGACTCTGTGAAATGCATAGATGAGCCAGCTGGCAAGAATGGGACCACAGTTAATGCTAATGCTTTTGTGCTGATAGCCTGGATGCAATTAAGTTATTAAGAGATAATTTGCAGATGCTTTGCTCAATTTTTAGCACACTGTAACTTAGCTGCCATCACTTTGCACTCCCTGACTTGGTGAGGTGAGCTTCTACCCCAAATTACCTGATGTTACAAATTACTTGGTCCCAAACAGGATTTTAACCAAACTGAACAATTTATTAAACGAATAAAAGCAAGCAAACGGTGCTGGGGTGCACAGTCAGCACCGGGTGCGCCGGGAGTCTCCGCCCCACCAAGACGCACCCTGAACAGTTCCCGTCCCTGGCTTATATACCTTCCAGGGATAACACAGCCCACCGGCTTAAACTGACATGCTGGAGTGCTGCCAGGCGACCCCCACAGGACATAACCATATACATCTTAAACTGACATGCTGGAGTGCCGGCCAGGTAACCCCCCCACCCAAGACATCCTGAAACTTTTGTCTTGCTAATGACGGGCAGCTGGTTCCGCAGATTCGAGGCACCTCCCTCTTCTGGTTGATCCCTTTTTCAGCGACAAGTTGTTTCTCCAGAGGTATCACAAAGCACACAATGTGCTACTTTGTGGTCCTTTAAGTGAAGCTTTGCACATCCTTTTTATAGTTTGTTGATGCTTCAACGTACTTCATTCAGTACATGCAAAATCTCTAACTGTCCCTCCGAGGCCTGTGACCATACAAGGGTCTGTCATTATGTACCCCCAACATTATTCCATATTCACATGAATCAGAGGGACATATATCACACCTGACTTTTTGCAAAAGCTAAATTGTCTCAAAAGTTTAGTACGCTGTAAGTACACTGCTTCTTAATTATTATTATAAACAAGATTTACCTGCCCCATCAAACACACTTGCAAGGACGCTACTGCCTTCTTCCTTCCCAAGGCAGTGGTGTTACATATTCATAGCAACAAAGCAGAAGCAAGTCTTGGATGCAGATGCTCTCCTGTATCTTAACGGGGCTGCATCCTGTGTCTGCCACACCAAATAGGGCATACTTCAGATTAGTCTTTAAGAACTAGACACGTAGTGGTAAGGAAACCTGCAACATGAAGCTGTAAGTAGCTGGCAGAACAAATGAAATGCAGAGTGACTAAAGGAGAGAGCATGTGTCTGGGAAATGCAATGGCTGCATTTTGTTGTGGAATTTTTCCTTGGCAGCAAAAGATACTAAAACATTCCAGCAATATCTCCTAATTTCCAAGTGAGATAAGGTACAAATATAATAACAAATGCATAGTGGTTAATAAAGCTTTAATTTTGTTATTTTCTTGTAAATTGTGGTTAGAAACTGAATCCTTCAGCTACAGTTGCAGTAAGTAGTATAAAGACAGACATCCTTAGTGTGAAATACTGCAGTGTGCTACATGACGCAGGATAGACCTTGCACTACCGTCTGAATCACAGTGAAAGACAATCCATCCATCTATCTTGTGTGTATATGTAAATCCTGCTGGTGAGGAGCTAAATACTCCAGGAGCCTAACTTTACCCTGCAGAAATTCAACAGCCTGCCTGCTCTTTGTGGCTCCTGTGCCTTACCAGCAGACACAAATGCTTGGATGCAGAACTGGAGCGTCTCTGAATCAACAGCAGCTCTTTTAGGGAGAAATTAAGACAAGAGATTCTTTGTTCTCCTGTCTCTCTTCAACACAGCCTGTAGGTGTAGCCTTGACTTCCCTCACCTGCTACAGTGCTGAGCTGAGCTAATTTGTTGCAGGTCAAGACCAGCAAGTCTGTCTGTCTCACTGCTCCTCTCTGCTGACAAGAGATATGGAAGGACAGCTCAGGGGTAGCTTGGTTACACCCCGCTCCTTGATCAGGGCGTACAGTAAAATGCCAGTTGAGGGCTTTATGAAGAGAAGTAATACCTAATCTCTTTTAGAGGTGGATGGGGAAAAGAAGAAAGACACATCACTTTGATGCTGCTAAGCCCCAAGCAAGGCAATGGGGGCAAGGCAGGAGTTTGCATTTGTCTTTTTGAGCAATGATACGGATAAAGAAAGAAGTCAGTACCTTCTTCCATGGTGTTCACACGCACCGCCCAACATGATATTGCTTGCATTTCCTCTACCTCTGCTTTCAGAGTGGTGTCTGGATGACCTCTTCGGTGCTGGAGTGCTTAATTTTCAAATGAAAGACTCTTCTATGGGTGTTCCTCTTGTCTGGCTCTGTCAACAACCAGAATATGTGACAGCTATTATTGCAGCTGTGACTTTTTAAATTTTTTTTTAAAGTGGACCTGTATCACTGTGATTTATACTTTTGCCTAACTAGAGGTTTTAAAATAATCTCATCAGAGGCATTTCAGTTAGCTGCACGCATTTCATTGACTGCTTTCGGTCATCTGAGACCAGGTCTGCAGTGACATATTTGCCATAGAAGTTGCTCTTGGGTAACTGGAGATCAGGAGAGAATGCTGTACTCAGGCACCCAGTGCTTTCTGCTCATTTTGCATAACAGAAGGCAAATTTTAGGAAAGGTGAAAAAGAGTGATGAGAGCTGCTAGGAATTTTTTAATAAAGTCTTTTTGGCAAAACGCAGCATTCTGTCAAGAAACATTTTTGTTCACAGCATGTTATTTTGATGTTGCTGACAGCATTTCCACTTCCAGAGCTGAATTACTAAAGATGGAGAGTGTTCAATTTATAGGGGGTAGAAAAAAAGCTTCTAATTTGCTGGTGAATTGTAAGTGTGTGCATGCATGCACATGCAGCTTTAATGCATGTGTGCATGTGTGTACATTTCCCAGCTAGCTCTAATAAGCATAGTGCTTGTCTGGTTTGTTGTCTGGAATCCTTCTTAGTGACACTAGTACTACCCTCCTTCTATACAAATATCTGTAGCCCTGAGGAAGATGTATGAAGAAATAGAGGCTTAAGCTTCTAGGATACTGGTCAAAATGCACCTTCAAATCAATTTTTTTACTTTATTGCCAAGATGACTTTTGTAGTCTGATCTGACATCCAGTGGCACTGCTTATTGCTGAGAAAGATGGCTTAAAATGAGAGGGGAGATCAACATTAGCTGAAAAATAATATTCTAGATCCTGTTGTTTGTTTGTTTGGGTTTTCTGTAAATACAATTTCTGAATTCAGTGGCTGCCAAATGTTTTAAAGTTACTTTTGTTCATTCATGAAGAAGCACTGGCAAAGTGGGATTTGGGAACTTCAAATCAGAGATGTCTGCTTGGAAGGAAAGTATTTACCTGGCGTTGGCATGAGTGTGGCTACTACAGTTCTTTCCCATTTCCACAACTACAGAGTGCTCTAGTCCCTCTGGAACATGTTGTCCTCACCTTTATTTACACTGAGTACGGGGAAGGTATCTCCATCTGAACAAGGTTTGCTGCTGCAAGTCTTGCACAATAACTGTGGAATTAAACTCTAGCACACACATAGTCAAAGAAGTTATTCTGTCCCTGGGGTAAATAATTGCTCACTTGAAATGCTACATATGCATTTGCACGTGTATATATACATACATACAGGGGTTGGGAGGATGAAATGGGCAGGCAAAGATGTAATTATTCAATAGAAGCCTTAGTCTTGCATTATAAATATGGATCATGACTTAAGGAGCCTGAGGGCATAATATATTCCTCTTCTGCTTGAATATCTAGTTTTAATCGTAGACTTGCCTGAAAGTCCTTATGAGAGATGAGCACTGACATTTACAGTACTGCTGACGTATACTGTCTAAGTACAGATGTACTGGGCTCTTGCAGCAAAGGGGCTGAAGACAAGAGGATGCTAAATTGAAGCAAAGCCAGTCAGTCTTTTCCAAAGAGGAGAATTTTATTTTCATGCATTATAAAATGCCTATAGGTAAGGCAAGGATACCTTCAGCATAAATGTCAAATCATTCAACTGAAAGGATGAAATTTCTTGAAGCATCAGTGTGGGTACTGGGGAGTGGGCTGGCAGCAGACGTGGATTCTGCTCATAGCCCTGGCACTGGTTTTGGGCAGACTGCTTAATCTCTTCCTGCCCAGTTCCTCTCCTGCTTGCATCTGTTCAGCCCAGTGAGCTTTCCCCAAAAGCAAACACGCAGTTGTGTAACTGTGGGAGGGAGCCCCCAGGCACCTCTGCCCAGCCTGCCACCTTTGTCTCGGTGGAGCAGTGCATGTAGCTGTGCACCTTTATCCTATCCATGGTCCTTGTATTCTCAGCTCTGTGAGATCTGTGTGTGAAGTACATGTAAAGAAGTGTTCAAAATGGCATCCCATCCCTGTTGCTCGAGAGACAGAACCACCACAATGCAACATATCATTAATCCAGGGTCTACCCCAGTGAGGACTTCATTATGTTATTAGCCTTTGTGCTGTCCTATAATTAAAGATGAATGCTGGGCAAAATTAATCAACTGTTTCGCAGAATACACACCTTTCTTTCCATTGAATCCTTTGTGATAGCTACAGGAGTCTTACTGTGGTAAAATACCTTAATTTTATTCCCCTTACAGTTTGGAATATAATAGTCTAATTTTTGTTTCTAAGCAAAACCTTTTCCCTAATGGTGAAATGGGGTTCTGTAACACAGTGCCTGCAAAATACCAGATAGAACTTGCTGTGCTGTCTTACAGACATCAGGTCCTATCTTGTAGGTGATCAAGCAATGTTTTGTAGATGCTTATTCACATAGCTCACATAAACACTTGAGTCATTTTACTATTTAGCCCAACCCATGGTGTTGCAATGAAGTGCAGCACCTGAGTTAGTGGCTATTTGTGGAGTCAGGTGAGTACTGGGCTCTTTACTGAGATAAGGCTTTGGCACTCCACTGGTACAGATAGGAAACAACTCCAAGTTCTTCCTCTCTACAAAGAAAGAGGAGATTGTATGGGGTGCACTGGTTTGACAGTAGCTCAGCTCATGAGTCTGTAGAATCTCTCAGGTGAATACAGATGCTGATGTGTAAGGGAGAAGATTGACTTACAGAACAAGAGCTCAAATAAACAAAATTGACCGATTTATATCCAGAGGCTTTTCTCTGGAAGTTACAGATTTCATTAGCTAATGTATCACCTGTCCTTTTTCCTGTGCTGTGAGAGATACATCATATGCCACAGTAGTGTGTCACTGTACTTGTGTTGATTTCACAGTCTGCATCTTATGTGTTTGTCTTGTATTTCGGTGGCACATCATGCATGTGAAGTCTCCTCTTGTTTGGGTTACTCATTGAATTGGTTCAGAGCAAGATGGGGACTCTTTCCTGAAGAAGCTGATAAAAGCTGTCTCATAACTGCTCAGTATTGTTACTGAAGCAAAAGACTGAAATTATTGAGGCACAATTAGAAATTTCCTTGAGGGAACAGGTGTACTAGTAAGGGATGAAATTTGATGAGACAAATGACCTTTCCTTGTTCCCAAGAGAAGTCTAAGCTTTTCATCTTTTCCCCCTGTTGCTTATGGGGCCAGGAAAAGCAACTTTAAATTTGGTGGGTGTGATGCATTTAGTAAATGACTGCTTCAGCAACTTCAGTGCTAGAAGCAGTGATAACACTAGGGCATGTTTGGATAGACAGACCTACACACCTAGACCTCCATAGGAACTGTCCCTCTGAGGTGTAGGTGCGCTGTGCAGTGGATGTTCTGTCGCTGACAAACTCCTCATAAGCCTGGAGTGATGCAATGAGCACATTACCCATGTTCAGCATCCTAATGAGCTGTGGAGCAGCATGGGAGTGCAATGCCAGGCCAAGCTTGCTGCCTTCTAGCAGTGCCTATAAGTTGTTCTGCCAGCCAGCAGAAACTGGGGTACCAACAGACCAAGGCATATTTGGCTTTATTTCAGTATTCCCTTTTACATGCTGTGCTGAGTCCTGTAAGCTAGCAGATCAGGCATAGCTGCTGCAGAAACCTATACATGGAGTTTTCCTCTCCTACAAAGAGAAATTACGGTTCCAGCAGGAGGAATTCCAGATGCTGCTGTGCACTTTGTGCATTTGAATTTATTTAAAAACCTCACTCTTTCTATTTTTTTTTCCCAGCTTAATACATTTAAATAGGGACTGATAAAACAGTTGGGCTAAAAGGGAGACAAAAGTCGCTGGTACAGATTTAGTCTCCTTGAGGGTTTTAGCACTAAACAAATTTCACTTCCTGTCCTGTAAAGCGGGTGCTGAAGCTGTAACTAAAATTCAGACAAGTTTCCCCATGCTATGGAGAGAGCCCTGCATTCTTAGCACAGAGTTTCTTCTATAGCTTCCAAGTCTTCTTGTGTCAAGTATCTTATCTGATAGGTAAGGACCAGTTTGGAAGCAGTTCCTCTTAGTTTGCCTTTACTGAGCATCTGTAGATCAGAGATAAGAAAGAGCCATATTTAGGCAAAATACAGAGCTAACAGAAAGTGCCTTTTTTTTTTTGTTTTCCCTGTGGCAGAGCTTCTATCCATACTAATAGTTTGTGCCTCCTTTTGGTAAATGACAGGTGAAGAGGACAATACTATCTAGTTGTTGGAGGAGTGCTGGGATATCTGTGGTATAATCTTAGTTCTTACCTTGGCCCATGCCTCAGTAACAGCATCTGGGAGAGCTTATGAGATGGGAAGGAAGGGTGTCCCTCTTATGCACATTAGGATTTACAGATAGAGCGCTTTATAACAGGGAAATGGTTTTGTTAGCTCTTGCTTGAAGTTTGGGCAGGTGCCAGCCGAACCACTAGCACAAAGACCTCTTTCTCCAGACACGTTGACAGCCGAGTGCGTGTTTGGTATTACAGGTATGCCTTAATTGAGGTAAAGGCAGGGTTGGTATTAACTCTCCTAGACGGGGTTGGTATTAACTATCAGTGTGGTGATTGACATCTTGACTCAAAGGAAGATGAAAGATACTGCCATGCAGAGTACAAAAAAGGGGTAATGAGTGTTTTGGAGGGTTTCTCTTTGAGCCTATACAGCTGACTAAGCTGGACTGGACAGTATGCACTAGGACAGGTCATAAAAAGTGTTGTGTTACAAAAGCTGATTACATGTCCAATCGTGCCAGGGTTTTTCCTGTTGTGGCCAGATGCTAGTCTGTGAGGAAGCAAGTCAGCATGATGTTGAAAGCTGTCATCCGCTGCTGGCTTGTGAAATTAAGAGAGTGACTGTCAGAGATGTTATCCAAAATAGCATCAATACTTTGATAGGAAACTGAGTTTGCTTTTATGTTAATCCCTGAAATATTTTGTTTTTATGCTGCTGCTACCAGCACTGCTCTCTGTTAGTAACAAGGCTACTTTCAGCACAGTTGTGTGGTGTTAGTATAGCCCCATGGGGGTGTCTTTGATAAGGACTGAGCCCAGAGCAGTTCATGGGCTTTAATGTCACGGAGGATTTTCCATAGACAATTATTGTGAAAATTGCTTCAAGCTCTCAATCCCTGCTTCTCTGCCAGCACTACAGAATCTTGCCAGGAGACCATAAAAGAAAACGGCACTTAACTGAAATGAGTGGGTTCAGCTGAACTGTAAATCCCTGATGCTTTGGAAAGGTATGGAAGTACACCCATGCCATCGGCTCTCACCTTGTGCTCCTTTGCAGGTGTCCTGCACTTTTGTGGAGCTATCTCCCTTGTGTACGGCACGTTCTGTGCAGTGTCTTGGCTTTATCCTAACCTGTAGTATCTGTAGTGTGTTGGGTCAGGCTTAGAAGGTGACCTGGGACCAAAGGAGCCTTGTTTTCCTTCTTTTCAGCTTGGTATGTTGGCACTTTGCTATTACCTGTGGGCCCATCTTGTCACCTGGGATGCTGCACACTGGGAGAAGCAAAGTTTCAGAGATCTGTTAAAAGATAGAGAAATAATTTTTAGTAACTAGCTCTTAATAATAAAGTAACTTTTCAATTGAAGTAACTTAAAATAATGTTATTTCATTTTCACCTGCCTGTATCATATACAGAGCCTAACTTAAAGCTAATCAACCAGCTGTCCCCTCCTACCATTGTCAGGATAGAATAGTAACCCATGAAGCACTCGAGTGCCTCCTCCACGGCCTCTCTGAAATTAGGGAATCTTACTATGACCCTGCAGATATCAGTGCAACTTTTAGTTAAGACTGTTCTTTATTCATTAGATAAATATGTAGAAAATATATGGAGATCAACTTCTACATCTTCATGGGTATGTGGCAGTTGTCTGTGGGTGATTTTTTTTCTTCTTTAGTTACTGAGAGAGTACAGAGGCTCAAATGGGAAAAGGTGCTCCTCAAGCCAGGTGGCAAAATGTTGGAGTGTTTGAGATTTGGACCTGGTTCTGGATTTTGCATCTAACCCTAAAAGACAAAACCAGCCATCTCAGGACTGTCAGCTCCGTACAGTGGTTCATGTGTGGTACCAGCACATGAAATGAAATCTCTCACCTTGCTTACAGTGAGCTTTGTAGAACAGTGTTGAGAAGACTCCATGTGCTCCATGTGGTCTGTCTTAGGCGTATCTATCTGCAGCACTGTACTTCAGATTTTCTGATTTTTTTGTTGCTTCTTGTTGGGGAGGACAGCAGGCCTGCCAGCGGCCTAGCTCTCTTCTCCCAAGATTAGGCCCTGACAATATTCTTCTGTTCCCATGAGAAAGGAGAAGTCACTCATGCTCTGAGGATCCTAATAAGCACATTCTCAAAACACAGAGGCCTTGTTGATAGGGGTACAGGCTACCCTAAACCAAGAAGCAGTTATGGGAAGGTATTTGGGAGTAACGGAACGTGTTAAGAACCAACCGTAACAAGAGGGTCAAAACCAGCAGGTGTGCGGATACTTTTAGGCATTAAAGGTAAACTAACGATATTTAGCTCTAAGATAGGTTTATCTGAACTCATTATAATTACTAACGAATCAGTATGGTGTGAACAGTGTGTGTAACCAATTAGCAGGTTTTTAGCTTGCCATGTTTGCAGTAATAAAGGTATAGAATCTGTGTGATTTCACCTAACAAAATGACTTCACCTAAAATTCATATCGAATTGCGTGTTGCTCTCTGCCGGTCGCCACAGCTTCTCTTCAAAACAAATGTGTGTCAGGACTTGAATTTGAGAGACTTCAGTATAACTCTCTTATGCACATAAGAGGAAAAGAAAATGTCTTCCAGTTTTTACTCAGAATGCACTGCTTTTTTATGCTTAAATCTCCAAAACTGGAGAACTTGGCCCTGAGCTCAACCATCAAGTACAAGCATTCTCAGTGGCAGTAGAGTGGAGGGTTCAGGTTTGGATCTAACTTTGGGATTCAGACCCTAATACTTACTAAATAATTCTAATTTTTTCAAGCTTTCAGCTTAATTTTGGTCTCAGGTCTTGCTTGAAGGAAGAATTTTCACATTGCCAAAGGCTGTGGGGTACTTCTGCCAACTGGTGTGGTATGGACAGTAGGCTGCTTCCTGGCATGTGCACAACTCGCATAGAAATGTGCAAGTATGGGAGCCAGGCATCTCTGTAGATACTGGTGGTCTCTCTTACCTTCCTGTGATGTGCTGCTGTTTGCAACTTCTGAGGTCTTAGTTTTTCATAAGCGGCTACCTCAGATTTTGTAGTCCAGTGAAGTACTGGAATGGGTATTTTACAGGCTTTCTTGACTTCCTAATTTCCATTTTTGACTAGAAGGCTAAAAATATACTGCTAAAGAGATTTCAAGCTCTTTGATATTAATTGGTGAGAGTTCTGTTCTCCTTTTTGTGTCAATTACTGGTGAGATCCTCTATGCACCTTCCATTTTTCTAACATAGCTCTTGGGACATTTATGCTGATGCTGCATCACAGGGTTATTGTCTTCACCACAGTTTCTCTGGGCCTCAGTATTCTTAAAATACCTGAGTAAACCCAAGTTGATGTAGGAAGGGATGCCCACAAGAGCATGTGATGTGCGATGATAATATGGCGATGGGCAGAACTGTCAGCATATCTAGGGCAGATGATCAGTTGTACAGGGCCTCAATCCTTACTCTGTTAAGATTTGATCTACAGGCTTTTGAAATCCTTCTGGATTTGTTTAAACAACTCTGTCATAGCAGAGTGCTTGGGATGAGGGAAAAACCAGCCTGTGCCAGTTGGGAATGGGCAACTGAGGACAATGGTGAAATATTACCCTTCTAGCCTTCCTATAGCTTCTGCTACCATGGTTGTCATCAGTTGGACCACTTGTTCCACTGCAATGAACAACTCCAACTACTGGGTAAGTGGCCCTGTTCCCAGCCAAACACCACCACCAATGCTACTGGAGAAAAGTCTCCGCTGTAATTCTTGCTGCTTTTCTGAAGTTTTGATAAGCTGTACATGTTGTCATTTCTGAGTACTTTATGTATCATCCTTTGGCTCCAAGAGGAACTAAAAATGAAGTGATTATATTACTTTGTGTGCATGCGCTTACTAAACGTGTATGCATTCTAAGAGTGTGATTTCCTTGAGAATAGATGTCTTGTAAAACTGCACGACATATCTGTTCCCCTTCCTGGCACGTTAATGATTTGCAGTAAAATATAAGAGAGACATTTCAAAGATAGTTGTGTTGCTTTCCCCTTCCCACTTACATTACAGCTTACTCATTGCTATCCTATATTTTCATTGCTTCTATATTTAGCTTACAGATCTCTCCTAGATTATGCTGATGAAACTGATGTAGGAATTTGGTCACTTAGGTGACAGTTATACCTATATTTAGAAAAGTCTTCTAATGGCTCTGATGCCCCATTGAATACCATTTTCCTTAGTGATGCTTATTTAAAGAGTAGAATATTAATGACCGTTGAGAATTGACATCTGTACTGCAATTAAAATAATTGCTTAATTAAGAGAAGGATAATTTAATGCTTACTAACAACATTTATAATCATGCAATGCAAAATAAGATTTGTTTACCTCTCATTGGGGTAGGCCTGGACCCAAACTCTGTACCTGTATATATGTTAAATATAAAAACATTTTTTTTTCTAAAAATATAATCAAATTAAACCAAGGGTCAAAAAAGTTTGTGACCCATATACCAGGTTTTAAGGGTACTTGACATGAACATGGTTTTGTGTAGCGATGACGCAAAACCTTCTGGCCTCTGACGACTTCAGATTATCATTAAAAATGAAAGGAAAAGTCACAATGAATGAACTGAGCAGTCATCTGCACCAAGACCTTGGAAGCAGATCTGTTGTATACTGCTCTGGAAGAATTTAGCAGTGATGCATGTTTTTAAATAAGTCAAAAAAACTTCTGATGCTTTGGCCATTGTGCCATGGATCTTTTCCAACATGTACTATATGAAGTCCCAGCTGCACATTCTCCCTGATATAATTAAATAGAAGGGATTGGAATAGAAGCATAATATCAAAGCAGCATGTTGCTCTTCTAAAGAGATCTGGATTTTTTTTCTTCTCTGCAGCAGGTTCTTTTTTTCTGTTTCATGTTGTTTTCTCCTGTTTAGTCCTATGCTGTCATTTACTCATTGCCATGTATGTGTAAATTATTGTGTAGCAGTTGCATTGTGAGAACTAAGATTTGCTGCTTCCCCAAAAGCTAAGAATTGGCATCAAATGAAGTCTTCAGCTTGCCAGTACTGAAGACTGACCATCCATTTTCTTTCACTAAGGGTTTGACAAGGCTGTCCCAGTGATTATCTTGAACCTTCCCTTGGTGTCTGCCACTCCTTTCTCATTAAACTCATTTCAGCTAGACACCTTCAGGAAACTCTGTAAACATATTTGGGGTTCCTTTTTATGTAAGGGAGGCGTGAAGAGGGCATGCTGTAATTTTGTGTGAGGTTATGTAATTTTATGCTAAAATTATGAGTCCACCACAGATGAGACTTCACTAGTGGGTTTTTTTATTAGATATTAGTGCAAAAAGAGCCTAGAAAAATAAAGTTCTCCATAAGAATAAGGATGCAAGTGTCTATAGGTAGGTTGGATATATAGTAATCTTGGTTTTGGGTTTGGTTTTATTTCCTAGTTCTGTTCTGGGCATCCCCTTGCAGACTGAAGGGGCGAATGATTAAAGGAGACATGGTGAAAATACCAAAATTGGTTTTGATCATTCAGTAGGTGGCAGCTTTGCCTGAAGCTGGAACTGAAGCAGTGCCAAAGCATGATAAAAATATTTTAGCTAAGGTGTGGGGTTTTCTGAGATTACCTCTGATTGCTTGGATTAACTTTATAGGGATTCAAATGGGTACAGTGTTCCTTTACATGGACCATTTTTAGCTGACCTTCAAAAAACCCCTTTAAGTCCGACCTTATCACACACTTGATTAGCTACACTTAACTGGCAACTTACACAAGTGAACAATCCCCATTTTAAAAAAATGTAAAAAGGAAAGATAGGAGAAGAGGGCAGACAGACAGGGAATAAAGGGCAAGGAGAAGAAAGGCAGAACCACAGAATTCCCTAAATCTAGCATTTTCCCCATGGTGCATTTTGGTCCTTGAAGGAAAAAACAAGGATTCAGATCCAGGAGGGACTCAGCTTTGCAGTGGCTGAAGCAAAGTAGGCGTTGGTGTGAGCATCCTTCTTGCTAGAGGCCATGACTCAAGCAGCAGCTGTAAAGAAACAGTCTGGGGATTGTCCAGAGGATGGATGTCTGAGCAAAGCTCTCTGGCTTCAGCTTGCCTGAGGAAGTATCAAAATACCAGCTTATCCCTTTTCTTCCGCCTCATTCCCGCCATGGTTCCTGTGCCTGTCCGTGCATATTGCCTCCTCAGTGATCCCTTAGCTTTCTGTGTAATTTGAATGTCACGCCTTGGCCGCTCTTCCTCCCGATTTGAAAGAAGCTGAGCAACGTGGGCTGTTTTGGTATGGTATCCCATTTCCATTTTGGAACTGCATGACTTCCAGCTTCAAAAATAGGTTCTCCTCACGGACTTGAGGTATTATAATAAATGCAAGCAGTTGCAGTTAAGTCATCCCGAAAGGGCACTGATGGGATTTTTTTTATGAATCATTTTAATTGCTTTCTTTGAAAACGGCACTTTTTGACCATTAAAAATTACTTAAAGGAGAGGAGGGAAACACCCTTGTGCAGTGTGCCTTATGAGATTATCTGATATTTAAGTAGAATTAAAAATCTTATGGAGGCATGCAGAATGATGTTTCCTTCATAAAAATGTTCTCAGATGGGGAGTATAAAGAGAATGCAGCAGAAACTTTAAGAAATCAGAGGGCTTTATAGCATGGCACAAAGGCTGTCTTCTGGAGTAGGAGGATATCAAGAGTCTGAATCCTGGCTGGCATAAATCAACCCACACCTACTGAAAGCAAGAATGGTGGGGGCGGGGGGGGAGGATCTCCAATGCACAGTCTATATTCAAAAGTCTTGCCAAAGATGTGACAGCAAACACATAAACCAACCAACTCCGAGCTGAACACCATGGATCACAGAATCACAGAATCTTAGGAGTTGGAAGGGACCTCAGGAGATCATCGGGTCCAACCCCCCTGCCAAAGCAGGCTCCCAATCTCATATTACATAGATAGGCGTCCAGATGAGACTTAAATATCTCCAGAGAAGGAGACTCCACCACCTCCCTGGGCAGCCTATTCCACTGCTCTGTCACCCTCACTGTGAAAAAGTTCTTCCGCATGTTGGTGCGGAACTGCCTGTGCTACCGCTTACAGCCATTGCCCCTTGTCCTGTCCCCACAGACCACCGAAAAGGGGCCAGCCATTTCCCCCTGCATCCCACACTTAAGATATTTATAAACACTAATTAGGTCCCCCCTTAGTCTTCTTTTCTCCAGGCTGAACAGACCCAGCTCACTCAGCCTGTCCTCATAGGGGAGATGTTCCAGACCCCTAATCAACTTTGTTGCCCTTCTCTGGACTCTCTCCAGGAGGTCCCTGTCTTTTTTATGCCAGGGAGCCCAGAACTGGACACAGTACTCCAGGTGGGGCCTGACCAA